>QEPC01001049.1:11790-63468 GCA_003113815.1 Sphenodon punctatus | reverse complement strand
AGTAGGCCTGTGTACTTATTAGATAATCCATTTAGTTCATAGCATTTAGAATAGTTAATAGCAGTTAGATTTAGTGTAGATAGATATAATATTAGATAAAAAAATTAAATAAAAAATAATAAAAAATAAAAACAAAATAAAAACATTATTTTGGAGGGAGAAATGGAGAAAGGAAGGAGAGGCCAGTCTGCTGCCCGTAGGGGAGGCAGTGGGGCACGTGCCAGAGGTGGGAGGGGCCGTGCCAGGGGAGTGGCAGCAGCAGTAGCCAAAGGCAGAGCACATCACCCCCCACAAAACTCAGCAGGCCTGCTTTAGGGCAACGGGCTTCAGTGGGTCAGCTTCGCCTCCTGGCAGTATCCTCCTCCACTGCCATGCAGGGCACTGGCAGGCCTGCAGGACTTGAGGCTGCATCTGTCTCTGCTGCTGCTGGTGGTGGTGCTGGAGCAGCTGCTGGTGCTGCTTCCGATGTTCCTCCAGGGCCCCGCGTGGCAGTGGAGGAGAATAATGTCAGTAGGAAGAGGAGTAGCAGCAGCAGCACTAGCAGCTACAGAGGGGGGCACAGGGAGAGGGCCAGCAGCATGGCAGGCATGGGCAGTCTAGCCTCAGGGTCCCAGTACTCCCCTTCACGGGACATCACCGTGATCGCCGGGGACAGTGAGGAAGAGGCAGACACTAGTGCTGCAGAGGAGAGGTCTGTAGCTGAGGTGATGTCTCACCCTCCTCCCAGAGCTATGTCGTCAGTGCCACGAACTTCTCCCCCTCCCAGCAGCGCTGGCAGTAGTGCGTCTGCTGGGGTGGGCAAGAAGGCAGGAGGGGGGGGGAAATCCTCAGTCTGGGATCATTTTAAGCTCGTGTGGGTAGATGATCCCAGGGAGGTGCAGTGCACGCTGTGCAATAAGTTGGTGAAGCGTGGGCAGGTGCTCGCCAACCTTGGCACAACTGCAATGGCCAGGCACCTCAAGTCATGCCACGGTGCTGTGTTGCTCAGCGGGAAGGCAGGGGAAGTGGATGCCAGCGGGTTCCTGACTGCAGCGGCCAGTCGCCCAGCTCCTTCAGTGTGCCAGCATCCTGCACCAACTGCTGCCTCTACCAGCAGGAGCAGTATGGGGGCAGAACAGCAGCAAGAGCCTCCCCAGCAGCGCCGTCAGTCCACCATGGAGGAGATGGGGTGGGGGGATCTGACCAGGCCATCATCAGGGCACCGTGGCACTGGCTTTCAAGGGAAAGTCAAGCGCCTGTTGGCAGAAATGATTGCCCTGGATGGCAGCCCTTGTCAATTGTGGAGGACAAGGGCTTCCAGCGGCTGATTGGGTTCCTGGCCCCCAACTTTAAGATGCCTTCCTGCTCCACCCTGAGTCGGACCGTGGTGCCACAGCTCCATAGGGCTTTGAAGGAGCGGGTGAGGGAGCTGCTGGCAGGGGCTGGGGTGGGGGGGCCACGGTCCACTTCATCACTGACCTGTGGTCTGCCAGAAACGCCCAGCACACCTACATGGCAGTGACTGCACACAGGTGGCAGGATCCAGAGGCAGCGCTTGGCAGTGGCAGAAGGGGACCTGAAGTAGGGTATAGGTGGGCCCTGCTTTAAGCACAAGTCATGGACAGCTCTCACACTTTGAGGAACCTCGAGTCAGCCCTGGCCACCATGGTGAGGGAGTGGGTCACGCCAGGTGTGGCCTTCATCAAGGGGTGTGTGGCCAACGCGGCCAATATACTAAAGGCAGTCCGTGACGGGGGCTTCACAAGCATTCCTTGCGCTGCACACATCCTCCATCTCGTGTTGAAGGACGTTCTGGGCTTGGGGGAGAAGGGGATTGGGCCAGGCACCCTTAGCTCCCTGGTCAAGTGGGGGAGGAAGTTGGCGGGCTTCTTCAACTGCAGCGTGAAGGGCAGCGAGCTCCTCTGGGAGAAGCAGGCCGAGCAAGGGTCCCCGGTGCACACGCTGGTCCAGGATGTCGCCACCTTCCTGATGCTCGAGTGACTTCTTGAACAGAAAGCCGCCCTGCATCAGGTGGAACTGGAGACAGACAATGAAGCACCTCCAGGGTACAACAGGGAGGAATGGGAGATTATAGCTCACACAGTTTTCGTCCTGAGACCATTCCTGGCCGTGACGGAGACCTTGAGCAGCTCCACCGCCACCCTCAGCCAAGTGACCCCGCTGGTCCATAGTCTCTGCAGCAGCCTGGATGAGATTCGGGGGTGGGGGTGGGGATTGTGGCCCTCAGGGCAAGAGGATGTCAGATGAGGTGATTGACCTTGCGCGGAAGCTGAAGGCAGGGCTGAGTGCGTGCTTTGACGAGCTCCTGCGCTGGGACGTATATGTCCTGGCAACCATGCTGGACCCCTTCCAGCCATCTGGGTCTATCCCTGCCCCTAGCCCTAGCGGTAGCAGCAGCACCAGCAGCAGGATGAGGAGGAGCAGCAGCAGCAGGACCCCTACTGCCAGCAGCTCCTCCTCTGTGCAGTCCACTCTGGGGAGCACGGGGCCCAGCACAAAAGGGCAAGCAGCGTGACTGAGGGCAGTGGGTGCCCACCCAGAGCTACCAGAGGGAGTATGATGGCGCCTCAGCAGCAGTGGAGACCTACCTGAAGGAGAAGCCATGCATTGATCCCAGCAGCGATCCCTTGGCCTACTGGGCCGGCAAAGTCAACATGTGGTCGACCCTGTCCAAAGTGGCCAAGGGTATCCTGTCCTGCCCACTAATCAGCGTCCCCAGCGAGAGGGTGTTCTCCATTGCGGGGGACATTTGTGCCCCGCACCGCCTGAGACTGGGGTCCAAGTTGGTGGAGCAGTTGCTGTTCCTGAAGGTGAACCTTCCACTGCTGGGATTCCCTGAGCTGCCCCTGGACAAGGAGTGATGGTGCAGTGGCACAAGGCATCCCATTCCAGGGGCAGTCTTGGGATGGGTCTCCTCCTCCTCCTTCTCCTCCTCCTCAATCTGGGCTAGGGCTACTGCTCCTGTGCTGTCCCTCCCTCCCAATGCCTGGCACCCGCCCTGCCTCTCTCTCTCTCCCTCCCTCTCTCATACTAGACGGCCTCGGCCGCCTTATCTGACTGACCTCATGATGCAGGGTGGCATTGGGAAACGAACTGTAAGCCTGTGAGTCAGCCTATGGCTACACGATCTCGGCCCGCCGCCTATGTGACACTGACTGGCTCTCGCTCTCTCGCGCTGCACAGCCTTTGCTAGCCTATCTGAGTGCCCTTGCTGCCAATATTGGTCCCAGCCTGCCTGCCTCCCATGACATGCTGCCTGTCTGCCCGCCCAGCTTGCCGCCAAGCTCAAAGCATGCCTCAGTCCTCCTTCCTGCCTCCCATGCCAAGGTGCCTGTCTGCCCACCCAGGTTGACTAGCTCAAAGCCTGCCAAAGCCTGCCTCCCCTACTGCCTCTCATGCCCCGCTGCCTGCCTGCCCAGGTTGCAAAGCTCGAACCCTGCCTCAGTCTGCCTGACTACCGCTCATGCCATGCCACCTGACTGACTGCCTGCCCTGGCAACCAATGTCTGCTGGTGCTAGTGCCAATGGCCGCCAGGCCAGGCCTATATACCATCTGTGCCAAGGGTTCTGTACCCTGGCAACCAATGTCTGCTGGTGCTAGTGCCAATGGGCCCCAGGCCAGGCCTATATGCTGTCTATACCACTGTTTCTGCGCTCTGGCACTCCAATGTCTGCTGCTGCTGCCAATGCCGCCCCTGATTTCTGTGCCACGGGTTCTGGCGCCCGTCATTCCACTCACAGAGCCATCGTTCGATCGCATCAAGCAGCAGCCACTCCGCCAGGGTCCTGGGACCAAGTTACTGGCAGGGAGGGCTGTGGTCAATACCTAGAAGTTGCCACCTTAGCCCCAGGACCCACCATCATGGGTCTGGGGCCATCATTCCTCGCACAGAGACGATGTCATTCCACCGCATCAAGAAGCAGCCACTCCAGCCCCAGGACCCACCATCAGGGTTCTGGGGCCAAGTTATAGGCAGGGAGGGCTGTGGCCAATACCTAGACACTGCCACTCTAGTCCCAGGACCCACTGTCATGGGTTTGGGGTCATCATTCCTCACACACTGCACTGTCGTTCCACCGCAACAAGAAGCAGTCACTCCAGCCCCAGGACCTGCCGCCAGGGTCATGGGGCCAAGTTACCGGCAGGGAGGGCTGTGGCCAACACCTAGAAGCTGCCACCTTAGCCCCAGGACCCACCATCATGGTTCTGGGGCCATCATTCCTCGCACAGAGACGATGTCATTCCACCGCATCAAGAAGCTGCCACTCCAGCCCCAGGATCCATCGCCAGAGTCCTGGGGCCAAGTAACTGGCAGGGAGGGCTGTGGCCAGGATCCAGAAGCTGCCACTCTTCTAGCCCTAGGACACGCCGTGATGGGTCTGGGGCCGTCATTCCGCTCACAGGGTGCTGTCAATCCTGCTGCTGCTGTGCCACGGGTACTGTGCCCTGGCAATCCAATGTCTGCCGCTGCTGCCAATGCCGCCTATGCTTTCTGTGCCACGGGTTCTGCCCCAGCAACCCAATGTCTGCTGCTGCTGCTGCTGGTATTGTACATCAGCCATTTGCTCCTCAATCTTGTTGTGAACTTGATCCATGCGGTGTTCCGCAGGGTTCTATTCTGTCTCCATTATTATTTAATGTATACATGCAGCCCTTGGGGGAGGTCGTGAGAGAGTTTGGGGTGCGGTGTCACCAATATGCTGATCATACTCAGCTGTACCTCTCCTTTTCAACTGACCCAGACCCGGCTGTCTCGATGCTAATCCAGTGTTTGGAGGCCGTGGCGGAATGGATGCGGCAGAGCAAACTGAAGCTCAACCCTGATAAGACGGAGGTGATGTTGGTGGGGAGAGCGAGGGAGGTAGTGGCTCCCGATTGGGGGAGTGCGCCCGCCCATAGCTCAGCAGGTTCGGAGTCTGAGGGTGATATTGGATGCAGACCTCCGCCTGGAGCGGCAGGTGGAGACAGTCGCTAAGGCTGCCTTCCGCCAGTTGTATCTGGTGCGTAGGCTGCGTCCGTTCATCTCCGGCCTGGGCCTGGCCACCTTCATCCATGCCTTCGTCACCTCGAGGCTGGACTACTGAAACGTGCTCTATGTGGGGCTTCCCTTGTGCCGGGTTCGGAGGCTGCAGCTAGTGCAGAATGCGGCGACTCGTCTCCTTATGGGGATGAGTCGTCGGGAGCATATTACACCTGTGCTCCCGACTCTGCACTGGCTGCCAATAGCATGCCAAGGTAGGTTCAAGGTTTTAGTGTTCGTCTATAAGGCCCTTAACTGTCTGGGCCCCTCGTACCTCAGGGACCGTCTTGCCCTCCGCGCCCCAGGGCGGCTCCTGCGGTCGGCCAGGGGTGCCTTCTTGGAGGTCCCCCGCGTAAAGCTGGGGGCCACAATGGAGAGGGCATTCTCGGTGTCCATGCCGCACCTTTGGAACTCTCTTCCAGAGGAAGCCTGCCTGGCTCCAAGCCTGTTGTCATTCCGGCGGTGTGGTAAAACCTGGCTGTTCACCCAGGCCTTTGGGGAGGGTGGGTTGGGGTTGTGTTTTTCTCCCCTACCCTTTGTTATTGTTTTAATGTTGATATTGTTTCCCGGGGCCCTGTTTTAAAAGTATTTAATTGTTGATTGTTTTATATTGTTGGAAGCCGCCCCGAGCGGTTTACAGGAGGGGTGGGGTATAAATGTTTTAAATAAAATAAAATAAATAAAATCTTGTAGACTGCAATAACTCGGACGAGTGCGCCGGCAGGCAGGGGTTGGGTGAACATTCCAATGGGGCGGAATGGGAGATCCTGTACCCAACTCGCTTTCGATCGGCTGCGAGAAATGGAGGCTATCGGCAATTGCCCATCCCTTCGCAACAACGCTCGCCTATCTCTTAGGATTGACTGTTCGTATTCGCACATCCCTACAAATCACATTCTGAAACCTCACCACTTTGCAGATTTGACCGATGGTGCACGCATATTGTGCAACCTGCATTCAATGCTGAGTTCCTTGAGGATTTCCGCAGTGATGACGTACTCACTTTGCTTGCCTCCTGAGGATTTGGAGCTTGCCCCGGATGATCTCAATCCTAAAAAAATCTTAAACTTCTCCTATGGTCCAGGATCCTTGTTCTGCCCCAAAAGTGCCAGTGAACTTTCACACTCTCCAGACAGCAGGCACCTGCCCCTGCCCAGCCCCCTTACCCCGTCCCCTCATCATTCTTAGTCTGGACCTCAATGCTATTGGACTTTAAGGTGCCGATGGCTCCCGAGCCTCCCGTGCATGGGGCCGTCAATAAAGTATGTCACGCAAAGCGTGTAGATTAGCAAAGTCATGCCAATGGGTGACAATCGGGGGTGAGGGGGACTGGTCACGTGACATTATACCCATATGTTGTTTGTGTCTCTGTCACAGTTATTTAGTATGTGGGTATTTTTAGGTAGGTGACTAGGTGTGGATGGGGAGTTTTAATTGCTTTCCTGTCTCACCTCAGTCTATAGACCTCCTCCCATTTGCCGCCATTCCGCTCACGGAAATGGCCCCCAGGCCTTGGCCTATAGGCTATCCGTGCCAAGGGTTCTGTACCATGGCCACCAATGTCTGCTTCTTCCAGTGCCAATGACCCCCAGGCCAGGCATATATGCTGTCTGTGCCATGATGCCATGGTATCAAGGAATAGCTGCTGCTGCCAGGCCTATATGCTGTCTGTGCCAAGGGTTCTGTACTCCAGGTTGCCGACAAGCTCAAAGCCTGCCTGAGCCCGCCTTCCTGCCTCTCATGCCAAGGTGCCCATCTGCCCGCCCAGGTTGCTGTAGAGAGAGAGAAATGAAAGCGAGAGAGAAAGTTCACCCACTGCTTGAAGGAGACAGACACGATCCAACCCATGCTGTCACCTGAACTATATGGCCAGAGAGAGAGAGACAGAGAGAGAGAGGTTCCCAGCTAGAACGAGGGAGATGGGGGTTAGAGGGGGAGAGGTAGGTGTATCCAGCTACCCTGGCTGCCACCTGCCAGAACCAGGAAGAACTCCCATCTGTGCTCATGCACCCAAAGCCCATTGCCCACATCCAGCACGCAGCAAACCTATCATAATGAGATGGAATATAACACACAAAATTTTATATGTGCTTGCCTGTGTACGTTCCTGTACCTGCTGCTACCACCAACTTCAGCACATAGGGATAAAAGATTGGACACGTCAAACGAAGCTCGTAAAAACAAATACAACTTTTATTAAAACTATTTACATAACAACAACAACATAAAAAACAAAAGCAAACATTTAAAGGAAACTTATGGATTTAAACTAGGAGTCTCTGGGCCTGTCCCCCGGGACTTGGGGGAAAGGCAACAGCTGCTGGGGTGCAGCACAGGGCTGAGGGCCAGCCACCCGGGACTCTGGCAGCTCGTAGCCGTGGGAGACGGCAAAGTTCAGGGCCCCTTCCATGTCCCGATGCCACCTGGAGCGCGCCTGGTGGTATATTTGCAGGCGGTCCATTTCGGCGGAGACATACTGGCCGTATGCCTCCACCTTCTTCCTCTCCACCTGGACTGCCTGCAACTGCTCCACCAGGCAGTTCTGCATGGTGGCTGCAGACTACTGGACCTCGGCCACCGCAACTGGGCCCGAAAGGCCTTGGCCTCTTCATTCTCCCATGGCCAGGGGGGGGGAGGCGTACATGCCTTCGTTTGTGGGTTGCCTTCCCCCCCACTTCTTCTGGCGCTGAGGCACCACGGCCACACCAGACTCCTCCGCCTGCCGCCTCATCTCAGGCCATGGGTACGCTCAATGTGGGCGATGAGCCCTGATGTGGTCCGCTCCCTCTGCTGGTGGAATCTTTTATGGCAGAACTAAAAAGAGCAGAAAAAGACAGGAACATAAGAAGTGTCATACTGTGTCAGACCAATGGTCTGTCAAGCCCTGTCTGCATTCTGTCACCACAAGTGGGTGGACTGGGTGGCCGATCTCTCTCTGCAGGGGACTTCCATTCCTAACAGGTCAGGTCATAGGGCAATTCATTCTCTGTTGTTCCAGTCCCTGTGCCATACCTTGCATGTGGCGATTCCGTCGCCCTTGTCAAAAACCCTCCAGACATCCGACTTCCGGCACCGAATGTCTGGGGGTGTCACTGGGAGTGGCGACCTCTGCCTAGGGATCCTCCTCCTTGGCCTGGTCCTGGCAGCAGCGCTGGGGTCGACATCCGATTCCTGTCTGAAATGGGAACACATTAAGAACACCAAAGTAATATCATGCATTTATGATGATGATGATGATGCCTCTAGTCCTCCCTCCTTGGGGTGCTAGGGGATGCTAGGGATTGCAACTAGAAAGGCCCTGGCTGGCACGTGCAAATCCTGCCCTTATTTGGGGGTGCGTAGGAAATGGGATGGCAACTGGCAAGTGGAGACCCTTGCTAGCCTGGCACATGTTTGGTTCGGGTTGCTGCTCGTGCCAAAACCCCCACGCTACAATATCCACAGCGGATATCTGCCACAATCTCTGTGGCAGATATCCGCTGCCACCCGCTGATGCCCACTGTTTGTGCCTGACTGATGCCCACCACCCACCCGCACGCCACTGAGCTTGCTCTAACGGATAGAGTCTTTCTTGTCCTCAAAGTAAAAAAAAAAGTTTACAAACCTGGCAGCACCTCTTGAGCCCGCCGCTTGCTCCTCAGTCGAGGAGCTGGACACCACCACCGGAGGTGTAGCAGGGGCAGTGCCAGCGACCTTTTCCTCCTCCTCCTCAAGCGGCAAGTTGGTCCCCAGCTGCCGAATAAGCACTGGCTGCACTGCAGCCTTCTTAGTTTTTTTTGTAACAATCACACACAGTCAAAACAGTCACCCACAACACACACCAACACTCACCAATCACAACCACCACCACAACACAGCCAAACCCAACCCAAACATATCCAAAACACACAAATCGAACAGCCACCCAGCCAAACACACACTCACTCACCACACAGCTCCGCATGCACTCGAATTTCTGGTTTCCGGCGCGATTACGGCTTTACACGCTCTCGTGATATTTTTATCCGAACAGCCGAACCGAACGGCCGAACCCGAACCGCGATCTGTTCGCCCATCCCTAATGACACCTCAACAATTGCAACACAGTATTGTTAGTCAGTGGCTCCTCTGCCACTTGCTGAGAGTGTATGCTGCCTGGGTTAGGACCTATTCCCATTGGATTCATTTCCTTCTAGAAGGGGTAGGTTGAGGGAATCCCCAGTAATACGGACCTCCTGGAGCCACATACACCCCTGTTCTCTGCCTTAGGAGGTAAAGGCGATCCAGACCAACAGAGAATGCCATTCCCAAACCCTGACGCTGCCTGGCTATACCAGCTGCAAGCTGGAGGCGCCTGGGAGCCACAGGGATTGGGTCCTTAGCTGAGCCCCCCAGTCAAGCGCTTTGCAAGGAAATGGGGACACATTCCTGTGGGCCCCAAAGCTCTCCCTCCCTCCCCCTCCATCAGATCTGAGAGGCTCGTATCCTGAGGGTGCTGCTTTAAGCAGGGTGTCTGGGGAAGACCTACAGGGGAGCTGGCCCCAGAATGAGGGGTGTTTCCCAGAGAGGCTCGAGATCCAGCCTATTCACTTGACTGGGAAAAGGTCTAAGGGTGGGTGCTGGCCTGTTCGAGTGATTGGGGGCTCTGTGGCTTGGAGTCTTGTCCGAGTGCGATCTGACAATTCCACCTCCAACCCCTCTAGCTTCTCAGTCCCCGGTGACAAGGGATGCGGAGGTTGGAGGGGTGGGGCCGAGGTCCCAGCTGGCAGGCACTGGAGTGGATTCCAATTCCTTCAGTAGCTGCAGCTGCTTGCTAGTCTCACCCTCCGTGATGGAGAGCTAGCAACCAGCTCTCCCAAAAGCAATAGAGAGAAGCATGGAGAAGCCATTTTGGGAATGTCAAAAGAACAGCACCTGCCCCCCATACCAGGCAATCAGCTGCAACCCCAGGCCCTTCCTCACACCCTCCCCCAAGGTGACTATTGCCCCCCCACCAGCATCTCCCCCCCAGGGCTTGGGTGGAGGGTAGAATGTCCCCCATAGGGGAAGGAGAGGCACACCCTTCTCCCAATTGATCCCCCTTCGCCAGCACCCCTCCCGCCAGCAACCTGGCCCAGTCTCCTCATCAGCTGAGGCTGCTATCCCCAGAGCATCTGGAATGTCCTTGTTTGGGAGCAGAGGGCATTTGGGGACTGGGCACCATGAAAGGATTGAGGGCACCAAGGCGCCACTAGTACCCAGCATCCAGACATGTGAGCAGCTCACATTCACCTGCACCGAGGCACCCTGTCCTGATCCCTGCAGAGGAGCCTGAGGCAGCTGGTGATGGCCTTGTGCCAGGCAGAATAGGCGGCTTGCACCACCTGGATATCTCTACTGCACACCTCAACCGTGGTTAGGACACGTAGCTGTTCTCGCTCCACACCTCTAACAGATGGCCGGGTTGCCTTTAAAGTGATCACGTCACGTGCAGGCACCAATATGTCATCACGTGGCTGACTGCACACCAAGCTATTGGCTGGGATGCTCTCTGCACAGCTGGGAGTTTAATTTGGACCCCAGCAAAAGGGTAGCACCCTGTACCGGTCCCACGGTTTCTCATCAGTAGCTTCTAAAATGGGCAACGTGGGATCCCAATATCACTCCTGGTGGGGGGAGGAAAGGATTATCATAAAGGGGCAGGGGGGCGGATGGAGCCACATGTAAGTAACAGAGAATCCAGATTTGCAGCTTCCCCCAGGACGCTTACTGTCTCTGTCTGTGCGAGCAGTGCTGCCACCTGTTTGACACAGAACCAGGCCAGGCCTATATGCCGTCTGTGCCAAGGGTTCTGTACCCTGGCAACCAATGTCTGCTGGTGCTAGTGCCAATGGCCCCCAGGCCAGGCCTATATGCTGTCTATACCATTGTTTCTGCGCTCCGGCACTCCAATGTCTCCAGAACCAGGAATGTCCTTATCTAATAACCATTGCACAGAGAGTTTCCCTCTTGTTTGTGAGTGGCCAGCAGAGGCTGTCCCTGGTTCCCATTCACTGCGTGCTGTGCAGGGTTCCTTCTCCGTCTGTGCATGTCTCTGGACTGGACCACAATGGCCTGTCTCCAAACCTCTTCCTGCTTCTAGCCTTGGGTGTTTCGGGCACTGAGAGCTTTGGGTGTGCATGTCTGATACCACGGCGCTGGCTGACATTTGGCTGGGGGGGGGAGGGGATGTGCACGGGATGCTGGCTGCCCCACTCTCCAGAGTGGAAGCCTATGGGCTCGTGAGCCAGTATATGTGTCTCCTGAGTCACTGTGTGTGCTGGATTGTGTGCGAGAGGCAGGATGCTGAGCTGGGCTTCGTTTTGGGTGTTGAGGTCCGCTAGTGTTGGGCTGCCCCTGGGGACAACGGGAGCTCAGCTGTGTAGGAGGTTTCAGACCGCCCAGAGTTTTGCTTGGGTCTTGCGGTGGGGCGGTGGTTTCTTTCACCAGTGCCCCATTGAGGGCGAGGAGATACGGGCAGGGCATGTGTGTGTCTTGATTAGATGCCGGAGTGGGACCTCCTTTCAGGGCCAGTGAGGGCTCCCTACAGGGTGGATGAACCCACTGCAGCGGAGCTTGCTGTCTTGTATGAGGTCTGGGCACAGCCAGAAGTCCAGTTCGCTCTGGTCCACAGGGATGCTTTTAATCCCAACTATATGGTGGTTCAGCATATGCTGGTAAGGGGCTACCGACCGGAGGAGCATGTATGAATGGGGGTTGTATGCAGAGGAAGCGGGGTTCCCAACCCCCCCTTTCCCAGCTGCCGAGACCCCATTAGACATTTCAGCTATGGACTGGCTGTGTGAGTGATCTCTGCCTCCTCCCCCCTCTGCCAGCTGCCACAACCTCCTTTGAGCTTTGCACTCCATGGTCTTCCTGTGTAGTGATTCTGTGGAGAGGGGGATTGCCTACCTTGCCCCCCAGCTAAAGGGACCTCACTGGAACTGTGCCCTACCAACCGCCAGTGTGAGTGATCTGTGAGGGAAGTGGAGTTTCCCACCTCCTCCCCACCAGAAGCTGCAGCCCCCTGGAACTTTGCACTATGGACTCTCCCCACCCCCCGAGATCACTCACACAGGGACTGCCCATGCCTGCTTCCCAGCTGCCATGACCCTCTTAACGGTGTGAGCACCTCTGCGAGTGATCGGTAACCCATGTTGTGTATGGCATCTGGAAGGGACTGAACTGGCAGCCTGCCAGGGGGACTGGTTGTTTGGGTCGCAGGCAGCTGCTTTCCTACGTCTTTCTGCTTTTTCCTTTTATTCCCATGCTCGCCACTGAGTGCATGCTTTGCTCCCTGCAGCTGGCTTTCCATAGGTGGCGACTGGTTCTACCTGTGGCTGCCCAACATCTCCGTGTGCCGGCAGGGATGCCAGAGTCTGCTTCCCTGGCCTCCGCCCCTGCCCTCCCTGAGTACTATGAATGGAAGCAGTTGCTGTGAGTTCATTTGCCCACAGTTCTCCATGTCTAAACGTCATGGTGGAGGGCAGGGTGCAAGGGAGTGGGGCCACCCGCCCACCCGTGTGTTTGGTTCCTCTTTCTTACCCAGGACGTGGGGATGGGTCTCTGCCTGCTCATGGGGCCCCCCACATTTATTCTGTGCTGCTCACTGACCCAGGAAGTGGCGGCTGCAGTTGTTTACCCCGGAGTGCGGCAACACCTCACCACTTGCTCATGCAGATCATGTATACTGTCAATAACCTATTACACTTCAATAATTTACATGTTGAAAATTTTAACTGTGCACTTTTAGCAAAATGCCAACCACTACCTCAAAACCAAAATGAAGTCCCTGAGCCAAAACCAAACCCGAGTCATTATATGCAGTCACGAAGCTTTGAGTACTGTTGGCCTGTATAAAACAACTTATGTACAAAGTGCCTCAATTTTTATACACCATGTACATACAAATAATCCTCCCTTCTAAAACTTCAAGAATGACTCAAGACAGTTCTTCCCTTCACATCACTATCACTTAATGCACAGTAAAGTTTTTATTCACTGTGGACATGCTCTAGTCACTATGCAGAAGCCAGCAAGCTAAAGACAACAAGGTCATGTCCAAGACGCATACTAGTGCTTAGAGGAAAAGTAGTACATTAAAAGCAGTGCATTTTGTCCTACATCTCATTTCAATTAAAACACACACATACAAACAGAACACAGACCTCTTTTGCTGTCATGTGCATATCAAACCTGGGAAGCCTGACTCTATATTACCACGTACTTTGAAAAACAAAAGACGGACTACTGTAACGCACTCTACGTGGGGCTACCTTTAAAGACTGTTCGGAGGCTGCAGCTGGTGCAGAATACGGCAGCTCATCTCCTAACGGGGATGGGTTGGCTGTGAGCACATTACACCTGTGCTATGTTCTCTGCACTGGCTGCCTATAGTCTACCGGGCCCAATTCAAAGTGTTGGTAATGATCTTTAAAGCCCTAAATGGCTTGGGACCTGCTTATCTGCGAGACCGCCTCAGGCCCTGGGTCATTTTGCAGCCCGTGGTCGGCTAAGGGCACCCAACTCGAGGTCCCATGGGTATTCTGGGTGGCAATGGTGGAGAGGGCGTTCTCGGTGGCCACACCTAGGCTGTGGAACTCCCTCCCGATGGAGGCCTGTTTATCCCTGGACCTCCCCTCTTTCCAAACATCATGTAAGACCTGGTTTTTCCACCGGGCCTTCAGGGAAAGGGGGGGGTAGGGGGAGGGTTGGGAGGGTATATTTGTTGCCTTTAACATATAGTCTTTTTAGCAATTTTAATATTTTGTTTTATGTATTTTATTGTATTTTTTATATGTTGTTGCTGCGCCGAGCTGCCATTCTGCGGGAGGATGCAGGGTAGAAATGTAATAAATAAATAAATAAATAAATAAATAAAACAAAAGTCTTAGCCTGTAATTGGGAACTGAAGTACCAAGGAAGAAATGTCGAGGAGGAAGCATGAGAAACATTGACCCAAGCCCCGGACTGGGACTTATGTGGTAGGGGGAAATTTCTTTTGGCCAAGGCCACCTAAGAACTAGGGCTGACCCTAGAAAAATCACCACAGAAAGGATAACAACAACTCATGTGGTTTAGAGGAACGAGGCATGCAGTAGTCAACTGCAATCGTATTTAAACATTCAGGATGATGTACAGGGAGCAAGGCAGGCGTTAAACAGGGCCGCAGTCCCCATTCTGTGTTTGTGAGGAGAAAAACCCAAACCATGGCAAGTATTCAAGATTCTGTCAGAATCAAGTCAGGCACTTGAGCAGGAAGAGAGAGCAAGATGCAAATCCGCCAATAACCTCTTTCCAAATAATCCTTATATTCAAAAGTTAAATAAATGTACAATATTAAGCTAATGTGCTTCACAGAACAGCGAGAGATCCAGAAAGAAACCTTCAATTTCACATATATTCATCAATGTGCATTTTAGCACATCTTTATGTACAAAATTAGTGTATCTGTGCCTCCCATTCCCAGTAACAACAGTTTCTGCAAAGTAAAGCAGTAGATTGCATCTCCAACATGCAAATAAAGTTAGTTTTATTCATTTAGACTAAAACTTCTCAGGGGCATAATTAGCTACAGTTTATGTTATTAATTATTCAAAAAGGTACTGCTGCTTTAATTTGCTTGATGTGCTGTGAATCCAGTGCTGCAAGTTTGTTTTGTAACTAAGTATGTAGTAACATGTAAAGCATATTGCTTTACTTTGCTGTCAGTGTGCTTCTGAGGGCACCGCGTTACATTGTCAATGCAGCAGCTTTCTGTTTTGACTGAAACTGTGCTCCTTTCCCCCTTCTGTAAGACAGAATCTGGTAAAGAAAAGTTCAGTTTCATCATGGCAAACTTAAGGAAGTGTCAATTACTAAAAGTAGTCTGCAGAAGTAGTCTATGACCCCGCAACTCTCGCCCTTGCCGTCACCCTCAAAAGCTTTCTGTCCAAAAACATTGTGTTGATGTGGACAACTTTTACCTAGGTAGGTTTTATTGAATTGAGAGTGGAGAGTTAAGTGATTCCCCCAGGTCCAGAAGGCCACTGGGGCCCTCTTGTCGCCTCAAATATTGGATACCCTCACTGAGAATTATGTATTAGAGCCAGGAAAATTTTTACAGGGATACGAAGAGCTTATTTCCATGTTGCATCCGTTATTAGTGGCTCCCCCAAAACGATCACAGGGAGTGCAAGGGAAAGTGGGGTGGTATGATAGAGCTTGTACACTAGCTAAACCAAATTTGAAATCGTCTAGCACAAAATATGAAGGGAAATAGCACAAACTGTTTATTGGTTGATAGTTTCCTCACAGCAAGGAGAGAGCATAAAAAACTCATAAAGGAAAAGAAAATCCAGTACCAACTGGCCCTTTGGGCAGATTTAGAGACTGCTGCAGGTGAGGGCAATTCAGCAAGATTCTGGTCTTTAATCAAGTCAGCATGGGCCTTGGGCGCTAGCCAAAAGGATATATATATCAGCTGCAAAGTGGGAATTATACTACAGGTCCATTTTCTCAAAGGCATCTGTTGGCCCAAAGGATCCTATAGCGTATTCAATTGATATGCTGGCCAGTGGGAACCAGTTATTTCAGCTGAAGTGGGTTTGATTATTTCCCAGCTAAAAAAAAAAAAAAAAAAAGCACCCAGGATTGATTTTGTACCAGCAGAGCTTCTAAAGAGCAATATTGAATGGTGGAGCAGAGTACTACTGGCTGTTATTCACAGTCATAAATGAAACAGGGAAAATACCTAATGCATTGCTACGGAGTGTTGTTCCCATCTTTAAGAAAGGAGATCCAAAGGAACCGGCCAACTATTGTCCTATAAGCTTGCTGAGCGTAGTTTGCAAGCTTTACGCAAAGTATCTTTTGATCAGACTTCAAAGTTGGATCGATGAAAGGAACCTTATAGGTAGAGAGCAAGAGGGTTTTAAAAAAGGTGTTTTGACAGCCAACCATATTTTTGTGTTAGATCAGCTCATGGCCAAATATATGCAATCAAGGAGTAAATCGCATCTTTATATCTGCTTTGTGGATTTAAAAACGGCTTTTGACACAGTGAGCAGGGAAAAGTTATGGCTACAGTTGCTCAAATACCAGATCGTTTAAGATTACTGTATCTAATCCTGGCACTCCATGTAAATACATCCCTGCATGTTAGAACGAATAGACAGGAATCCCTCCACAGTCTATAGAAGTTGAGAGGGGGGTAAGACAGGGTTGTATTTTGGCACCTTTATTATTTTGTCTATATTTAAATGACATGAAGGTGGCACTTGTGAATCCAGCACACCATCCCGTTGAGATAGGTAATCAGTCATTCTCAGCTCTGCTATATGCCGATGATACGGCACTAATAGCCCATTCACAGATAGGGTTGAGGAGATTAATGACAGCTTTCTGTGCCTATTGAAGAAATGAATTATTATTAATCAACTATGCTAAGACGAAAGTCCTGGTAATAAGAGGACAGGTGAAACATAAATGGTACATAGAGTACCATATTATCAAACAGGTTAGGCAATATAAATACCTGGGAATAATAATCTCTGCTGCTCCCTCATGGTGCCTGCATTATAAATCTGCTAAGGTAGCGGCAAGGACAGTAGGACATGGTATAGTTGTTTTCTATTGGACCAAAGGGGAAAGGCTGTTCAGACCGGCCTTAAGACTTTTGAAAGTCAAATTTATTCCCCAACTGCTATATGGAGCACAAGTGTGGAGTATTGACAGATTAAATGATCTTGAGGTTGAGCAAAATAGATTGTTACACTCTATTCTCCATGTCCCTAGAAGTACACCAGCTACGCTCCTCAGAGCAGAGGCAGGAGTCAGTCGAATCTCGGTAATTGCAAAATTGGCCATCTTGAAATTCTGGCTTCGCCTAAATTTACTGGATTCTGACTCACTAGCCTGCCTTGCTATCCATTCAGCTGTTGGTAAATGGCCAGCGAAGGTTGAGGAAATCCTATATTCCATGAGATTCTCAACCTCATATATATTATCTCGCCCATTTACCAGCACTTGGACCGAAATTAAATCTCGGTCTAAAGATTTCGAAGTCCAATATACACGAGAGCAGATTGATGCCCAAAGGGTATCTCATTTTTATATGGATTTATCAACTCACCTAGAGGGTGCCTCTTATCTAACCAATTCCAGAATGGGCCAAACAAGGACAGCCTTAACTTTGGCTAGATTTAATGTCTTCCCTTCGGCTTTCACCAAGAGCAGACAGAAGGGTATCTCTTGCAATGAAAGGCTATGCCAATGTAGTGGTAAAGAACAAAATGTGTCTGTGGAGATCCTGGCACATATATTAATGGATTCCCCTGTTTATGATACTTGGAGACAATTATACATTGATCCCTGTATGACGACAGTAAGTCAGTTGACCCACCAGAAGGAGGTATACCTCCTAAGAGATAAAGACCCGAATATATCAATAAGAGTTGCCAAGTTCCTCTCCCTGATGTTAAAACTTAAACGATGTAAGTAAAATAAGTAGGTTTATTTCACTTTGGTTTAGTTACCAGGAATAATCATAACAATATAAACGGATTGGAAAAATGGTATTGCCGGGGTATACATTTTAAAGCTGGCCTATTGGCCTTGTTGAATTGGGCTGGGTTTTAGTTTTATATATTGTTATTCTATGTTGCTGCTGAATGTATTTTCTTCTTTTTATATTTTATATTTTACAACGGCCATTGGCTAAGTAAATAAATTTTGATTGATTGAATTGAGACAGTTCACAACGTAAATGTTAATGATGAAATGGTTTCCTCTGACTACACAATTCTAAAGCACAGAGTAGTGAAGAAAATCAAACGATGCATAAATTCTAAGCAAAACAAAGGAAGAAATGTTTTATTGCTAATGTGTCGTGTGTTGTTAATTAAACCTTTCAGCACAAGGGACTGGTGTGGGAGAGTATGTAGCCTACAAGTAGGGAAACCTTTCCCTCCCAAGGGCCACTTTGAAAATTAATTGCCTCCCAAGGGCCACACTGAAGTCGGAGGTACGGGTACTTAAGGAAAGCAGTCAAGAAAAGGAGGGTCTAGATTATGGATCTGTGCCACTGATCTCTCTTCTATCATTATTATTAACAAACATTTATATAGCGCCAGCAGTGTACCTGGCACTTTACAAAGTAATAAAATAGACATGGTCCCTGCCCCTAGGGCTTACAATCTGAGAGACAGGAGCTGGGGGAGAGACTTAGGAAGGGGAACAGAGGGAGAGACAAGGGGTCTAACATTCATGAAGATGCGAGGTCTCAAGTGCACGTACTTGGCTTGGTTACGATGAGAATGACAGCAGGCAGGTCCATGTTGCAAGGATAAGGGTAAACCGATCGTAGGTATAGGAATAGTGGCTCAGCAGGATAAAGAGTCAGACAGAGCAGAGCGAAAGAGGTGAGTTTTAAGGAGAGATTTGAAGGTATGAAGGGAGGGGGCAAGGCGGATGTGGACAGGGAGGGAGTTCCAGGCATGGGGGGCAGCAAGTGAGAAGGGACGAAGGCGCTTAGGGGAGCAGGGAAGGCGTGGAAGGGTGAGAGAAGGGACAGAGGAGGAGCGAAGTGCACGGGCTGGAGTATGGAGGGCGATAAGTGCAGAGAGGTAGGGGGGAGCAAGGTTGTGAAGAGCTTTATAGGTGAAGACTAGGAGCTTGTGCAGGATTCGTTCAGGAAGGGGAAGCCAGTGAAGCGAAGAGAGGAGGGGCTGCACATGGTCGAAGCGACTGGCGAGGTAGATGACCCTGGCAGCAGAGTTTTGGACAGAGATGAGGGGAGAAAGGTGAGACCGGGGAAGGCCAGTGAGAAGGAGGTTACAGTAATCGAGGCGAGAGATGACCAGAGCATGAACAAGAGTTTTGGCAGACGAGACAGAGAGAAAAGGGCGAATCTTAGCAATGTTATGGAGGGAGAAGCGACAGGATTTAGCAACAGAGTCAATGTAGGGTTTAAAAGAAAGGGCTGAGTCAAAGATGAAGCCTAGGCTACGGGCTTGGGGGACAGGCAGGATGGTGACTCCATCAATAGTTATTGACAGTGAGGAAGGAGAGGAAGGATGAGGGGGGAAGATAAGGAGTTCAGTTTTAGCCATGTTGAGTTTGAGTTGACGTTGAGACATCCAGGTAGAGATGTCAGAGAGACAGTTGATGAGACGAGCTTGAACAGAGGGAGAGAGAGAGGGAGTAGAGAGATAGAGTTGAGTGTCATCAGCATAGAGGTGGTATTGGAAGCCATGGGAGGCAATGAGTTTGCCTAAGGATGAGGTATAGATCGAGAAGAGGAGAGGGCCAAGAACAGAGCCTTGAGGAACACCAACTGAGAGGGGGAAGGAGGAGGAGGCGGAGTTGGAGAGAGACACATTAAAGGAGCGGTCAGAGAGGTAGGAGGAGAACCAGTTATGGACAGAGCCACAAAAGCCAAGGGAGTGAAGGGAATCCAGCAAGAGTGAGTGGTCAACAGTATCGAAGGCAGCAGAGAGATCAAGGAGGACAAGAATGGAATAGAGATGTTTAGATTTAACCACCAGAAGATCGTGCATGTCCTCATCTCTACTCCCCTACCTTGAGCTCAGTCTTTCAGCACTTGGATGGTAGGAACTGGATCCAAGAGCCAGAGCCAGAAACTGGAAAGGGGCCACATAAAATCTTGCTACGGGCCACATTTGGCCCCCAGGCTTGAGGTTCCCTATCCCTGGGACCCACCTACAGCTTTGGGTTCTTCCCAGGGGCTACTGTCAGCAGAGTTCTGTCCAGTCTGCTAGCAGCGTCCCCAGCTGGGAGACACTGAATGCTGCTGGCAGATAAGGATAACTGCCAGCAGTGATTCTGTGCTAGCACTGACCAACTGTTCAGAGGACATCAAGCTAGCCACACACCTACACTGAATTCTTGCTGCAGGCAGGTGGGATGGAGTGGCTAATCTGCTTTCAGCTGGGAACTAACCAACCTTTTCCTCCCACAACTGTAGCTACAAAGTCTACACATACAACTAGGTATCTGTGGGCCAAAATCAGAGTATGCAGCTCCACATTTTTCTGCAACTGCAGATACAGACAGGTTCCTAAGTCTGTGCATACATGTGTATCCACAAGTACAAGAAAACAAGGGGCTATCATAATGTGTGGAAAGCACCCTTCTCCTATGGAATCCACCCTAATATTCAAGTAGAAATGAAAATAATTATCTACTAAACAGAGAGCCTGCAACATATACCAGGAAGTGGAAGGGGAATGCCATGCAAATGAGAATACAAAGCTACTGCAGCTTCAGGCCAAACAACCTACACCATGCTTGGGCCAAGTGCAAATTAGTGGGGTTTAGAGGCAGAAATAACCAGAGGAAATTCAGTGGCCTGTTTTATACATTCAAGAGGACAGACAAGACAATCTCAATTGCTCTCTTCTAACTATAAAAGCTATGAATCTATGAAGTTGACAAATCAGATTCCAGCCTCTGCAACAGTCCCTTTAATCCCCTTGAGTGGCACAATAAAATGATGTAAACTTCAGATTCCATACCTAGTTGCCTGGAGAGAGAAAACCCTGGACGGCATAGAGCCAGCTTGGTATCACTGGCCCTCCTGTCTGCTGCAGGAGGAAGGTAATGGTATAATCAGAGAACTGGTGTATCCCAATGGCTCATCGTGGATATAAACACCTCTTGGCAGCCACAGCTGAAGAAGGTCTGGGCTGCTCAAACTAATGTAGACAAGGTCCCAAATAGATCCCTAGCCTGCCCAACGGCTAGGAAGGTATAACTACTTTTGTACTTCCCGAGCTTCTGCGTGGGCTTTGGGTCGGCCCCATCTCTAAATATCTATCTAGAGAACACACAGGACATGTAGGGCCAGCAGAACTGGCCTTATCTGCCTTGAGACACTACAGCAAAACCACAGCTGGGCTATTTGCATCTCTGTAGCCAGAAGCAGCCACTGCAGAACTGTTCCTAGGTTTGGGAAGCCCAAAAGGCTCAGTTATAACACTAGCTACCTCCAACTCAGCTGTACCTAGCTCATCTTGGTTGGGGCTGAACACACAGTCCTTTACATGCAGAACTGAAAAATGTAATCCACGTAAGAGGCAGAGCTTTCACTGCCCCACCCATGACAAGGCAGGAAACCCCTTAATCACAATCATTTATGATAAAAGGCAAACATTTTGTAAGATCTGAAAAGAAGCCAGAGCATTTATGGTAACTAGAAGAGAACCAAGCTGTAGTTATAATGTAGGAGACAGGAAACATTAGGGGTGGGCTGCTGCTTTTGTGTAGCAGCAAGTATGAGTCAGTCTTCTCATTGTTCTTCGGAATAAGTAAAAACAACACTTGCTGAATCACAAATCAAAATCAATTTGAAGAGGAATTCCAAAAACATGGCTCTCTTTGTCTTAAACAGCAACTAAAGTAAACAAAAGAAGGGTTTTTCAGTCTGATCATGGATCAAGAAAAAGAGGATTTAGATCATGGATCTATGCCACTGATCTCTCTAATATCCCTATGAGCATATTCCTCTTCACCTTTACCCTGAGCTCAGTTTTTCAGTGTCAACAGGAAGTGATCCAAAGCAAAAAGCTATTCACACATGGTAGCTAAGGATAAGAGTGACCAGCCTCATACACTGGACCGAGCAGAACCTTGATAGAAAACAAATAGATTGTTCCAGATGACCCTCTCCACAACCACCACGGGGGATGTCCTTTGAAGGCACTAGAAAACAACAATTTACTTTGAGCAGGATTTGACCCCCAGCATCTAGAGCCAAGCTGCATAACACTTATCAGGTTCACTGACAGGAGCTAGCAGGAAGCCAGCCGGGAGCTAGTCTGGGAGCATGTGTAATTTTGTGGCAAAGTTTGTGATAAGTATA
Organism: Sphenodon punctatus; assembly: GCA_003113815.1. Lineage (NCBI taxonomy): Eukaryota > Metazoa > Chordata > Lepidosauria > Sphenodontia > Sphenodontidae > Sphenodon > Sphenodon punctatus. Next base: position 41,589 of record QEPC01001049.1, on the reverse strand, counting down.
TACAGATGGTTTCATTCGATTCATAAACCTATGTAGTGGAAGAATATCCATGGTGTCACTCTCTCATGTGTAGCTCATAGCCGTGATGACACCATCAAGATGACCACCATCACATAAGAAAAAACCTCACTATCTTTGGTATCTATTGGGCAATCTCTTATTGGAAAGGTATTTACGTAAGCTACAAAAACCGTCCTTATGATTTATGGTGAAAATCTTTTTTCTTTTTTTTTAAAGGCAAAAAACTTTGATTGCAAACACCATTTTTGGAAGGTATTTTGAAATTGACTGATTAAGTATGACCACTATGCATAACATATAGGATATTTGTTGTACCTTGGTTCCTTACTTTTCCAACAAGTCATTACAAGTTTCAATAAATTAGACAAATGCTTCCGGAGATATTGTTTTTTTGTGCAAAAGCATGCGGGAGGGAACAAGTGTAATCATGCGGGTGCTCACAGCAAGCTATACAACGACAATCTATTTCAGAAGAATTCTGGTACCAATGTACCAGAAACCTTCTGTATACAGCACACTACTGCAAAGTGAAACTGTGTTTTGTAAAAGCAATAACTTAGTAATAATGTTCCACGTCAGGACTCAATTGCGGTAGCCATCATCAGTATCTTCTTTGTAACCTCTGCTGGGAAACGTTATCACAAAGGAGTTTGTCTCCACTGCAAATGCACATCTCAGTACAAGGTAGGTTGTAGGTCAAGCATTTGGAAAGCTTTTGTTCTTAACACACAAACATTTGATCAACTGCAGGAGCACATGGTATGTCACACATTACTGGAGTGATGTGCTCATCACTTTTTATCCACACGTGTCCTACTGGAGATGAAAGGCTTGGTTTTGCTATATCACACTGGGACCACACCAGTGCTTGATAGTTTGCACTCTTAATTGCAGGTATTAGTGCACATCTTTTGTTGGAGGCAAATTTTCTCCATGGATCGTTTTTTTAACGAACATTCACCAAAGTAACTCTGCAAGTGTAGTTATCTTGGTATTGACATGATAAACTTGGCATATGAATCTTTCAGTTCATCCACAACGTTGTCAGAGACGACTGTCATGTGTTCCAAGTGTCTTAATGGCAATAAGTTTCTCTTTGCTTGCTGAATTGAATGCCTTCCAGTAAGATAAATTCCCCTTTCCTGCCAAAGCACGAGTAGAGTCACAGCCTGACAAAGCATGGAAGCCAGGCAGGGCAGATGCTTTTAACAGACCAAGAGACAGATATATGTTGGTAAGCAGAATCCATTCACTTGAAGCAGGCATGAAAAAAAGAATGTGGAGGAAGTCTTGGGTAGCATCTCACAGCAAGGATGAAAACATCTGTGTCTTGTGTAAATATAAGAAGTCTAGTAGTACCTCTCTCCTTAGCATTGTTAGCATGCAGGATGATCTTAGTGTCAGCCTCTTCTTGTGTACTCTGAATTGAGACCAAGGAACAGTGTGTGGCAGCCACTTCAGTACGCCATGCAACAACAAAGTCCTTTGCACAATTATTTGCGCACTGTATCATCTTGTGTGCAAGGTACACAGATAACTCATCTTTAGTGCAGATGTGTGACAACAGTTTCTTTATCATAATGTTTGAGATATTGGTACTATCACTGATTTTGTAGTGTGCTGGTGAAACACCCTGGACTTTCTTCTTCCTAGTAAGATTCTTAATTGACTCTTTAGTGTATGTATCAAATACCTGGTGAACATCATCATACTTCCCATATTTTTGCTGTAGCTTTGCAGTGAAAGCCTCAGCCAGATCCTGACAAGTTTGAACAGTCTTTGGTTTTTCAACAGCTTATAGCTCTGCCATATCATCTACGATTGCTATGCAGGAAGACTTATTGGTTAGACTATTGGTTGTGTTGTCAGTTGGTGCTTGCTTTGGAAGAGCCTTCAAGATGTGAATCAATTGGCTGTTTGAGTGACATTGATACATTGGTCCATCTGCTTGGAACATTGATTGTGGTACAAGAGATAATTCATAATGGCCCAAAGTCTCATGGAAAATCGACATCACACTGCAATCTTGGGTAATTTCAGACGTGATGGGCCGTTTGGCCCGCCACGCTGAATCGCACTCCGGGATCCGTTTTGGATCCTGGTCAGGAATCAGTCCGGCCGACCTTTAGGCATGCCTGCCTGATTCCGCCTGGGGATCGGGGAGGGGGCGGGGCTGTGTGGTGTGACCGCACAGCCCCGCCCCCCCATGCTCCCCCGTCCTCCAGGAGATGGGCTGGCGCAGCGGTCTATTCAGCTGCTGTGCCCAATCCCAGACCGTGGTTGGGACCACGGTCCGGGATGGGCCAAATGTAACAGACATTACATTTGGCCCATCCCGGAATGTGGCCAATCTAACCACGCTTTCGGACCTCCGGGCGGCCAGAGGTCTGAAAGCATGGTCAATGTGATTCCTGCCAGAGATTCACTGGGGTGAACATCTGGCGGAAATCACATCAGACGTTACAGTACAAACGGCCACCACAGGGGATTCACTGTGGGTGACCGTGGTATTGTAACGTCTGAAATTACCCCTTGTCACAAGATGATGTGCAAATAATGGACGGTCTACGGTTAACTCTGTAACAGTACCAGCCACCTTCACTTTCTTCTTAGCACTCAAACACAATTTCAGTTTGTTCTTGTTTGGTGCCCATAAGTTGATGGATCCATTGATAAGTCTGTTGGTTTTAAAGGCTTTATACAATTCTCTCCCAAGTCCATCCATTCAACCAATATCTTTTGCAATGTCATCATAAAAACTGTCTTTGTCACCAAGTTAATAAGTTTGGGTCTCTCGTATGTGAGCAGATTACCAATCCGTTTAAGTTCAGCATACAACTTTGAAATTGCCTTTTCTTGGGTGCTGACTGAAGCTGAAGAGTCAACATGGTTCTTCTTGACTTCAGATGAGCTTGACATACCTTCCATACATGTTTCCTCTGATATCTGTTGTAGCTCTGGGGCAGTCAGAAAAAAATGAGCAAGAACATTAGGATTTGGGGTAATGTCTACTAATCCTCTGGCAACCTTCATCGCTCTATTTTGGTGCTCTAGAGTTTCATCGGGACCAAGTACACAGAAGGGAACTCTTGACCTCCTGACCACCCAGTTTATTTTTTCAAACTCCTCCAGGATTAGAGAGAGTCAGACTCTTTCAGCGCTTTCATTTCAGCAAGGTACCAGGCCAACATATCGGAGTAATTGGTCAAATCTAATGCAAAGAAATACTTAAGGAGTTCCTCTACAGATGCAATGTGCAAATTCCAATCACCAGTCCTGACAGATCTAATAAATAGCAACAAACGCTTGACCATCTTCATGTACTGACACACCATTTGGAATGTTGGCTTCATTTCTTCTTCTAGCAAGTCAAATTGTTCAATTAGTCCCGAGAGATTGCATCGTTCTATTGCAGACATAAGTTCTGTCGTATTGTCACAGTCACTACTGGAGTGAAACTTAGCTTCCAGGTCTTGGACTTTCTTTAAAATGACTTTGCGCCCATCTCTTTGTTTCTTGAAGAAAACCTCTGGGTAGCAATCTTGAAGTGCTACAAGTGTGCGAGTGTGAACCCCAACCACACATCGGAAGGGATTATCCACGAGGATTTGACGCACAGTGCTCTCACTGTACAAAGCTTCCCACATCTCAGGAATACCTGTTCCATCAATGAAGGAGTCAATGGCACGAATTGCTGCAAAGCATATGTATAGTTCACCAGGACGCAAGCTCCAACATCCATGAAGGTCTTCCATGAACACTATTAATTGCTGCACAGGCCTGTAATGACTTGTTGGAAAAGTAAGGAACCAAGGTACCACAGATGTCCTATACATTATGTCTAGTGGTCGTAATTAACCAGTCAATTTCACAATACCTTCAAAAAATGGTGTTTGCGATCAAAGTTTTTCAGTTTTTCACCTAAAAAACCCAAATGTTTTCACAACAAATCATAAGGACAGGTTTTTTAACTTATGTAAATACCTTTCCAATGAGAGCTTACACAACAAAATTAGTCCTATAGATACCAAGATAATGAGGTTTGTTCTTTATGCAATGGTGGCCATCTTGATGACATCAGCACAGCTATGAGCCACATAAAAGAGTGACACCATGGATATTCTTCCACTACATATGTTTATGAATCAAATGAAACCATCCGTATATACTTATCACAAACTTTGCCACTGAATAAGCTTTTCATACATTATGCTCCCAAGATTTAGCAGGAGCCCCAGCACAGGGGGCCAACAGCCTAAAAGTCACTGCCTTTGATAGGGTGTCCTTCCTGTCGAATGGGCAGGGTAGCCCCGGTTTTAGTAGTGATAACATCAAGCACTGGATTGCCACATTTTTATAATGGGTTTTCTTATCTTTTTAAAAAGGTAAAAAAGTCAGTGCACTCTGAGTGGATCCCAATTGTCTTTTCTTACTCCATTTGAATGGTTTTCTGTAATAAACTCCTTTGCAACGATTCACACACTCCTTAATCTGGGACTAATCTTAGTCTCATCGAAAATTAAGTAGCTTGTGGATTCATACTCTTTTGGTGTAAAAATTGCCTTGCACAATGTTGAAACATGCTGTTGGATACCTTTTACAGGTTGGACCACTTTGCAAACCATGCTTAAGAGTTTCCTTTGAGGAAGGTTGAGAAAGTTTTGTAAATACTGGACAATCACTGTTGTTTTTTAATTTATTCATCCTCTAGCTTTTTCAAAGCCAGGTTATTATTTTGCTCTAGCTTTAGACAAAAGAAAGTGGCAGGTTTCTGTAGATCCCCTCAAAAGAACATAAAGAAGCAGTTAGAGGAAGGAGAGTTATCATGATATTACTACAAAATGTTGCTTACCAAGTTTTTGGTCAAACCACCACGCTGGAACATTGCCATTGTGCTTCAGGTTGCTGTTTGTTGGCAGAGGCACTGTTACATAGATGGGGCCATTGACTGGGACTGGTGTCCCATTGCTGCTGAGTAAGTGAACGCTGACTGCAGTGACAGGGGTAAGGTCAAACCTGGTGCTATTTCCTGTCCAGTAGAAGAACAAAATGTACGAATAAATATCACAGTCCATTCAAAACAATGTATTTCTATTAAGTCTTATGCAAACAACTACAATATGAGAAATAACCTTCAGTTACCAAAGGATGACATAACTTTGTGTTTTTTTGCAGATACAAATCCAAAAAGGCAAAGGTATCGAGGGAAATTTTTCAAACTTTTTATCAGGAATTAATTCATATTAAAAAAGAACAGACTATAATGGAAGCATGGAGTGGTCCTCATCTTGTTTAAGATTTAAAATGCCTCAAAAATGAATTATTAATATTTCAAGTTCATTATGTATAATCATTTACTCAACTACTTTTGCTTGTTTGGAATTTTGCTTTTATTGGTGGCAAAGTCTACAACCCACTAACCTGTGGAAAGCAAGAATATGTAGAGATGGGAAACTTTTTCCTTCCCAAGGGCCACTTTGAAAATTAGTACAAGCTCTGAGGACCACGCAGAAATTGGGGGCCAAGATCCTGATCAAGAATCTGTGCCATTAATCTGCCATGGATCTTCTTTCAGTGCTTGGGGGTAGGAACTGGATCCAGGGGCCAGATCTAGGAACTGGATAGGGGCCAAATAAAAACTAGCCATGGGTCACATTTGGCCCCTGGGCCTCAGCTCAGGTTCCTTACCCCTGATGTAGGCTATAGAACTTCATGGAATTACTCATTATGAAACATTAACATTTCTCAGATTACCAAAGGAACTGATGAATATCATTTCCAAAGGGGTTCAAAAGGTTCATTTTGACAACAAATAGTCAGAACTTACCAGTTCCATTTCCATCTAATCCTTGTAAGTAAGGAAAGCTGTCCACTTCCCATGGGGAGCTGGCTGCCGTTAGAAATGCTGTTAAGTCACTGTAGCTGGCGTTCTCGGGCAACTTCAGGGCTCTCCTTTTAAAATGAATTTGCGGCTGAACACGAGCACCTAGAAAAGTTAAAATGGGATGTCAGTCATGGAGAGTAGTTTGTTAATGAATTTATTATTTACAGTGAACAGTTTAAGAAGTAAATTTCTAATTTTTGGTAAAAAAAAGAAAAAGAAAAAGAAAGCTTCTTGTGCTACAAAGCTGTTACAGAGGGAGAGAGATTTTGGTGTTTTTTAAAAAAACAAACCAAAAAAACATACAAAACATTAATTTTATGGTGTGTGAGGTTTCCATTTTGTTTCACTTTTTGATAGTGGTTTCTGGTAAAACTGAAAATAAGTCCAGCGGTAATACACCCTTAACTTAAGGAAAGATTATAATTCACCTAAAAAAAAATCTAGAAATTTTGTCCAAAACTGAAAGAAAACTTAGGGCAAGGCCATGCAAGATGTCAACCACATTGGGCGACCTTACCCCACATTAGCCTGCGATACAGCTGACTGTAAGGCTGGCAGCTGCCAGATGTTCACTCACTTCCATCCTGGGGCAGGCAGCTAGATGTTATGCGATGTGTCTGCTGGAGAATGCCAGCAACGCATCTCAGGCTACCGGTGCCCCACCCAGGCCAATGAGGGGTAACGGGCCACCTCCCATCAGGCTAGTCTCATACAGTCCCACCCCATGGCGAGGTCTGGCAACACAACAGAGCCTCAGACGGAGTTTGCCATTCCTGTATGTTTATGTCAAGGCAGACGGTGGGACAGTGGGTGGGGTGGTGGTGGAAGGGGCCAAGTTAGGTGCCTGCCTTGTGTGGATGGCTCCTTAGCCCGCCTCAGGGCTTGGTGGGACTTGTGATGGTGGCCCACCTGCCTGGTTTTCCCGTGGTGGTGGGGACTGTGTGGCTTTACCCTTACCCTGAAGACACAATGCTATTAATTATTATTAATTGCAAATTTGTGGATCCAAAAATCCCTATCTTGCTTTCATCAGAAAACAGATTCAGATGTTATCCAGTATATCGTACGTAACTGTGAAAAAACATTATTCAGTATTCTTTTCTAAGAAAAAAAAATATAGATCTCAGGATTAAATTTTATGTAGAGAAGATAATTATACCTCATGGGCTGAATAAAAATCAACCTGGTCAATGTCCGTTGCAAACAAAAAGGAGTTTTATTAAGTATGTCATATGTAAGTGTAAGAATAAGGAAATGGTAGATCTGCTGCTCAAGAAGATGTTGAAATATCTGGGAGGAGACAAAGAAGACAGAACTTCTCAACTCCTATTTTGCTTCGGTCTTTATAGAAAAGGGAAACAGTGTCCAGCTTGTCAACAGGTGTATGAAAAATGAGGGGGGAACATTGCAGGCCAGAATATCTAAAGAGGTGATCAGGGAATACCTGGCTATTTTGAATGAATTTGAGTCTTCAGGGACTCATTAATTACACCCAAAGGTACTGAAAGAACAAATACTCTCAGAATCTCCATCAAATACCTTTGAAAACTCTTGGTAAAAGGTAAGGTACCAGAAGATTGGAGATGGGCAAACGTTGCCGCTATCTTAAAAAAAAAAAAAGGGGGGGGGGGAGAGAGGGAGAAGGATGATCTGGGAAATTAGTCAACTCGACTTCAATACTAAGGAAGTTACTGGAACAGATTGCAAAGACAGTCAATCCTTGATGACAATGCTGTGATTGCTTGTAATCAGCATGGATTTATCAGGAACAAGTCAACCTGACTAATATTGCCTCCTTCTTTGATAGACTAACTAGTACAAGCGTAAGAAGGGAATGCTGTGGGAATAATATATCTTGATTTCAGCAAAGTATTTGACAAAATTTCATACAAGATCCTCATTGACAAGCTTGAAAAGCGTGGGCTGCAAGACACTACAACAAAGCGGATTCGTGGCTGGATGAAAAACTGTACTCATTGGGTGTTTTTAGACGAGATGCTACCCCACATGGCTATCCAGGAGCCATGGCGCCCACTGCCTGTTTGAAGGTGGAGAGGTCAGATGCACGCTCCCATGAGCCACTCTGTACTCACGGTCATGTACAGAGCACTGCCAGGAAATCCAGAGTGCTCCATGTGGGGCAATCTAAATAGCGCCGTGGCAACAGGTGGCTACAGGGCCCCTTCCAGTATGAACTAGGGCAGCCAGCCACGCTAGTAGACCGGTCCACCACCCATAGGCACTGTGGGCAGGGGACACGGCTTTTTGCAAGTCACAAGAACTAGTTGGGAGTAGTGGGGAGCCCGGGTTCCCCAGCAGTCACGTTGGGGACATGTCAACTGCAGGGGCCAGCCTGGTGCGCTTCCCCCTACCCCATGGCAGAGGGAGTGGTGGTGGCTTGCCTCCGTGGCTGGGGTAGCCACCCTGGGAGCTGCCCGTTTGAATCCTTCCCCATGCACTCCTCCTGAGTGGGTGCTCTGCAGCAGTGCCAACTCAGCAGTCATGGACCCCTCTTGCCCATCACCTTGCTCATTTAAACACACCCAAAGAGTGATCATCAATGGTTCATCAAATTGGAGGGAGGTATTGAGTGGGGTACCACAGGGCTCTATTCTGGGCACTGTGCTAGTCAATACCTTTATTAATGACTTGGATGAAGGGAATACTTATCAAGTTTGCAGATTACAAAACTGGGTGGGACAGCAAAAACCTTGGAAGACAGGATTCAATTTTTTTAAAAAAAATCTTGATAGTTTGGAAATCTGGGCTGAAATTAGCAAACTCATCCAAGATAAATGTGAAGGGAAGAAAAATCAAATACACAAGTATAATATGGGGGATACCTGGCTTGGCAGCAGTACAAAGGATCTAGGGATTGTGGTTGATCATAAGCTGAACAGGAGTCAGCAATGTGATGTGGCTGCAAGAGAGGCTAATGCAGTTTTAGGCTGCATTGTCTCCAAATTGGCAGAAGTAATTCCACTCTATTCAGCACTGGTCAGACCCCACCTGGAGTACTGTGTCCAGTTTTGGGTGCCTCATTTTAAGAAAGACAAGTTGGAGTGGGTTCAGAGGAGGGAAACAAAGATGATAAAGGGTTTGGAAAACAAGTCTTATGAGGAAAGGTTGAAGGAACTGAGTATGTTTAGACTAGCAAAGAGAAGACTAAGGGGATAAGCGATAGACATCTTCAAGCATCTAAAGGGCTCCCACCAAGAAGATGGCAAAGAACTGTTCTATGTTGCTACAGAAGACAGGATTTGAAATAATGGACTCAAGTTACAGAACGGTTAAAGACCAGGAAAAACCTCCTAACATTAAGAGTTGCATGCAGTGGAACAAGCTGCCAAGGGAGGCTGTACACTCTCCATCGCTGGAGGTTTTCAAAGAGAGGCTGGACAGGCTTCTATCAGGGATGTTGTAGTTTAGACATCCTGCATCCAAGCAGGGGTTGGACTAAGTGACCCTTGCGGTTCTTTCCAACTCTAAGATTCTAGGACTCTGATGATACTCATGTCACTAGATTGTGTATCTATTTGTTTTAACTGGATATTTAAGTATGACGGCCCAGACTAAAGTTGGTAGATAACCTTGACGCTGCTGATCAGCATTTGCTCAATGCCATCAATGGTAATTGAAGGTTTCCAGTCTTAACAGGATTTAAGACAGCTTCATGTAATATTTAATATTTTAGGCTCCCCTCAACATCTGGCTTATGAAGGCAATGGCTTTTCTCAGTAGATCATCACCATTAACAATCTTTGCAGCACACACAGCAAGGCCCCATCTGCAAGCTTTTGCACGACATGCAAATCAAGATTTTAAACAGCTGTTACAGCTCAATGCTACTATATTCCCAAGAGTTCCTTTTTCAATACACAAAGGATGCTTCTAAGAGTCAAGGCAACTCCCTGCTCTTGATGTAAATTATTTGACTATGTAGCTCCAAGATGTTCAACTGTGCTTTCTGGGGCTGCTTCATCACTCCTGGTACACAAGAAAGGTTGTATGCCTTTGTAACTTCTGAAACAAAAAGAGATACCTAAAAAAAGTTTCCAAATTAGCATCAACTTTGCCCAGAAACACTGATCACATGCACAAACCTATATTTATCCAAATACCTCTTTTTACTAAAGAGTTTTTAAGAGCGGCATAGCAAAGCACATATTTGTAGTGTTGCTTCATTTCTTACAGCATTTTAATGACCAAAAAAATCAAAGATATTGAAATAATTAAACTAGCCCCTTAATTCTGATAGTGGTCCTAAAACTGTTAGTATAGCAACGAAGCCTACACATTTTTGAAACAGGAAGGACTCTCTCTCTCTCTCTCTGCCAGTTTCCAAGTCTAAATGAAAAACAGCAATATTATAGACTAAATAAATGAACTGCACTGAAGAAGTCAGGAAAAGGCTCATCTCCCCAGTGCTTCGCAATACAATAGATGCTGTACCTCAGGGAAAGGTCTGCTTAAGTATCTAGGAATCTGTCTGCTCTACTTCGTGCGCGCACATGGATAAGCATCCACAAAAGAACTGAAACAAGCACCCATCGAAATGAACAAAGACACTTAATCTGTACGATCCGATCAGAAATGAACAAAACAGGTACTGAAGGGTATCTGACTGGTCTTCTTTCAATTACCTATTTCTGTCTTTTCGTGGTTCATTTCTTTGCCCGTTCTGGTTTTTACCCTACCCAGTCTCATTGTTAGAGGCAAAAACGACAAAAAAAAAAAAAAAAAAAAATGAGTGAAGCAGGAAAAAAAACAAATGGAACAACAGAAACTGCAAAAACTGAGCAGGATGCTCGAACATCTTTTTCAAGTCAACTACAGCCTACCTGAAATTGCAACCCTCCCACCCCTCCAACAAACCCAAACAACCCACAGCAGACCCTGCACACATTTATTCTGCTACATATTTTCACGCTAACTAACCAGCAAGAGCGGCAAATCCAACAGAATTAGAATTTGACATAAAAACTATAGGATTTTCCAACTGACTATGGATGCAATTAAGATTAATTATCCCAGGTGTCCAGTATTTATGGACATCTATGCAATTAAGATGCAACAGGGTTGGATGGGGCCCTTTTAAGGAACAGTGACCTGGGCCTTGGCCTCACTCCTCCAGGGACTATAAAAGCCTGATAATGGAGATGCTTCGGCAGTCAGTCCCTGCCTCAGAGAGCAGACCTACAGGAAAACTGACTGGCCCTTAGAACTCTCTAAGGGGCTGACCCAGTCTGAAGACTGAGAGCCTGGAAGCTGGGCTGATGGTGGAGCCCTGTGAAGGTATGGACTGTGTTTGGGGTTTATTTTTGTAAATAAAGAATTGGAAACTGGACAAGCTTGCCAAGGCTGGAGTTTTGGGGCCTGCTCTGGCAGTTACTCTCCACGGAGCAAGGGTGGTACATCACGTAAGAATTCAAAGCAAAACAATTCTTGGTGCGAGTCTCTCAATACAAAGTACTGCTATTTTCTTTGAATGGACTCTAGACAGAGAGTGTTATAGCTTCATAGGAGAATACTACCAATTTCTTAGGGGAAATATTTTTTTAGAAAGGAGTCAGAAATATGGAAAATGCCTTAAGAATTCTCAACCACAAATGATAACACAGTCAATTCAGACTTTGGCTTTGGGCTAAGCCACAACACTGGGAAATGTACTTTGTATCTACATAGAAAGATTACTTCAATTAATTGTCAAGGGAAGGGAGAGAACAATAGGAGCATATTACCCTCAGAATTTGTACTGGTGACCACCCATTGAGCCTGCAGTGACAGAGGCTCAGTTCAATTCCCACATTGATTTAATTCATTAGCACAAAAAATGGACTGTCATCTCAGACTGCCATCATTTTGGTCATTTAGCTGTTGCAGCTAACAACTCCTTTAGCAAGAAAACCTCATTGGTTTGCTGACCAAGTCCTCTTTCTAAAACCATTCACCACTATGCTCCACACACAAGCCTCTGTCCCCCTCTTCAGAGATTATCCTTCCCCATGCATTTATCTGCCTCCTGCCCAGACCCTCTGAAGTGAACCGAATGCTACAGCACTTCAGAGACAGAAGGAAGGATGGCTACTTGTCCAGGTTACAAAATGCGTCCTATTTGCCTCCAGGAAAATCTCTGGGAGTCAAATCAGATGCGGGATTTGAATGTGGGCATGTTAACCCGCTGCGGTTTTGGTGGCAATTTCATGGGGAATGCAGAGCTACATTTACTAGCTTCCACCAGCTCTGAATTCCCCGTGAGATTACAGTAAAAAACATAGCGGAGTAACATGCTCACGTACAAATCCTGTGCCTGATTTGCCTCCCAAAGATTTTCCTGGAGGAAAATAGGGTGCATTCTGTAACGTGGGCAAGCAAGCCTGTGTCTTACTGACTAGTTTGATGAACTTCTAGGACAACACTTCCAGACACGGAACTATTTTGGCTCATTGGGGAGACAGGCATAGTGTGCTTTGGTTGGTCTCAGTCTCTACTTGTAGCTATTGGTGGGATTTCTCTGTGCGGATGGTTGGGGGTGTGGCAGGTCCTGCAGTGGTGCAGGGGGCTGGACTAGATGACCTTTGAGATCCCCTTCCAGCCTCGTGACTATGACGTCTTCTCTTCTAGTGCCAGCTAACTGAGAATCTTTGTCCTTCAGCAAAGATTGTTGGTGACAGTGGGCTTGGGTCATGGCCACAGAAAGGAATATTAGAGAAGAGGGTGATGAGAAGGATATGAAGGCCAAACAATCTAGATTGATCTGTGAAAATGTCCATCATGACAGCTGCTATTCTGAATGACTTATTCTGAACGTTTGGGTTTTGATTCTTTTGATTTAGAAAACACAAGTACATAAGAACAATGGTTCATATAGCCCAGCATCCTGTTTCCGACACTAACTGACAGTTGCTTCAGAGAAGTGCACAAGCCATAACGAAGCGATTCTTTTCCTGTTGTTCGCTCCTAGCTCTGATAGTCAGAGGTCTCATTGCCCTGGTCAATTTGACTAAAAGCCATTTATGGACCTATTCTCTAAGAATTTATCCCATCCTTTTTTGAATTCAGTTATGTTACTGGCCTTCACAACATCCTCTGATGAGTTCCTTGGGTTAATTGTATGTTGAGTGAAAAAATACTTCCTTTATATCTTAAATCTGCTGTTAACTAAGCTTGCAGGGTTTCCTCCATACTAGAATTCTTATCATTTAACTAGAAGTCTAAGAAGGGATAAAATATCAGCCCCCTATTTGTATTTACTTGTTTTGCACCACTCATATCTCTGTTAGTAGTCTGTTCTCTAAGCTGAAATGCCCTACCCCATTGGGTCTCGTACAGAAGTCTTCAAATCATCTTTGTTGCCCCTCTCTGCACATTTTCCATTTTTACTACGGTCTTTTTTGAGATGGAGACACCAGGACTGCACGTAATATTCAAGGTGTGGAAGAACACTATGGATTCATAGATCAGTACTATTATAGTCTCCGTTTTATTATTGTATTCCTTTCCTTAAAATTCCCAACACTGTTTGAGCGCTGCTGCACACCAAACTGAGGTTTTCAATGAACATGACTCCAAGGTTCTTTTCATGAGTGGTGGTAACTAATTTAGAACCGAGCACTGTGTAATAATTAGTATTAATTCTTCCTCTGTGCATCACCTTGTACTTATTAACACTGAATTTCATCTGTCATTTTATTGACCAATCAAGGCATGTGAGATCCTCCTGTAACTTCTCTTCACTATTTTGTATAATTTTATGTCATCTGCAAATTTGGCCACCTCACTCTTCACCCCCTTTTCTGGATAATTAATAATTAGGTTAAATAAACAGTAGCGGTCCCAGTACAGAACCACCAAGGCAACTCACTGTTTATCTCTCTACATTGTGTAAACGGACCATTTATTCCTTTCCCTTGTTTCCTATCTTCTAGTCTGTTACCAAGGCATGAAAGGGCCTTTCCTCTTCTGTAGGGTTACCATATCTCCCCTTTAAGAGAGAATGCTTATGAAAAGCGTCTAGTGCAGTGGACACTCTTCCAGTGCACTGTTTTTCCAGTGCAGCCCCACAACATGTATTTTTCATAAGCATCCTCTTTTAAAGGGTAGGTATGGTAACCCTACTCTTGTGCATTTGAGGATTAATAAAAAGCATTTTAGTTACCTGCAAGGAATTCATCAGCTGGAAATAACAGAGGAGGAGAGGGACTTGGGGTTTTTAGTTGACCTCAAAGTGACTCTGAGCTGTCAATGTAACGCAGCTGCAAAAAAGGCAAATGCTTTCTTGGGATTTATTAGGCATGGTATTGCCAGCAGAGATAGGGACTAGGGAGGTATTGTTTGCTTGTTTATTTATTAATACAATTTATATGCTGCCCCCTCCTGCTAAAATCATCTCGGGGTGGCTAACATTTTAAAATACATATTAAAAAAGACAACAAACCAGAACACAATTAAAACAACCTAAAAACCCCAAATTAAAACAATCCATGCCCAAACCCTCCCTAACCCACCCCAACCCCACCCCATCTCCCTTGGTAAAGGCCCAGCGGAACAGCCAGGTCTTGCATTGCCTACAGAAAGAGGGGAGGTCGGCGGACCTCCAACGGGAGGGAGTTCCACAGCTGTGGTGCAGCCACAGTTGCCTCTGTACAAGGCTCTGGTAAGACTGCATCTGGAACACTCTGCTTAGTTCTGGTCACTGATGTTCAAGAAGGATGAACTTAAATTGCAACAAGTGCAACGAGGAGCTACCAGGATGGATGATCATTAGAATGGAGAACCTACCTTATGAGACAAGGTTAAACGCGCTTGACTTATCTAGCCTAACAAAAAGAAGGCTGAGAGGAGATACAATTGTGCTGTACAAATACATCAGGGGAGCTAATACAACAGAAGGGGAAAATATGTTCAAACTAAAAGTGAATGTAGGTATTAGAACTAGTGGATACAATCTGGGTATACATACATTTCAGTTGAATATTTGAAGTAGATTTTTAACAATCAGGCCAATGAACTATTGGAATAACCTCCTAGGAACAGTTGTGGGAGCAAAGAACCTGAATAGTTTTAAAACAGAGTTGGATAAATTTAGGATACAAAACTTGTGCATGGCTTTCTATTTGGTGCTACAGGAGGAAATCCTTTTCTCCCCAAAATAGGTTTTGGATTCCCCACCCCTTTCTCCCTGAAACATAACATTTGTCTGCAACTGGAAGTGGGACTGATATATTTGGATGCCTGGGTACTCTAAGTATATAATAAGGTACCTGTCTGGTGGGACCTGCAGGCATGGTAGGGGTCTAAACTGATCATCAAATTTGGGATCCAGTCTGAGGATTTCTTTCATTCCTCTGCACTGTCGGTGTGGCTCCCTGTTGAGACATCTTGTTTTTTTTTCTCTTTATAAAATTGTTCCCTCTTATTGGTAATTGGTCCCAGTCCCTACTTGTGACAGATTTGTTACTGGCTCTGGGCTCGGTTTCTTGTTGCATAGATTTTTCTTGCATGGGTAGTTCTGAGTGTGATGAATCCTATATTGGTGCAGCGGGGGCTGCAAGGATTTCATGCCAGTGAACAAGCTACCCTTTGTAAGCTGCAGTTATCAATTTGATGAGCCAAGAGGTGATATTTCCCTGGCAAATTGAGGAGGCCCTTTGACTCAGGCAGCAGACATCTAATTACAGTCAGCCCTCCTGTGGTGGACAGAGGCAGCCCCAGCGAAGTCAAACTTCAATAGGAGTGTTCCAGCTTGAGTAGTCTAGTGTTGGAAAAGCCTGTGGGCACGTTTCCTGTCCATAACAAGGTAAGGCACACAGAGCACAAACAGAATCTACTGCATACTGGTGCAAGGAGAAGATACCTACAATTCTTACAAATAGAGAACATTCAGTGAGGACACTGGAATTCCAGCACACTTTCTAGTTAGTCTAACTTTGCATGGCCCTCAAAATCAAAAGCACTCATTCACACATACCATTTTCTTCCCGATCTTGGCAAACACATCATACGTTTCTTAATCTGCATTTGCCTTGTTCCATAGCAATGCATGCACCTACTGACTCCCCTGCAGGGGCAATCAAACTATTTTCACAGGCTCAGCTCAGCTTTGGTTTCTCCCACTTGGGGGACAATATATGAATGTGTCCTCAAGGAGTATGGTGTGAATAAGTCTTTTGTTCGGCAAGCCCACTCCTAACAATAACTTTTAGAAAATTGCAGCAGTGATTACAGTTCCATTAGGAGTGTGCAGTTGGATGTATTGATTTACACCACCTTCTCAAAGGCAGAATTATTAGTTTGTTGAATTAATTACTCCAAGGTGATTGGTAACACTCCAATAGGGCTGGACCTTATCTTTGCTTGATCACAGCCGAAGGCAATAGTGTTCTCACTCTACATAGAGAGCTGAGTAGTATTAATTAACAGTCCTGTCCTCCATGGTACATGAGGTGCAAATCCTGATTAACTCCTGAGGAACCAAAGTGAAGTAACACTGGAATACCTGGAACCAAGGTGAAATAAAACTGCTGTGAGAGAAGAATCCAGTCATGAGAGTTTTACAGAGAGTCTGAGTCCTACAACTCTTGGTAGGAAGTTTAAGAGTTCAGTCACATAAAAACCTTGCTGCTTTGCACACTCGCAACATGCTCTTTAGTCCGAGTTTGTCTTACTTTGTAATAGTGGATTCACACAACTACCGATTTTGCCACATTTCATTGGACTTTCCCACCCCCTTTGCTGTGGATTTCCCACAATGCAAAGCGCACGGAGGAATGCCTGTGTGACAGCAGCATGGAGTCTGCCTCAGGACTTTCTGATCACACCTCCATCATCACTTGAAGGTAGAAAGTGACAAGCAGTAAATGATGCATTGCGGTGTGATACCTGTGGGGGCAAGGCCCCCCCAGGCATGTCCCGAGCCTTTTACCCTGGGTTGAATTTGCCCTGGGAGGGTGTGGAGGCCCCGAAACTAGGGTGCTGGGGATGAGTTGCCCAGATTCTCGCCCCTTAGACTCCCTGATATAATGCTCACCTTTGGCTGAGCCCCCTGGGTGGGGTCCTGCCCAGCCCAATGTCAACTGCTCACAGATGGCCCCTTAGAGGAGTTCAGCAGCCTCTAGTGAGGCTGTCTCTCTCCAGCAGCTGTAATCCTCCTGGGCAAGCATGGGTGAAAGGGAGGTGGACAGACCAGCAGTTCCACTCAGCTCCGCTCTCCTTCTCTGCATGGCCTAGTATGTGGGTGCTCTGTCTTTTTGAGGCTGGTGGGTTGGCTAGCTCCGCACCCAGCTCTCCTGGGCTTCTTCTTCCCAATGGCAAGGCAGCATAGCCCAATGATGTCATCGGGACATGTCTCGGGAGTGCTCCTGATGCCCGCTGAGTTGGTGGCACAGGGGCCCTTGTTTTTCCTGAGTTTGGGGGCACTTAGCTCTGCACACCTGGACAAAAATACGAGGTACCCTGCAGTATCCTGCTTTTGTCCCAGAACTGGGTGCCTAAATTTAGTATCTGGCCTCCTCACATACCCCTACAGCTAGTCCTGTACCCACCAATGTGAGGGCTTATTGCAACAAAGGTGGGTCCCTCTATTTCAGTTATTCTTCAATACATATAAAGTCCTGCAATAGTATGGGTTGATCCCACCTGATTCTTGAAGTCTTTGTGAGGGGATGAGGCCTACTCTTTGGTTGAGAAACGTCAGTCAATAGTAATCTCCTTTGGGGGCTGGCTCCCAGCCTCTGTAGGTTCTCCAGACCCTGGGCAGCCTGGTTCCTGAAAGAGGTGTGCTTTCTTCAGCGTCCTCCCTAATAATGCCGTCCTCTGGCTATATTGCTGCCTTTTATTTAGGCCAGAGTCTTAGGGTATTTTTACACGTGATGGTGCTAGATGCTGCCACACTTTGATCCTGCTGCTGAACAAATGTGACTGCGACCGGGGTTGGGGAACGGGTGGGAAGAGGGCGGATATGGTCCGCACGGCCCTGCCCCCCCCCCGCTGCTTAGCATGGCCTGGTCTGATGGGTGCGGTGGCCTAAGAGGCTGCCATACACGCCCAGAAAAGCTCTGGCTACTAGCCGGAGTTAGATATAGCAGACCATCAGATGTGATGGCCCGCTCTACCATGGTCCAGGGATGGCTTCCCCGGACTGTGGCAGAGCTAACTCCAGGATGTGCGCTGGGCTCTGGAGTTAATCCTGCCACCGTCTGGGGTAGGTTTGTTCCCGCTCACAACAAACAGCTGGCAGGCGGAAACAAATGTGACACCACCATGAGTGGCCATGCTGGGGTAAGCATAGTCACCCATGGTAGCATCACGCTTGAAAACACCCTCTGTCTCTTCACTGGCTTAAAGGGCCAGTACCCTTTTCCCAAGTATGATTCTTTTGGGGCACCGTTTTGTGACTTGTCTTTAGCCCTGGTCACCATCTTGTGGCTGGACTCTGCCACAGTTGGTCTTCTCGCAGGCGGGAGTGTTGTGTTGTTGGTGGGCTGGGCAACTTGGGAGAGCTGCCAGAGGCGAATTCTCACATTGGGGGGGGGAGGGGGGGGGAATGAAACATGTTCCGGGTCAATAAAATCACAACCCTTCACTGCTATTTGATAGTCAAATCCCTGTAAGAGCTCATTTACACAACACTCTTGTAGACGGGGGTGGGATGGCACAAACATGCATTCTGAGTGTTGTGGGAAATCCTTAACTACTTTTGTGCTCACTAATGATCCATTATGTTCTCCGACATGCGAAGCAAGGGGTAGGCTGTTGAAATGCAAGGACAGGACAAGGCAAGCCCAAAATAAGAAAAAAGTGGCGGCTATGGAAGTGGGAAGGATGTTGTGTGAATGAGACCAAACAAATCCCTTTGTATGAAGTGGCAAAGAACACAGGATCACCAAGGAGAACAGGACGTGGTAAGGATTCCACACAGCAATCAGAATGTGGGTGAATGAGTCCTAAATTGTTCAAACCGTAGCATAACAGAAATGCAAGAATGGATCTGGATTTCTATACAAAAGGATGAAGAAATTCACAAGATAGGGGCAGAAAATAGGCCCAGCAAACACCTTTTATTTTCAAAGTGAATAGACACAGAATCGTATTTAACCATTTTCAATGACAGTAGCACTTTGTAAACTACCTGCCACCACTTTCTTTATTGTTCTTAAAATGTCTTAACTCAAAAGGGATGAAAGTCAGATGGGGCATGGCAAATACCGTCTGAATTAGCATCTCACAACACACAATCTTTATTCCTAACTCTAAGGAGGCATATGAAGGAAAGCCAGATGGCAGCTTTTTACTTGTGTGTTTTCCATAATATTTTAAACCCACAAAAGAATGAGAATCCCTAGCAGTGCCATTATTATAGAATAAACTCTGTTGTTTGTTAAGGCATTATCTGACCAAGCCCACTGAGCTTCAACTCCTTCTTGAGTCAATCTAATTTATAAATGAGATTAATAATATCACTCTCAAAATTCAGAACAACTGCACAGAAGATGGTATGGTACAATCCACAGTGAGACTGTTCCAGTGGCTCAGAATCCGATTGATGCTTCTTCCACTTCAATCATATTTAGTGTTCTAACCATAGTGAAAAAGCCCATTGAGTGTGGCTGATTTCTACCCGTAAAGAAAGGTGTTGGAAATTACTAGTTTTATTAATATTGCCTCAGAGTGACTAAGGTCATCTCACAGGTCTGTGGAGCAGTAAAGGGAAAGTACTCTTCATTAACACTATTGTAGTTCAAGAGGATATTTAAAGATTTGATACAAAGCCACTGCATGGTTTATGTAGAGATGACAGGCAGATAAAAGCCCTTGCTTTAAATTAAAAAAGATTATAACAGCATCTATCAGGGGCTCTTTTAAAACAGACTTACCTCCGTAAATAAATTCATTCTAATGAAATTAGGCCTGGCCCTCATTTGCACTGCTGGAGTTACACAGATTGGGGAATTGGCTTAAATTCAGCTATCTAGCTGTACATGCTGAAATCCCGACATTGTTACCAGCAGGTTATTATCTTGGAGTTAGCATGGCTTGCTTTTTTTGGCCCTCTGAAGGGGTGGCTACTTAATTCTCATTGTAGACACCACAATAATAAGCAGGAAACAACTTATGTTAAACAACAGAGGAATCCTTTCTAGCTAAGGGTGGTTACGCAATGGGATAAGCAGCCAATAGAGGTTCCATCTTTAGCTGTCCCATGGTACCAGAAAGGAAGAAGTGACAGGTGCTGTTCTGCTCCTAGAAATGGAAAAAAAGGTGCGAGACTTGTCTATACTGATGGTTGAACAGATTACCAATATGATTTCCCTGGCTAATGTTAACAGCCATAACTTATTATTGCCAGGCAGGTTTGCTGCAGTAGGGCCCAGAGGTCCCAACTGATGCTGGAATCCCATTTACTGTGCCTATAATCACTTAAATCCTAGCCATAGGGCAAAGCTGTGGCCCTGTCTGACACTGGCTACAAAAATTGTTAGCTTGGTCACATGTAAATGTCGTTCTGAACAACACTTGCACTGTGAATAGACAGGAGTTTCATATAAAGGTTCCTTCCATCGCTATGTTCTACAAATACACATACCTTGAAATCCTGAGACTATCTGGACTACATCTTCGTAGACCATTAGAGTAGCTGATCGTTCAGGAAGGAGACCAAGGCTCAGTGAAGAAAACACTGTGGAAGGAAAGTGGGTTAAGTGGCATATATTTAAAATTCTTACACACACACAAACATCTTTTAAAAACCAGTACCATTGCCCAGATCTATAAATGGTTGTTCCGAATACAAAACATATTCTCATCTTCATTGTCCTAGCAAGAACAGTCAATCCAAAGTACCTCACAACAACTAAAGCCCCAAACATTGTGTACACAAAGTTGTCCCAGTAGGACTTGAAAAAACAGGTAATTATGCCAACAGTCTCATTTTTCACTGATCGAAGCAATATAGATTTCACTGTCTGGTTCCTGAAAATAACACTTGAGACAAATTGTAGCCTAGAATACAGAACCCTGAGAGACGGGACACCCAGTCCTGCCACTGACTAAACTTGCTTCAGCAGAGACAGGTCAAGTTTATCTCCATGCGAAATTATTACGTCACTTACATTGCTGAGATGATTGGAGAGTTTACTACTATTTAAGTGCTCCGAGGTGCATAGACGAAAAAAACTTAACTATTAGTTGGATTCGCCATCAATATAGTTGGCCTAAAATCTGTCCTAATTGTTTCGCTGCATTTTGAAAACAAAATTCATAGTCTTTAACTAAACAAGCCATACTGATTCAGCACACAGCAGCAAGCCCTACATGCAGCCAAACTGGTGCAATTCCGATGGATGGTATAGGGAAGGAGAAGGATGCAATGTGTCTAGTGCAAAGCATCTGTATTCCTGGAGTACAAACAAAAGCTTGATTTGCCTTGTAAACAAATGTATCTTTGAGGAGAGGGGGCACAGGGAAGAACTGGTTGATGGATTTGTCTGCCACGTATATTAGCAGTCACTGAGCATATTCCTGTAGTCATAGTAGCAGCCCCCCTGTGTGCACGTGGGTGGATGAGACAGGGAGGTGTAGAGGTGAGTGAAGAAGACAGGAATTGTATATCACTCAGGGCAGGGACTGTGGCTGCTTGCCCATGTGCAGATTTTCATGTGAGATTCAATCTCACGTGAAAATATTCTACACATGAGTTTTGTAGTGGGCTATATGTCCACGTTAACTTTTATCTGCAGCATGGATCCGTTATTAAAAATAACGGATCCATGCCCACATTACCTCTTCCCCCCCATTGGGCTGGGTTGGGCGGGTGTGCCAGGAAAAGCCTCCCTGCCCCACCATCCCCCAAGCCCACTAACTCCCCACTCCCTCCAGCCCAGCAATTTACCCAGGGGCGGTAGCGACAGCAGCAGGGACTTCTCCAGCTGCCTCTCTCCACAGCTGCCTCTGGTTGCTTCCAGCCCCTCCTGACAGGGGCTTCTAGGCAGCTGCATGACATCATCCGTTGCAAGGGGATGAAAGCAGTGAGAGGAAGCTACGGAGGGAGGGGGCTGGAGAAGTCCCTACTGCCGCCACCCAGAGATAAGTTACTGCAAAGGAGAATCTCACCGTAAGTTTATCTTGTGGTGAGATTCCCCTACACACGTTAGAATTACACACGTGTTTAAACTCACGTGAGTGACAAGGCTGGATTTTCAGCCTTGTCAATCGGTGATGAAATACATGTGTAATTTCATCCTGCATGTTAAGGGGAGTAACCCACGTTACCCAATCTCATGTTTGTTTCTAACAAATGTGAGATTGGGTAATGTGGGCAAGCAACCTGCGTCTTCATCAATGACTCGAACAGGATGTTTTCAGGAAAGTGCCTATTGGATGTAGAAGCAAGGGACCTAATGAAAGTCAAGTAAATTATATTTGTGCTTTGATAATATTCCCTTTTGAGTTTTTAAAAATATAAACATTCTATTTAACTTTAGCATCTACCTAGAAAACTCAAGTTCACGCATTAGATTTTTCTTTCAAGTGACTACTAAAAAAATATTAAGAGATACATTAGGAGTGTCCATTAATATACATCTATTCATATAGATCTATTTCCATGAAAAGATAACTGAAAAATTTAACTCAGAACGTTCAATCAAGCATTAATAAATCATTCAGTAAAGAGAGGCTACTCGAATTACTGCTGTTTCATCACAAGAATTTCCCTTTTCATATGCTAAATGTCAGACGAGCTTTATGCGCCAGGCACAACAAATGGACTAGCTACAGAGGAGATAGTGTTGAAGGGCAGAGTCACAAATACTGCTTGTTTCTACTCTCAAAGTCATTTGCAAGAGTGAAACCCAACGTTACTCAAGCTCCCTATAGGGCTGAATACAAAAATGCATGCCATTTTTTGTCTTCATCACTCACTGGTCTACAGTGTACAGATAACCTTTGAACTTCCCTTGGGCTTTTTGCATAATCATTTCTCAGCATGACAAATGAGATGTCCTAATCTCTGTCTCCCAAGATTCAAATCCTACTAATGCTCCTTCAACATTAGCAACCTCTAATCAAATCATTTGGGGACTAACGGGACCGTTAGCAAAATCAGTTGCAAAGTCTGCCCTTTGCTTTGGGCATTTAAGTCGCTCCTACAATGTACAGTGATAGGGAGATTCTTATTAGAACAAGATAAGTTTTCTGAAAAGCTTAGATAACTGGTTCAGCAGTCAGAGGGATAGGTTATGTTACACACAAGGATATGTGGCATTATATTACATAACACCTTTCATAATCAAGGTCATTTCCTACCTCCATTAAGCAGCAGGTAAGAGTGACTGGACAGGCAAGTATGTGTTCCATTATGCACTCATAGGTACTGCAAGTAATGTTATTGTTTAAGAGAGTTTCTGAAGGGAATGGAATGCTGCAATTTCCTTAAATAAGGAGGCCACAGGTGAATGGACAAGCTTGAAGTAATATATATACTCTTCTCTCATAGCTGGAAGTGAAGGACCAATTGACCAAAGGATAAAAGTTCCAAGTAACGCTTTGGGCTGATATTTAGAGATAAAATTCTGTTCTTGTTTGGGGGTTAGTCTCCCCACTTCTCATTCAGAGCTCAACTCAATAAGATCAAATTTGCAAATGACACCAAGTTATTCAAGGCAAATTAAACATGAGTTCGCTGTGAAGAATTGCAGGGGAATCTTCCGAGACTGGGTGACTGGGCATCTAAATGGCCGATTAAATTTAATGTGGACAAGTACATAGGGAAAAACAATTCAAACTTTATGTACACAATGTTAGGATCTAAATTAGGAGTTACCACTCAGGAAAAGGACCTTGGAGTTACTGTGGACAACACATTGAAATTCTCAGCAAAGTGTGTGGAGGAAGTCAAAAAAGCAAACAGAACATTTGGAATTATTCATAAAGGGATCAAGAATAAAACTGAAAACATCATAAAGCCACTATATAAATCTATGGTGTGACGGCATCTTGAATATTTTGTGCAGTTCTAGGCACCCCATCTCAAAAAAGATATAGCAGAAATAGAAAAGGTACAGAGAAGGGCAAGGAAAATGATAAGGGGTATGGAACAGCTGCCCTATGAAAACAGGCAGGACTCTCCACCTTGGGAGAAGAAACAACTGAGAAGTGATATGATAGAAGTTTATAAAATCATGATTGGTGTGGAATACGTTAATAGGGAACTTTTATTTACCCTCTCAAATAGTACTAGAAGTAGGGGACACACCCATGAAACTAACAGGTAGAAGATTTAAAACAAATACAAAAGTATTTTTCCACTCAACGCACAATTAAGTTGTGAAATTTGTTGCCAGAAGATGTGGTCAGGGCCAGTAGTAAAGCTGGGTTTAAGAAAGCGTTGGACAAGTTTCTAGAGGATAGATCCCTTAGCGGCCATTAGTTATGTAGGGTTGTGGAATGTAACCTCTTACTGTCGGGAGCTGGGAATGAACAGTGAATGGGTCACCCCATTGTGACCTGTTGGGTACTTCTTCCAAGTAACTGAGACTGGCCACTGTCTGAAACGGGTGCTGGGCTCGATGGACCATTGATCGGACCTAGTATGGCATTAGGTATGTTCTTATATTCTTATGCTAGACACACAGGACTTCTCTCCTGGGATCTGTTAAATGTTAAGAGAAGTTAAACTCTTAGCCCTTGTTGCTTGGGTTCCCACAAACCATTTAACTCTTTGTTAAGGTTTCCCAGTCTGACAATGATCTATCAGGAACCTAAACAAAGTAATCTTTGTATCCAGGAGTATCTATTGAATACCTCTGCCCGTTCCCTAGGACTCTGGGATTAGGCTCTACTCTCTTTGCATCTGTCCCTACACCCAGCTCAGGCAAAGTGCCTCTTAACCTTTGCAGCCCCCTCTTTCGGGTTGCTGGGGAGAGCATTCAGCAGCACATTCTGTTTTCTTAACATCTCTCTCAGGGATCATCTGTTCCAAGTACTCAGCCTAAACTCAAGCTCAACTTTGCTGCAAGTGCCCTGAGTGAATCTGTCCCACATGCCTCAGCCTGAGGTTGCAAAAGTCATCCCTATTCCCAAGTTTTGAGCTCCAGTTATCTTAAATAGCCTGACTTTCAGCTAAGCATGCTGGACAGTCTCGCTGAGCAGTGAGACTAGATTTTACCATTCCTTATTTGCAAATGTGGCAATAATGAAGTCTAGGACACACCTTCAGAAAATCAACCAGCTAACGGCACTGAACACCCAGCTAACCTGAATGTAGGATCAAGCTCTAGGACTTCACTAATCTTGAGATAGGCCTTTTTTTACATGGGCATCACCCAGGCAAGAACACCCAGAAATCTGAGTGTTCATGCATGGGTGCCGCCCGTGTAAATCCTGTAACGGCTGTGTGGGGGCCGTGCGTGTATGCTCTCATGCCCACCTCCACCCATACCACATGCACATAGCAACTGGTAAAAACAACAGTTCCTCCGTGCGTGTTGATGGGTGGACGTGGGTGTAGATGGGTGTGCGCCCACACCACACATAGACAGCGGCGCACACCTCCCCGCCCCCGCAGCCTGGGTGAAAAGGACTATAGCCTCATTGGTGAGAGTGCACATACCTGGCTAAACTAGCTCAACCGTACTAACCTAGGACATGGTACCTAAGACATGTCTTCAACAGGAACCGTACTAACCTAGGACATGTCTTCAACAGGGAACAATATTGTCAACCCTGCATACTTAAAACAGCATTAGGTAGGCCACAGCAAACTGTTAAAGTGGTTTAAAATAAAGAAAAACAAACTGGGCTTATCAGTCCACTTTCTTGTTTTTGAGACTCTTGGTTTTTTCCCTTCCAAAAAACAAAGGCAACAGCTTACTTCATTTCTATATGGAGACAGATTTTTGCACCACATTATTCCATGAGCTTAGTCTTTTCCTTAAAGACCTATTATTATTCGCATGATGAAATCAGAAGAGCTGGCAACACTGAAGAAGCCCAATTGTCTCCTTCATTTATATTTATTTATTTATTTATTTAATTAAAGCATTTTTTAGCCACCCCCTCACGCCTACGGCATCTCGGGACGGCGTACAACAATACAATAAAATTCATAAAAACAATATTTAAAAAACCCATCATCAATAAATAAAAAATAGTCCCATATCCACCCCCACATCCCACATATCCACAGCTACCCAACCCTCCCCTCCGAAGGCCTGGGCGAAGAGCCAGGTCTTGCAGGCTCAATGAAACGCCTGCAGACCTGGGGCCAGGCGGGCTTCCTCCGGTAGGGAGTTCCAGAATCACGACCCGGCCACCGAGAACGCCCTCTCCATTGTAACCCCCCATCTCACCCGGGGGACCTCCAAGAAGGCGCCCCCAGTGGACCACAGGGATAGCTCTGAGGCACGGAGGGTGAGGCAGTCCCCGAGGTATGAGGGGCCCAGACCGTGTAGGGCTTTATAGGTCAATACCATTTACCTAAACTCACATGTCAGATACCTTAGATATACAATGTTGTTAGCTATAGGCCTGCATAGCTAACATGAAAAGTGGCACTGATTAATTCAAGTCACTGCAAATCCTTGTGCAGACACTGAAGTTTTAGTTTAGGTATATGTTTCATTTGTTTAGCTTAAACCTAGTCAATTAAGATAAGTTCAACCAATAAATAAATAAATATTATGAAAAAAGATAAAGTCATTCTGAAAAACCAGAAT
Organism: Sphenodon punctatus; assembly: GCA_003113815.1. Taxonomy (NCBI): domain Eukaryota; kingdom Metazoa; phylum Chordata; class Lepidosauria; order Sphenodontia; family Sphenodontidae; genus Sphenodon; species Sphenodon punctatus. Next base: position 14,970 of record QEPC01001049.1, on the reverse strand, counting down.
TAGAATGCCCACACAGGTAACTGTACTTTAAATTCATGACTTAGATTGAACCGGCTCAGTCTGTCTACTCAACTGCAAACAAACAGGACAAAATAATGGCTCCTGCTTCCTTTGAAGTTGGTGGCAAGTTGCCTATTGAAGTCAGAGGAATAAAGAACAGGGCTAGAACAATCTTTGTTTTCAGAAACATGCTCTCATTTCAATTGCCTTAAGTCCTGGGAAATAAAAAAAGTATATTGCTGGTCAGATTTCAATGACTTATTCACAACGATAAGCATCACTTGCGAGTCTCCTTTCCCAAAATCAATATTAAAAGCAAACATGTCATGTACAGGCAAGTTTTATTCAAAAGAAACAGAGGACATGTAGGCCCTTTCCAAATGAGTGCACTAAAGGCATGTCCGTTTCCGCTCGAAGAATTGTGCAATGAATGCTAAGGAGACTAAGAATACAAGGATTAGTAGAACTAGAGAAATGTATAGTTTCTGGTGCGATTTCCTGCCTAGAGGAAAGTCATCCCCAAATGGCTAGCTAGGGAACAGAACCTGTGCTCTGGAAGTGGTTGAAAGCAGGACACTATACCACTGGCCCCAAACGTTTGGGACCAATGCACCACTGTCAAGCCTCAAAAGGTTTTGTGAGCCATCTTGCACTGGCTGGGGATTTCCACAGACAGACCATATTCACACTGTGGTTGGCAAGCACGGGGCTGGCAGCTTTGGTTCCCACAGCCATCTCTGGGAAGAAGGAGGACATAGGGATAACTAATATACATGAGCTGGCCACAGCCAAACTGCAGCTGCTCTATAGTCTTTCCCTAGCCATGGTAATGGCATGGGCAGGCACCAAGGTCTGCTCTGATCTACTTTAAGTTGTTTATTTTCTGGACAAATAGCCAAGTGGGGAAGTCCCCAGGATCAGCTGTGCAGCTCATAAACAGGAGGAGAAAGGAGCAGCCAGAAGTGACCGGCACAGTATGCCGTAGCAGCCCCGGCTCAGTGGCGAGTCAGCTTGGGGAGCAAGGTGCCAGGATCGGCGACTGCAAGCTTCCCCACACCTCACCCCACCACCAAACCGCTGCTTGGTGGCATGGGGAAAGCAAGCTTTGAAATTGTCAAAAGAACCAGCTGGGAGTGTTTCTCTCCAAGCTGGTGCTTGCCAGTTTGGTGGGGGAGGGGGTAGTGTGTGTGTGTGTGTGTGTGTTTTTAACTCGTTTTTTGCTCACCGAGAACTTGGTAAGCACATCCTAGTGCTCAGTTTGTCTCAGAACAGAACCAGCACTGGAATTTCCATGAGATTACTTGGTTTACTGAGGTCTCGTTTCAACCTTAGTTAAATGCTACAACAACAGAAACATGGGTTTAATTAAAACTTGGAAGAGAGAGAGATGCGTCTGCTATGTATGTGTGTTTTGTGTAATGTAGGCAATATAATGTGTTATATATCTGTAAGGACCCAGGGCTAGAACCAGCACACTCGGGGCCCTTGGCCCAATTGGCTGGCGCTCTACAGCACCACCACTTCCCACTGGCCAGAGCCCAGTACTGACTAGAAAACCTTTCCTGGTGCCAATCAAGCCACACCCCTCCCCTCAGCCCTGCTCCACACTCCCAGCTTCCTGGTTCGCTGCTGGCCTATATATAAGGCTAGTCATCAGCCACAGGAAGCTGGGTGGATCATCAGTCATTTCCTCTGTCCTTGGGTCTGTTCCCGAGATCTTCATACTCTAAACCAGCTCTGTACTTCCCCTTTCTCCAGCAGGAGCCCGGCCCCTCTGAGCTCCCTTCTGGAACCCGGTCCTTCCGTCACTTACTGGTGAGTCTGGCTGCCTCAGTACTGGAATGTGGCATCTATCAAGATAGGGGTTTGCTGTCTGCCACGATGGGGGTCCAACATCTCCTTGATGCACTCCCTAGAGAAGCCCGGGCAAGCCCCCTAGCAACAGCCTGGGGCACCCATGCTGCCAGATACCTGTGATGTGCTAATCCATTGTCTGTCTTGTCTGTCCTGACCTGCGTCTGGGCTGCCCATCCTAATCTGCAACCAGTCCATCTGACCTGCATCTAGTTCATCTGACCAGTTTGGCCATCTGCCTACCTCGTCTATTCATCCACCTGTCCATCCTACCTCAAGGCCCATGTGCTGATTCCTGTTCCTGACCCTCCAGACTTGAACCTGCACCAACTCACCATCACCAAGATCCTGCACAATGCAATCCAGCACTGATCATGCACTAAGTCTCCATGCCCCAGCCTGGGGACCCTGACAATATCTCATTTTGCTTTATAGAGTATTCTAAAAGGGCAGAGTTAGGGGATGAATTTGATATGGCATTGCCATAACTTTGAATTTTACAGCCTTGTTGACTTAAAGAACGTTTCCAGTCAGCATTGTTATAAGGGTGTATAGAGTTAGGTACTTTTTGCCTTAACTGTATCATGAACTGAAGATTTTGTCTTCTTTGAATCCGCGTTACCCATGGTTCCACTAACAGCAACCACTCCATCCACCCTTACTGGCACTAAGCTTAAAGGCTACGGAAACCAGTATATTAGGAAAGAGGGTAGATTGAAAGGATCACAGGAAGGAGAGAAGGGAAAATGTTTGTGGTTAGAGAGGGAACAGGTTCTTGGGATGGAGCAGGGTAGAGTTACCAAAGCTGGGAGAAAGAGATGATAAATATATGCTATTAGTACAAAAAATAAATACAAAGCACTGCATTTTAATAGCAATTTTGGCTATCAATTTACATAAGAAATACAAATGAAAGGGAAGAAAAATTTCCAGAAAAATACCCCATGACACCTTTAGATCTATCACAGACATGCCAGTCACTTGACTTCTCTGTCCCTCATTCGTCCCTACTCGAAAATGGGGATAATGCAACCCCCACACAACATTCAGGTGTACACATGAAGTGTTATGAAACAACGTGCATTTGTTCTGTGGCAGGGTGTGTGTGTGTTGTGTTGATATGTTGCACAAAGACCAAAACTGGTTTGCGCCACCATTACCCCCAGAAGACATGGGCCCTTTTCAAATGGGCCGGCGGTGGGTGGGGGGGTGGGGAGAATGAGTGGGTGCCGTGGTGGGTGGGCACCGTGGTGGGTGGGCAGTGTGTAGGGGGATGTCCCCACGGGCCCCCACCCACCGAGCATTGGCGCCCGTTGCTCCATGCAC
>QEPC01001042.1:267466-277996 GCA_003113815.1 Sphenodon punctatus | reverse complement strand
TTTCAGCATTTACATCTTGTCTGGCAGCTTCGGCTGTATCTCTCAGACTCTGACCTCGCCACTGTCATCTATGCCTTCATCACCTCAAGGCTGGATTTCTGCAATGCGCTCTACATGGGGCTGCCCAAGAAGCTGGTTCAGAGGCTGCACGTGGTTCAGAATTCCGCGGTCCGTCTCCTTACTGGGGCAGACCACAGGGAGAACATGACACCAGTGCTCTGGGCTCTGCACTGGCTGCCTATAAAGCACCGGGTTAGGTTCAAGGTGCTGGTTTTGACCTTCAAAGCCCTTCACAGCCTGGGTCCTGCCTATCTGTGGGATCGCCTCACTTCCCATGTGCCCGTGCAACCCCTGAGATCATCCGTGGGGGCCTTTTTGGAGGTTCCCCAGGCAAGATGGGTGGCCACTGATGTTAGATCTTTTTCAGTGGCTGCCCCTGTGCTGTGGAATTCACTCCTGGAGGAGGCTCGGTTGGCCCCCACCCTCCTGTCATTTTGATGTTTGTGCAAGACCTGGCTGTTCTTCCAGGCTTTTGGTGGGGGGGGGGGTTGGGGAGGGAGGGTGAGTTTTATGATTTGTTTTAAAATTTGTTCATTTGTTTTTAAATGTTTTATTTTTACATTTTTTGTGTTGTTCGCCGCCCCAAGCTGCCTTTGGGCAGGAGGAATGGGATATAAGTTTTAAATAAATAAAAATAATTTTAAAAATAAATAACCTATGGAACTAAATGGAATATTATCTAATATCTACAAAGGCCTAGTCCTACAAACACACTATAAAATATTAAAGCTGAATCACAACACACTATCTAATCTAATCTATCTATCTATCTATCTTTCTATCTATCTATCTACACAGAGATGGGGGTGGGGGAACACAGACAGCTCACAACAAACAACACAGGGAGGGGTACAAAACTGAAATGAAACCTAAATCAATCTAATGCTACTCTAAATAAATCCAAAAACAGGGAGAAGGGAATCAGGGATGGAATATATACAGGGAGGAGGGAAGGATTCAATGGAGGGGAGGGAGAAAGAACACAGGTAGGGGTAAAAAATAAAAACAACACCTAAATCTATCTAATCTAAAATGAAACTATGGAGGTAAATGTGTGGAAATGGGTGAAATAGGAAGAGGTTGGCAATGGATTGGGAGGTACACAAACTGCTGGGAGAGGGAGAGTTCTGAAAACGCCTGCTGATAGGCTCAATGGTTAGCTCAGAAGGAATTGGAAGGGCAATAACTTTTGTAACTTGCTGCACCCGCCTTACCACAAACCCCATTGGATCAGTGCAGCCTAGCCCGTGGCCAATCACAGACTGTGAATCCAGTAGTCTGAGGAAAAGAGGGATGGTAATTGGGTAGGCTGGCTGCTAATCCAAGTCTCTCCACCCCTGGTGCCAGGAAATCTGCTTCTAAGCTGCCCACCCCCTCTTCCCTGGGCCTTCCAGCCCTGTTTTTCCCACCTAAACATGGCCAAACGCGGCCCAAGTGTTTGGGGCTTCAGGCATTATTATATTATTATTATTATTATTATGAGCATTTATATAATGCCAGCAATGTACCTGGTACTTTACAAAGAATAAGATAGACACAGTCCCTGCCCAAGAGCTTACAATCTAAAGACAATGGGAGGGGAGACAGGGAAGGGGGAACAGAGTGAGAGACAAGGGATGTGACATCCATGAGGATGTGAGAGCTCAGGTACACGTTCTTAGCTTGATTGCAGTAAGTTGGGAGTTTACAGATAGCAGGTGAGGGATAATCCTGGGTGGGAATGGTTAGCAGGAGTTAGGAAGGGTGGAGTGGAAGAGGTGGGTTTTGAGGAGGTACTTGAAGGTGTGGAGGGTGGAGGCCAGGTGGATGAGGGTAGGGAGGGAGTTGCAGGCATGTGGGGCAGCAAGGGAGAAGGGACGAAGGCGTTTGGGGGAGCAGGGGAGGTGTGAGAGGGTGAGGGAGGGGATGGAGGAGGAGCAGAGTGCTCGAGCAGGGGTTCGGCGGGAGATCAGGGCAGAGAAGGAGGGGGAAGTGAGGTTGTGAAGGGCTTTGTAGGTGAAGACAAGGAGCCTGTGCAGAATGTGCTCAGGAAGAGGGAGCCAGTGGAGAGAGGAGAGGCCGTCCGAACAGGCCGAGTTTGGGTGAATATCGAACCGTGTTTGCACATCCCTACATAGCATCATAGAGGTGCTATGCTGACTCCAGGTGGCCTGGAGGAGGTATTTCCCAAGAAAGGCAGAACAGCAGAAACCTCAGGTAGCAGGACATGCACAGCAAAATTTACCACAGGGGAGAGGGGAACAAGACACATGGCAAAGAGGGGAACAAACAAGGCACAGAGCAAATGAGACTCACACACTCCCTGGCTTCACTACAGGGGTATGGGAACAAGGGAGTAACAGGGAGATGAAGGAATGAGGGCAAACACAAAAGCAAAGAGGGGAAGCACAATTAATAGATCTAGATAGGTAAGGACCTAATGGAGGCAGACTCAGCAAAGAACTTATCACAGATGCTGAGACCCACACATGACAGCAAGGGAAGAGTCCAAGAACAGGGGAAACCCTTGAAAACACAGGGAAAAGGGGGAAGGGCTGAAGCAGCCAGATTCATGTAACTTTAGCAGTAACCAGTAACAAACAGTGCTAACAGCACATGTGGCTAGCAAACCTGATGAGTCAGATAGACAGAAAAGCACAGCTGCTTCTGTGACAAGATATAGCCTTCTCTGTCTCAGAATGGAGCTGCGTTAACGTTCTCTAATTGTCTAGCAACCCTTCCTGACACTGACTTCAAGGAGCTGTTTCTCCTCCTACTGCCCCAGCCCTGACCTGGGAGTGAGACAAAGACCCTGGCAGACATGAGGGGGCTACAGTCTATGCATTTTACTGACTATCTGGGAATGGCTTTCATTTCCCACAGACCTGGGCTTTCCCTCAATCTAAGCCTTAACCATAGTTTGATTCATAGTTTGGAATTTATCTTTTTCATCTGACCCGAGCCCTGCTGTCTCCTTGCTGTTCTGGTGTCTGGTCACTGTGGGGGATTGGATGAGGTCGAGCCAATTGAAACTCAATCCTGATAAGATGGAGGTGATGTTGGTGGGTGGGATCGGGGATCTGGGGGAGGGGAAAACTCTGGTCATCTGGGGAGTTTGCCCTCCATTGGTTCCATCTGTGTGGAGCCTGGTGGTGCTCCTGGATTTGCAGCTACATCTGGATTCTCAGGTGTTGGCTGTGGCCAGGGGAGCCTTCCGCCAGTTACATCTGGTGAGAAGGCTCTGCCCATATGTCAGACTCAGACCTTGCCACCCTCATCTATGCATTTGTCACCTCAAGACAGAGTATTGCAATGCGCTCTCCATGGGGCTGCCCTTGAAGACGGTTCAGAAGCTGCAGCTAGTGCAGAATGCTACGGCACATCTCATGGGGACAGAGCACATTACACCAGTGCTCCAAGCACTGCACTAGCTGTCTATTGTCTTCCGGGCCCGAATCAAGGTTCTGGTTTTAACCTTTATGGCCCTAAATGGCCTGGGCCTTGCTTGCCTGAAAGAACATCTCACCCCCTGGGCATCTCCTGAGGTTGTCTGGGAGTGCCCTCCTGGAGGTCCTGTGATTTTGGTGGGTCTGGACAGACAGGAGGGTGTTCTCAGCGGTCGTGCCATTGCTCTGGAATGCCCTTCCGGTGGAGGTTCATCTCAGCCTGGATCTCCTCACCTTCTGACAAAGCTGTAAGATGTGGCTCTTCCATCAGGCATTTGCCGAAGAGGAGGAGCGGGAGGATGGGATGGGTTATGGGGTTTTCTCTGTGTACTGATACTGTGATTTTATGCTGCTATTATTATTATGGTTTTATATTTTTGTAATTATTTTTGCATTATTATTGTATTTTATATACTGATTGATTGTGATCCGCCCAGAGTCACTTTGAACGAGAGGGGCGGGGTAGAAGTTTTTATAATAATAATAATAATAATAATTAATAATAATAAATGTTCGATAACCCAGAACACAGAGTTTCACCCCTACAGTATGGAGCAACTTCCCCATGAAGAGAGGCTAGAAAGATTAGGGCTCTTCAGCTTGGAGAAGAAATGACTGAGAGGGGATATGATAGAAGTTTATAAAATCACGAGTGACATGGAACAAGTAAATAGGGAATGGTTATTTACATTCTCAAATAGTACCAGAAATTGGGGGACAACCTCAGAAATTAACAAGAAGCAAATTTAAAACAAATAAAAGCAAGTACTTTTTCATTCAATGCACAATTATGTTGTGGAATTTGTTGCCCAAAAATATGCTCAAGGGCAGTAGGGTTTAAAAAAGGATTGAACACGTTTTTGGATGATAGGTCCAATAGCAGCTATTAGCCAGGTAGGTTTTGGGGAACATAATTTCCTACTCTCGGGAGCTGGGAGTGAACAAGAGCGAATGGATCACCCCATTGTGACCTGTTCTCCCAAGTGACTGAGATTGCCCACTGCTTAAGACAGGTGCTGGGCTCGATGTAATATTGGTCTGGCCCAGTATGGAGCTACTTATGTTCTTATGTTCCTTCTCCCCTGGCCATTCCTTGGAGACAGTGGAGCTCTGCTACGTGTTCTTTTTCCTTTCAAATATTTGCCACTATCTGGAAAGGGAGCATATCCTTTTGAGTGGCAAAGGGAAACAGAAACAGCAGGACAAAATTTCAACTTTGATTGTAGGTAGTTTATTGGCATGGTTGAAGTGGGGGATACACATGGGCATTCAGTACATAACTCAAGGAGCGAAAGAAGGGAAGAGAGCCCTCTTGAGTCAAAACTAGTTCTTGCCACATGGAAAAGTGGCACTGATTATCCTACAGAAGCAAGAGGCTCTAAAAAAGCGACAGTAACAAGTGGCACAGGGATCACAACAGGGGAGTTGCTGTCCAAGGCAGGATTCCTGGAGACGAACACATCTCCGGGGAGAGCGTTCCTCTCGTCCCTGTGTCTTCAGTGCAGCAGACAGCACCTGCAGGAAAAGCAAAGGGAATAGATTTCATATCGCACAGGAAAGCATGAGTAGCTCTACTGTCAGTACCTTGTTCCTTGTTATAGAGGCAGCATTGGTTACTTATGCTGCAGTGAAGCTGAATTGCTTTTGCTTGGGGATTTTAGTGAGATGTCCAGTGGTGGCCACGTGTATAAAACAAGTACACGACCTGAGGGCAGGGTTTTCAAAGCTGGTTCCATAAGAGAGAAGTACTGTGTTTTGGGCACCCCAAATATGATATCCTGTAAAGTGAAGATGGTATTATTTAGTTACCTTTCTCATGGAGGCAATTTTAAGAGAACTAAGGCCCACAGGACACCATATATACTTAAAGCACCATAGCGCAGATTACCTAGCCCTTTTTGTCATAGCAATTCACTTTGAGCTCACACATAAAGTGCAGTTTTCACCCATTGACATCACTACGGTTTTTGCCATTGGCTTCAGCAGGTTCACAATTGCACTTTCAGGTAGTTCTTAACAATGACCTTTCAGTATTTTTTGCAAGTTACTGTTTCCATGGCAAAACTTCCAATGCTGTAGAAACACCTGTTTGATTTCTTCCCAAATGCATACTGTAGCAGGGAGTAGCCTTGAGGGGCTGCTGTCCCTTTAAGAGGGCTAGGGTGCCAGCTGGAAGTGGACTGGCTAGAAGGTACCAAGCAAGCACCTGGAGAAGGACTTGGCAAGGCCAGGCCTGAAGCAACTGGAAAATCCAGTTAAAGGCAGTTGAGAGCATGGTGGGGTACTGGCCCTTTAAGGGCTAGAGGTCTGAAGAGCTAGCCCCCATGTGCTATATAAAGAGAGGAAAGTATAAGAAGGCTTCAGTTCTAGGTCCATCAGCAGACCTGAGAGGTTCTCTGCCTCTCCAGCCTCTATGCTTTCCAGGGTCCTGACCAGGATAGGCTGCAGGGATAGCCTGGACACTGGGGCTGAGAAACCCTCTCCACTGTACCCTCTCCAAGGTCCTGAAGTGCTGTGGGCTGCTTGCAGGGAACCTGAGCTTAGAACAGTGCTGAGTCCAGGTTATAGCCTTGGGTTTCACTAATGGCTAAAGAGGTCAGGTGCTAGAGGGACTGTATCTGACCCAGAGACAATGGGAGCTGGACTGGAACTAGAGAAGCCGTGCGTTGCCAGGGGGCTGAGGATATGGCTATACTGGAGACTGTTATGGACTATGATGGTAAATACTGATGATGTACTGTCTGTGTATTTAGAGTGACTAAGCTGGGTCTGCAGGGTGTAAGGCAGATGAGCTGGCAGCCCCAGAAGCATTGAGAACCCTGTGAAGACTAATAAAGAGACTGAGTTAATTCCCAACTAGATGTGTGAGTTTCTGGTTCCCCAAAATAAGTGACAGCCTGGGACTTGATCCTGCAGGGGCGTATGCCCTGGGAACCACATCCTGCTACACGTGCCTTCACATTTAGCTGTGTTAACGCACTGGAGTCAATCCATGTCTTGCACATGCATTGTGTGTTGTTCACACATTGCACAAGCCTTGCGTACCTTATGTGAAGAATGGAAAATGCAGCACGTGATGAGCACACACTGCACATGAGGTGCATAAGGCTTGTGGAACACACACATGTTGCACACAATGCAGGCGCAAGACATGGATTGGCCTCATTTTGTTTAGTAACTGGAGGAGGGGACATTTTCACTAGACATAAGCAAATTATTAATTATTTTATTTCTACAGCACTCTCCTGACAAATGGTGCTTGGAGTGCTTTACAACATACAGTAAAACAATATAAATCCATTTAAAACAGAAATCAATTAAAGGGAAAGGCAAAGAGGGATGGAGGAGAAAACACATTAAGGCAAGCCAGCAGTGGATTCTAAAGGCATCTGGAGAACAAATAAATTTTCTGGTGATTTTTAAAGGTGAGGAGGGAGAAACTGAGATGGACATCTGGAGGGAGGGACTTTTGCACTGAGGGGCCTGCCACAACAAATTTCCGATCACCCACCAACTTAAGGCGCAATGGCAAGATCCCCAGACAGCGGGTGGCTTCTGAGCAAAGATAGCCATCATTGTGAGGCTCCAGGAGCAGGTTTCAAATATAGCCAGGGCCTATACCATTTAGGGCTCTACAAACCAGCAGCACATTCTTAAATTCAATCCATCTCTCTACAGGCAGTCAATGCAGAGAACACAGGGAGGGTGCAATTTCTGGTGCAAAAGGTACCATCAATCCTGTTATTTCTTTCATATTTCTCCATATTGTCATCCAGTATGCTTGTATTTTTGGACACTGCCAAGCACAGTGTAATAATGTACCCTTCTCCCCACAGCCATTCCAGCACTGATCACCTTTAAGCCCATTGAATTTACCCAATCTAGAGGGTGTTAAATAAAATCTCATTGCTAATTTAATTTATGGTTCATGTATTTCCAATGATTTGGAGCTTTTATGCATTCTGAGCAGAACTTGTTGTGTGTGTACCTCTGCCCATTCTATATTTAAATCTTTGGACCACTTATCCAAATATTTAACTTTGTCCTTATACCAGGTTGCTATCAAACTCTTGTACAATCATCATCATCAATCATCATCATCATCTTTTATTTGTACCCCGCTCTCTCTTGCCTATGGCAACTCGAGGCAGCTGACAACAAAAGCAAAAAACATCTAAAGAACAATAACAGTTACAATTCAGCACAAACCACACAGTCTAAATAACCCTCAATTGACATAACAACATAACATAATTCTTCATTTTTAACCATCCCCTCTCCTCCCTCACAAAATTCAATATAATACAACAAATCAATCATATTACGGCATATCATACCAGTCCTTCCATATGCTCCATCCCTGCTGCCACCAGGGAAGGAGTCCATCAACCCTCCCCCATACCCTCCTGCTCTCACCAGGAGGGGGGACCTATCATCCACAACAATACCCTAATACAATAATCCAAATATCAAATTAAACATTCCTAAATCAGCAAAACAAAACCCCTCCATTTCTTAACCTAATTCCAAGAAAAAGCCAACCCTCCCACCCATCCTACCTCCCACACCTTCCCCTGCTGCCACCAGGGGTTGGTGCCAGACCTCCCCCCCCCCAAAAAAAGCTCCCCACTCAATATAACTTTCCCCAATACAACCCCTATCCCACCCCAAACCCAACAAAATACAACTTACAAAAGTACCAAGCCCCTAAATCCCCTACAGTCCCCGAAAGGCCCCAAAGGGTGGTATAGTGGGTGCTTTGAGATCTTCAGCTGAAGGACCTTTGTAACAGTCCTCGGATGCAGCAGTGGTATTTGATGTAGTGTCTGTCCGACAGAAGCCCCCCCGGGCACCCTGGCCCAGAAAAGGCCCCAGCCAACGGCCGACACCCTTTGGATGTCGCCCTTCGGGCTGGCGTCCCACAGGGTCGCGCCCTGGGAGTTATTACCTGGGGAAGGGGAGGGAAATGCAGAGTGACAACAGGCTCCTCCAGTCCAGACAGCCCCAATCCCCCCAGCACCAAACACAGCACAATGAGGATATGGTCCCTTTGTATATTGGTGCATTTACCAAGGCTGCTTCCAGTTTGGACATTGGTCATGTGACTGCTTTTCTGGTGGCTACATTATTAAACATACTGTTTATTTGGTGAAATTCCAAAAATTTTATTTTAGTTTGAAGTAGCCTTTCAAGTTCTTCAATAGACTTAAATTTATCATTAGCAAATAGCTGGGATATTTTAATTATTCCTTTTTCCTGTAGTTTGTTTCTCAAATTGTGTGCTTTGTTCAATTTTATGATGTGTGCGTTTTCTATTAAACTATATGGAGTCAATGTTCCTTTACCTCCCGTTTTGCATTTATGATGTTTCCAGGTGGTCAGTGCTGTACTGGCAAATAAATGCTTTTTTATTTGTACTGTATCAAACCAATGTTTAGGTTCTAAAAGAAGAGCCTTAAAGTGAGCTATATTTTAAATAGATTTAATTGTCCTAACCAAGAGCACACCAGTCTTCCCCAAGTTTCAATTTCTGTGGTAATGGTTTTTAGTATAGGAAGATAATTATAACTAAAGAGTTTATCTAATTTTGCAGGTAACCAAACATCCAGATATTTAAATTTATCCTCCTCTATTTGAAAAGATACTAATCTGGCAATGTGTCTTTTTTCATATGGGTCTGTGCTATATAATATGACTGATGATTTTTGATAGTTAATTTTATATCCTGAAATTATGCTGAAATCATCTATTAGTTTTAGAAGTTTTGGAATTGAGTTACTAGGATCAGTTATATAAACTAACATATAATCTGCATATAACAATATCTTATACTGCGTTGGTCAGGTGCGGTTAGCCTCCCAGGACATTTGGGGCGCTGAACCCCCAAGTGACCTGCCAGGCGCTGCGCCGCCGCTCATGGGGAAAAAAAAAACCATGCCGCCACCGCTTTCCAGCGCCACTCTTAGTTGACTTCTGGGATCCACGCCAGAGGAGTGGGTCCCAGAAGGCTCAAAAATGCTAAGCCCAACCACATTTTCCAATGGAAAACATGGTATGGGCAGCTGAGCGTTCAGCGTGGCTGAGCTCCACTTTACACCAGGCACGGCTAGCCTTCCAGGGAATTTGGGGCGCTGACCCCCCAAGTGCCCCACCAGGTGCCGCGCCGCCGGTCATGGTAAAAAACTTTTTAAAAAACCTCACCGCTGCTTCCCAGCACCACCCGCAGCAGCCTCTGCCTTGCCTTTGCTTCAGAGCAGAGGCTGCTGCAGCGCTGTGGTCAGTTTCAGTGAAACTGACATAAAACTGACCACAGCGCTGAAGCAGCCTCCACTCTGAAGCAAAGACAAGGCAGAGGCTGCTGTGGTGCTGTTTGTTGACTTCTGGGATCCACTCCAGAGGAGTGGGTCCCAGAAGGCTCAAAAATCAGCCGCCCAAAGCGTTTTCGCGATTTGAGCGGCTGAACTCCTCCGTCCACAGCACGCATGGGACATGCTGTGAAGGGAGGGGCTAGCCTTTCCATTGCGCTCAATGGGCGCAATGGAAGATCTCGCCAGGGCGGTCACGCTGATTGCCCTGGTGAGATAGCTTGACTAGGGGGACTGAGGCAGGGAGGAAGCGCGCTTACGCGCTTCCTCCCTGCCTCAGTCCCAGTCTGCGCGCTCCCTAGTTCCCTGCTCTCGCTGCCTCCCGAAGGTGCAGTAAGAGCAGCAGCCTGCAGCAGGTAAGCACAGACTGATTCCTCCCCCTCCATCCACCCCCCCTAGGCTGAGTCTGTTGGGGGTGGGGAACAGCCTAGGGTGCAGGTGGGGGTAACAGCCTAGGTGTGTGTGTGGGGGAACACTGTTCCCCCCCACACCCACCCCTAGGTTGTGCCCCCCACCCACACCGTAGGCTGTTCCCCACCCCTACCCCGCCCCCACCCCTAGGCTCTTCCACACCCAACCCTGCACACACATCCACCCTGCACCCACCCCTAGGCTGTTCCCCACCCCTAGACTCTTCCCCCCCACCTGCACCCCCCCACCCTGCATCCCACCCCTAGACT
>QEPC01001042.1:243810-257563 GCA_003113815.1 Sphenodon punctatus | reverse complement strand
GTGTCTCTCTCTCTCTCTCTCTCTCTCTCTCTCTCTCTCTCTCTCTCACACACACACACACACACACACACACACACACACACACTATCCCTCCCCCCTCTTCTACAGATGAACAGTGGGACCTCAGATCCAGGCAACTTGCAGAACGTTAGACATGCCTCCTCAAATCAGGTAGCATTCCTTGCATCATAGTCATTTTTAAAGGAGGAACACAGAACTGAAAAGAAATGTAGGCGCATCCCCTGTAAGCAGCACATTCCCACTGATTCCTGTCTCCAACCCCTCCCTTCCACATGTAAGATCTCTAATTGCCAGTTTGAAACATTCATCCCCAATTCCTGCCCATTTCCTTTGCCATGGACTCCCCACCCCTTTACTGGCTTTTTTTAAAAAAGAGGAGGGAGATTAGGACAGAGATGAATGCAGAAGCTCAAGGACAGAGTGACACATTATCTCCTATGAGGTTGGAGGTGGGATGGTTCCTATATTGAGAGTCTCCCTCCTTCCTTTATTTCTATGTAATAAGGAGTCATATTCTCCTACAGATGACTCAGGGTAATTCAGTCTCGGTGTAGATATTACTTCCCATGCTCCACGGAAAAAAATGAAAGCTACAGCTCTCTAGAGCTGGCACAAATTGGGGTGTGGGTACTTAAAGGGTTGACATACAAATTAGAGTTAAATAAATAACAATGAATGAATGAATGAATGAATGAATGAATGATGTAATTCGGAAAAGAAGGGCCCTCTTCCTTGTCATCTGGCAGCCAGGCCTGATCCCTTAAGAGGGTGGGAGTTCCACTCTGAGACCCACCTTTAAACTTTGTGATGCTGATAACTCCAGTTAGCCATTAAGCAAAGTTATCAGAATTCTTGTGCGTTACCTGTGCCTTACAAGAATAGCTTATTGTTGTAACCTCCAATTTCATCACTCCATCTGCTCCTAATATCAGTAGGGATGTGCGAATGCAGTTTGGGAGTTCGGAGTTCAGACCGAACTTGGCCCGTTTGGACGACCGAACCAAACGACCGAACTGAACGTTCGAATTCCTGAACAGTTTGGCCGCGTTGGGCCGGGTTCGGATGAGTTCGGGCAGAAAAAATGGGGTAAACAAGCCCAGGGAAGAGGGGGGGCACCTGAGGAGCAGACTTCCTGGTGCCAAGGGTGGAGAGGCTTGGAATAGCAGCCTGCCTGCCCAATCACAATCCCTCTTTTCCTCAGACGACTGGCTTCGCAGTCTGCAATTGGCATGGGGCTAGGCTGCAACGAGCCAATGGGGCTTGTGGAAAGGGCACTGGAACACCTGCAGTGCAGGAGGCTGTGTCTCATCTGCGGCTGCACGTGCAGGTGATTCAGGGGCCAAAGTTCAGTCAGGGGCCACCATTGTCCCCCTTTGTAGAGGCAATCCCCCCCAGAGGTCCACAGCTGGTGGATCCCACCCCGGCTGCTAGAGGCAGGGCCCGATCACTGGGCAATGGTAGCAGGGAGTGGAGTAGCAGCAGCAGCAGCAGCAGCAGCAGCAGATGCCATTTTAGGGGGCAGAGGGAGAGTGCTTTTCAGAGTGGCAGCAGCATGGTGGGCAGTCCACCAGCAATTGGGGACAGTGAGGCAGTTCTGTGGAGGGAGGTACCTGGTGCTGAGGCGATGACTGTCCCTCCACGAACTGTATTGCCAGTGCCACCATGTTCTGCCCTGGCTCCCAGCAGTGCATCACACGATGTAGGCCAGAAAACAGGAGGGGTCAAAAAATCCTCGGTCTGGGCGCATTTTACATTGGTGCGGGCGGATGATCCCAGGGAGGTGCAATGCAGTTTGTGCCAGAATGTGGTGAAGCACAACTGCCATGGAGAGACACCTCAGGGCATGCCACAGCACTGTGCTGTGCTGATAAGCAGGCAGGCAGGGGCAGTGGACACCAGCGGGTTCCCGACCACAGCGGCTAATCATCCAACTGCATCAGTGGGCAAGCGTCCTGCTCCAGCAGCTGCCTCTAGCAGCAGGAGCAGTATTCCTGCTGGTGGGGGGGGAGAACAGCAGCAGGAGTCTTGCCAGCAGCATCAGAGCACCATAGAGGAGCTGGGGTGGGGGCAGCTGCCAAATCAGTCATCAGCTGCAGGACGTGGAAGGCGGTGTGGCTTTCAGCTGAAAGCCACACGTCTATTGGGGGAAATGATAACCGTTGATGGGCAGCCCTTCTCCGTGGTGGGGGACATGGGGTTTAGGTGCCTGATTGGCTTCCTGGCCCCCCAGTATCAGCTGCCATCCCACACCACCCTGAGTCAGCAGGTGGTGCCAGCCTTGTACCGGGCTCTAAAGACGCAGGTGAGGGAGCAGGTAGTAGAATCTGGGGGGGGTGTCACTGTCCACTTCACCGCAGACCTATGGTCCACCAGGAACGCCCAGCACACCTACCAGGCAGTATCAGGGCACTGGTGGCAGGACCCGGAGGCAGCTTTTGGTAGTGGCACTAGGGGTCCAGAAGCAGGGTATAGATGGGCCCTTTTCCAGACCGAAGTTATGGATGTCCCCCACACCACTGTAAACATTGGGGCATCCCTGACCACCATGGTGAGGAAGTGGGTCACTTCAGGTGCGCCCTTCACCAAGGGATGCATGGTGACAGACAACATGGTGAACATACTGAGGGCAGACCGCGAGCGTGGATTCACCAGCATCCCTTGCACCACGCGCTCCCTTCACCTGGTGGTCAGGGACGCTTTGGGCTTGGGGAGCAAGATGATTGGGTCAGGCACCCTTAGCTCCCTGATCGAGCAGGGGCGGAAGCTGGCCTGTTTCTTTATCCAGAGTGTGAAGGGCAGTGACCTCCTCTGGGTGAAGCAGGCAGAGCAAGGCTCCCCAGTGCCCCAGCTGGTGCAGGATGTGTCCACAGGGTGGAATTCAACGTTCCTGATGCTCAAGCAGCTTCTCAAGCAAAAAGCCGCCTTGCATCAGGTTCAACTGGTGACAGACAGCAGGGCACCTTCAGGGTACAATGGGGTGGAATGGGACATCCTGTCGCAAACGGTCTTTGTCCTGAAACTGTTCCTGTCCATGACAGAGACCATCAGCTCCTCCACGGCCAGCATCAGCCAGGTGACCCCTCTGGTCCAGAGTCTCCTGAGGAGGCTGGAGGAGATTCTCCAGGGGCAGGAGGGTGGCCCTAAGGGCAAGAAGCTGGGGGCTGAGGTGTTTACTCTGGTGTGGCAGCTGAATTCAGGGCTGAAGGGGCAGTTTGATGAGCTGCTGAAGCGCGATGAATACAAGATGGCAACCATGCTGGACCCCAGGGTCAAGGGCAGCGTGGCACAGCAAACAGCAGTCAATGGCTACTGGAAGGCTGAGCTGGTGGAGAGGGTACAGTGTGCAGAGAGGGCTCTCGAGAGTGTGCAGCGGTGGCAGTAGCAGAAGAACGCCCCTGGGGATGGTGGAAGTGGGACCAGTGACCCCTTTCAGCCGGTGGAGTCTATTCCTGCCCCCAGCCCAAGCAGTAACAGCACCAGCAGCTGCATCCCTATTGAGAGCAGCAGCAGAAACTCGTATGTGCAGGCTACTCTGGGGAGCATGGGCCCATGTACAGCAGGGCAGGCAGCATGGCTGCGGGCAGTGGTGGAGGTGGTGCCGAGGTGCAGTTATGTGAGGGAACGTGACAGCGCCTGAGCAGCAGTGGAGAGCTATCTCAAGGAGGAGCCCTGCATTGAGCCCAGTAGTGATCCCTTGGCCTACTGGACCGGCAAGATGAACGTGTGTCTGGCCCTGTCAAACATGGCTGAGAGTCTGTTGTCCTACCCACCAGCAAGTGTCCCCAGCGAGCGGGTGTTCTCCATGACGGGGGACATTTGCTCTCCGCACCGCCTGAGACTGGGGCCCAAGGTGGTTGAGCAGTTGCTGCTCCTAAAGGTGAACATTCCACTGCTGGGGTTCCCTGACCTTCCCCTGGACATGGATTGATGGTTCAGTGGCACACGCCATCCCATGCCAGAGGCAGTCTTGGGACGGGGCTCCTCCTCAATCTGGGCTGCTGCTGCTGAGGTGCTGTCCCTCCCAATGCCCGGCACCCATCCTCTCTCTCTCTCTCTCTCTCTCTCTCTCTCTCTCTCTCTCTCATACTAGATGGCCTCGGCCGGCCTATATGACTGATCTCTTGATGCTGGGCAGGTGGAATTGGGAAGCTGTAAGCCTGCCAGCCAGCCTCTGGCTAGACGATCTTGGCCCACCTATCTGACTGCATCTCTTTCGCGTGCACACTGCACAGTCTTCGCCAGCCTATCTGAGTGCCCTGCCAAGGTCCCAGTCTGCCTTCCCTACTGCCTCTCTCATACCATGCTGCCTGTCTGCCCACCCAGGTTGCCTTTACCAAGCTCAAAGTCTGTTCCAGACTGCCTTCTGCCTCTCATGTCATGCTGCCTTTCTGTCCGCCCAGTTTTCCAAGCTCAAAGCCTGTCCCAGCCCACCAGGCTGCCTCTCATGCCATGCTGCCTGTCTGCCCACCCAGGTTGCCAAGCTCAAAGCCTGCCCCAGCACACCTCTCATGCCACAATGCCTGTCTGCCCGCCCAGGTTGCCAAGCTCAAAGCCTGCCTCTGCCCTCCTGCCTGCCTCACAAGTCAAGGTGCCTGTCTGCCCACCCAGGTTGCCAAGCTCAAAGCCAGTCTCAGCTTGCCTACCTGCCTGCCTCTCATGCCACGCTGCCTGTCTGCCTGCCCTGTCAACCCCAGGTGATGTGTCCCACTGGCCTGGTAATCCTGCTTCTGCTTTCTCCTGGTCCATGGGCGCTCTGCTCTGGCCAATCCAAATGTGCCCACGCAATCCTGCTGCTGCCATCTGCTGCTGTATGGGAGCTCTTCCCTGGCAAATCCTACCATACTGGTTCCATGGGTGCAGCGCACAGGCAAATCCTGCTAATGCCATCTCTGCTGTGCCACGGGGTCTGTGCCCGGGCAATCCAATTTCTTCTCCTGCTGCCAATGCTGCCTCTGGGCAATCCAATGTCTGCTGCTGCTGCCAATTCTGCTGCTGCTGTGCCACTGTATCGAGAAGCTGCCACTCTAGTCCCAGGACCCACCATCAGGGTTCTGGGGCCTGTAATTCCACTAACGAGGAATTGTCATTCCATGTCATCAAGAAACAACCAGCCACTCCAGCCCCAGGACCCACCATCAGGGTTCTGGGGCCTATGCCACAGGCAGGGAGGGCTGTCATCCAACTTCATGCAGAAGCTGCCACCCTAGCCCGAGGACCCACCCTCAGGGTTCTGGGGCCCGTTATTCTCCTCACAGGGAATTGTCATTCCATGTCATCAAGAAGCTGCCACTCCAGCCCCAGGACCCACCATCAGGGTTCTGGGGCTATGTTACAGGCATGAAGGGCTGTCCATCCACTGTATCCAGAATCTGCCAGTGCCACTCCAGCCCCAGGACCCACCCTCAGGGTTCTGGGGCCCGTCATTCTGATCATGTGGAATTGTCATTCCACAGCATCAAGAAACAGCCAGTCACTCCTGCCCCAGGACCCACCATCAGGGTTCTGTGGCCTATGTCACAGGCAGGGAGGGCTGTCATTCCACTTCTTCCAGAAGCTGACACTCTAGCCTCAGGACCCACCCTCAGGGTTCTGGGGTCCATCATTCTGCCCATGAGGAATTGTCATTTCATGTCAACAAGAAGCAGCCACTCCAGCCCCAGGACCCACCCTCAGGGTTCTGGGGCCCATCATTCTGCTCAGGGGGAATTGTCATTCCACTGCATCAACAAACAACCACTCCAGCCCCAGGACCCACTGTCCGGGTTCTGGAGCCTATGTTACAGACAGGAAGGGCTGTCCATTCACTGTATCCAGAAGCAGCCATTCCAGTGCCAAGAATGATCATCAATTTCTCGAGTTCCTCTAGTATAAAAGGCATCCACTGCTTCCCACTGTCAGAGAGTCTCTCTCTTTCTCTCTGACACCCCCGCAGATTTCCACCTAACCCTTTCTAGTGATATGAGACAAGTTCATGCGGGGATGGAACACAGGGTGATGTGGTGAGAATGATGAGAGCCAGCTCAAAAACCTTTTCTTAAGAGGTAGAAACCTGCTGCTCATGGAGAGAGAGAGAAGGAGAGACAGACACGCTCCCACCCATGCTGTCACCTGAAGTACATGGCCAGAGAGAGAAAGAGAGAGAGGCTCCCCGCTGCTAGAAAAAAGGGGAGAGGTGCATCCAGCTCAAACTTCCACCTTCCAGAACCAGCAAGGTATCTGATCTGTGTTCATGCACAATGCCCACATCCAGCAGCAAACCTACCAGAATAAGAAGCAGTCACTCCAATCCCAAGAACCATCATCTGGGTGCTCACTGCTGCTGCTGTTCATGCCTGACTGGCCAGTGGCCACCAGCACCCACCCGCCAGCCTGCCCCCCACCAGCCTACTCCTCTGCATCCACCCACTGATGCCTGCTGCTGCAGCTGAAATAACCCCTCTGCCCACCCACCGCCTGCTGCCTGCTGCCAAAAAGCCTCTCTCTCTTTCTCTCTGGCACCCCCTCACAGGAAATATGATATCCCTAGCTGACTGGTCTACCTGGGGTGCTGTCTGTAAGTCTTCCCCCCCCCCGCCCTCTCCGGGGCAATCTTTCTATGAGCTGAACATGCCTCTCCACTCGAAGGCTTCAAAGAGACCAACCAACAAATGTAACCAAGTATTATATATCCCAACTCAGCTTCCCAAGGCTTCCCCCCATGCGGAGAACTCTCTGTGAAAGTGGGCAGTGCACCTGCCAATGCCCACTTATGCCTCTGCCAGACTGCCACAGCCTCTCTCTCTCTCTCTCTCTCTCTCTGGCACAGCCACACAGACAGAAGCCCTCCCCTCCTTGGGGACCGTCTGCAAGACCCTGCTGGCACATCTTGGGGCTAATATGCTACATGTGCTGCTGCTGTCAGGTAGGGATCTGACAAGCTGTGTATACAATGAGATTCTGCCACCTGCCAGAAGCAGCACAGAGGGCTAAAAGATTGAAGAGGTCAAACAAAGCTGGTAAGGTAACAAATATAACTTTTATAACAACTTTTAAAACTACATACAACATTCTACAACTTTATCAAATAAAAAACAAACAGTTCAGTTGTGCCCCCATAATCAGTTCATGCTGCCCCACCCCATAACCAGTTCATTTGCACCCCCACCGCACATATCATCAAATCACGCTGCTCCCCACCCATAACCATTTAATTTGTGCAGCATGAATTAATTACATGGGGTGTGTGCAAATGAACTGCTTATAGGGTTCAGGTTTAAAGACAGTATTCCTGTTAGCAATAACTTCATTAAGAAGAGTTAGTTAAATAGAAGCCATAATAATTTCAGAACCATATTTGAAGATTTATTTTCCAAGATCAAATAGATATTGCTTTACGCCCTAAATTCCTAACTAAGATAGTATAAGTAAGTGTCAAACCCTGCGGGGGGGGGCGGAGGCGTATGCCACTTAGGGGGGCGCTGGGAGGCCGAGAGGTTTCCCTGGGCCCAATGACGGCAGCACCAGGAGCGGCGACGGAACCGCCCCCCTCCCTCCCCGGGCCGAGAAACAGCGCAGCCCTGCCCAGAGTGGACGCCCGCTCAGGAGCAGAGCAGAGGAAGGCAGGGCCCGGTAGGACCCTGGGGGAAACCACGCCCCCCCCTTGCGGCGCTCATCACGCTTGCGGGAGCGCGCAGGGGGCAGGGCCAGCAACATAAAAGCCAGCGCCGAGAAGCACTCGGCACTGGTGATTGAGAGGAGACTGGCCGTTGAATGAAGCTAAGTGTTGCGAGTCTTGTATTTTGAGTGTATTATTGTGTACGGGAGCAAATAGTGTGTGATTGATTGGATTCCCTGCCTTCTATCCCCTGCCTACGTGAAAGGGAGCCTTGGAGAAACTGTGGGTGTGCTTGTGTGACGTGTATGCCCTTCCCCTTTCCCCCTCCCCCCTCCCAAGGCTGGGCCTTAGTTCCTCCCTTCCCTCCTGTGAGAAGTGTGTTACCTCGTGCCGCTCCTGTGTCCCCGGGACCCCTCCCTTCCCCTCCGGGCACCATCTCCCCACTATTGCCCTTTCCCCCCTCCTTGGTCATGGGTTACGTGTGGTCATGGGTTACTCATCCTTCCTCTCCTTCCTCACTGTCAATAACTATTGATGGAGTCACCATCCTGCCTGTCCCCCAAGCCCGTAGCCTAGGCTTCATCTTTGACTCAGCCCTTTCTTTTAAACCCTACATTGACTCTGTTGCTAAATCCTGTCGCTTCTCCCTCCATAACATTGCTAAGATTCGCCCTTTTCTCTCTGTCTCGTCTGCCAAAACTCTTGTTCATGCTCTGGTCATCTCTCGCCTCGATTACTGTAACCTCCTTCTCACTGGCCTTCCCCGGTCTCACCTTTCTCCCCTCATCTCTGTCCAAAACTCTGCTGCCAGGGTCATCTACCTCGCCAGTCGCTTCGACCATGTGCAGCCCCTCCTCTCTTCGCTTCACTGGCTTCCCCTTCCTGAACGAATCCTGCACAAGCTCCTAGTCTTCACCTATAAAGCTCTTCACAACCTTGCTCCCCCCTACCTCTCTGCACTTATCGCCCTCCATACTCCAGCCCGTGCACTTCGCTCCTCCTCTGTCCCTTCTCTCACCCTTCCACGCCTTCCCTGCTCCCCTAAGCGCCTTCGTCCCTTCTCACTTGCTGCCCCCCATGCCTGGAACTCCCTCCCTGTCCACATCCGCCTTGCCCCCTCCCTTCATACCTTCAAATCTCTCCTTAAAACTCACCTCTTTCGCTCTGCTCTGTCTGACTCTTTATCCTGCTGAGCCACTATTCCTATACCTACGATCGGTTTACCCTTATCCTTGCAACATGGACCTGCCTGCTGTCATTCTCATCGTAACCAAGCCAAGTACGTGCACTTGAGACCTCGCATCTTCATGAATGTTAGACCCCTTGTCTCTCCCTCTGTTCCCCTTCCTAAGTCTCTCCCCCAGCTCCTGTCTCTCAGATTGTAAGCCCTAGGGGCAGGGACCGTGTCTATTTTATTACTTTGTAAAGTGCCAGGTACACTGCTGGCGCTATATAAATGTTTGTTAATAATAATAATAATAAGAGAAGTCTGACTGGGGCTCAGACTCAATATACTCACCTGGCGCCCTATGATGATACGGATCTGGGCACTGTGAGGCCTATAGGTCCATTCACTATCCTGATGGGCATTTAGTCCCAGAGAGACCCTTTCCAGGTCAGGAGTCTGAGCCCATGCGTGGGGACTCCAGGGGAGTAGGTGGTGTGACACCAGGGCAGACTGACCCAGCATCGGGGTTGTGCCCCATCCCCCATGACAGAATCACCAGCCTTATTCCCTTTCCTTCCCTTCCATCGCATTAACCTGAACATGGATATCGCCAAAGAAATGGCGGAGCTAGTTCGGGCCGTACAGGCCATCTCTATGGATGTACGGGTCCTGCACGATAATCAGCAGAACCTAACTAGGGCAGTGGCTCAGCTCCAAGCTGCCCCCGCAGCTTCCCTCCCTGCGGGGGGGCGGGGGGAGGCCACAGCCCCAGGCCCTGAGAGGCTGGTGGGGCACCTTCCCAGAGAGCCTCGAGGCCCCAGATCAAAAAATTAATGGGGGACCGAAAGGCCTTCCAGGGGATTATGGCCCTATGCTGGTTGACATTCTCGATGCAGCCTCAGACGTACTCGACAGATGCCCTCAAGGTTGCCTGTATTATTGGGAACTTGGGAGGTACCGCATTGGAATGGGCGACTACCCTCCTCCAAGGGGATAGCCCGTTGCTCTCTAACTACCCTGATTTCATAAAAGAATTTACAACCCTCTTCGATCATCCCCACCGGGTTCAGAATGCGGAGACGGCCAACTTAGCCTTACGACAAGGACGTGGGGGGTTGTTGGAATACATCAACCAATTCCGGCAGTTAGCCTTAGAACTTCACTGACCAAAAGAAGTCTTGCGGGTCATGTTTCGTAGGGGATTGGGTGATGACCTAAAAGACCAATTGGCATTTATTGCCCTCCCTGAGACATGGGAGGACATAGCTACCCTCACCTTACAAATAGAGGATCGCTTGGCGGAAAGGTGTTGCGAAAGGAGGCAAGATAGCCGGGGTTTCGCCCCTCACCCAGCAGTCTTCGCCTCAGCTCCTACTGGGGTGGCAAAGGGGGCAGACCCCAAACCCATGCAGATTGGCGCATCTCGGGGGCCACTGACCAAAGAGGAAAGAGAACAATGGCGCCAGTCGCGGGCGTGCTTCTACTGTGGGAACCCTTCCCACTTTGTCCGAGAGGGTCCTTCGGTGCCTCCAGATCGTCGGGGACCGGGAAATGCCCGAGGCTGGGATGGAACGGGGACTCCCCGGCCATGAACATGATACCCGCTACCCACGCTGCACTACGGGCTCACTTGCGTGTCCCCCTCACCATTGTGGTGAACGCGGGTCGCTCCATCATCGTCTGGGTGATGATAGATTCAGGAGCATCCGGGAATTTCATAGATGAGGAACTCCTGTGAGAACACAAGATCCCAACCACCCCCAAGAAAAACCCGGAGTTGGTTCATTCCATAGATGGATCCCCTCTGGTATCCGGACCCGTGAAGTCGCAAACTCAACCCCTCCGGTGCGTCATGGGGGCTCACCAGGAGACCCTGTCCTTGGACATGGTTTGCACCCCGCTGTTTCGCGTAGTTCTGGGACTGCCATGGCTGACCCTGCACAACCCCCAGGTGGACTGGGCCGCTCGGCATATGCACTTCACTTCCCCATATTGTCGAAAGATGTGCATCCACATCGAGCCATCCCAGGGTAAAACCGTAGCCGGCGTCCATACGATATCCCCACCACTGGGCTTCCTGCTGCCCCCAGAATACGCGGACTTCATGGATGTGTTCAACAAGGTGCAAGCTACAGAACTGCCCCCTCACCGGACATATAATTGCCCTATTGACCTTGTTCCAGATACAGAGCCCCCTTTTGGCCGAATCTACGCGTTGTCCACACCGGAGCTGAAGACGCTTCGCCAGTACCTGGATGACAGCCTGCAAAGTGGGTTCATTCGGCATTCATGTTCCCCGGCAGGGGTGCCCATATTTTTTGTATCAAAGAAAGATGGAGGGCTCCGCCCATGCATCAATTACCGAGGATTGAACGCCATCACGATTAAAAAATGATACCCTCTCCCCCTGATCCCAGAACTTTTAAATCGACTGCAGGGAGCGACGATCTATAGTAAACGCGATCTCCTGGGGGCCTATAACCTCCTGCGGGTAAAGGCCGGGGATGAGTGGAAAACTGCCTTCCGGAACAGATACGGACACTATGAATATCAAATAATGCCCTTTGGTTTAGCCAACGTGCCGGCTACCTTCCAGCATTTCATTAACGATATTTTACGAGACTTCTTGGATGTTTTCGTTATCGCCTATTTAGACGATATCCTTATTTACTCCACCTCATTAGACCAGCACCGTATCCATGTTCGCCAAGTCCTACAGAGGCTAAGGGATAATAAACTATACTGCAAGGGGGAGAAATGTGCGTTCCATCTGACCACAGTGGGCTTCTTGGCGTTCATCATCTCCCCCACTGGAATCCAGATGGACGCGCAAAAGGTCGAAGCGATCCAGCGATGGCCAGCCCCCAAGGCAGTGAAGCCCCTTCAATGCTTCCTTGGGAGTACGAACTATTACAGACACTACATTCCCCACTGTGCTGCCATCACTAATCCCCTTACGTGCCTCCTGAAGAAAAATCAACCCTATGTATGGGGCGAAACCCAGCAAACAAGCTTCAACCTCCTGAAACGGGCATTTAGCCAAGCACCCCTGCTGCGACACCCCAGCTTCACCCAACCGTTTTGGGTGGAAGCGGATGCCTCCAGTACCGCGATTGGGGCGGTCTTACTACAGGAGCCCCCCCCGCTAAACACCCCCTACCATGCGCCTATTACTCCCATCAACTTACGCCCGTGGAGCAAAATTACTCCATTTTTGATAGAGAACTTTTGGCTATCAAGGCCGCCTTCGAGACTTGGCGCCACTACCTCGAGGGAACCAAATACCCCATCGAGGTAGTCACAGATCATAAGAACATGACGTTCTTGCAAACGGCACAAATAAATAATGCACGCCACGCTTGATGGGCAGTCTTCTTTGTGCGCTTCGATTTTCACATCCAGTATCGACCCGGGCGCCTCAATATATTAGCGGACGCCCTATCCCGCTGCCACGAGTGCATAGAGGGAGACTGGCGACCACAAGGGACTATCCTTCTGGCCAGGGTATTCGCCGCGTCTTACGTGACGGTGGAGCAACTAAAAAGGGCCAGTAGGGAGGAACTACCCGAGGCTCCCACTTCCGAGTGGCAACTAAGTGATGGCCTATGGAAAAAGGCGGATCAAGTGTTGGCCCCTCCATCCTGCAGAGCACACTGCAGAGCCCACCACGATGCTCCAGTAGCAGGGCACCCTGGGCTGCGACGCACAATCCAGATGATCCAAAGACACTTTTGGTGGCCGTCCTTAGTTTCGGACGTTCGCAACCATATCGAACACTGCGAAACCTGTGCGCGGACGAAAATACCCCGGAGACCTCCGGTAGGACTCCTCCAGTTACTGCTGCCCCCCCAAGGGCCCTGGCAAAGAGTTGGGCTAGACTTTATTGTCGACCTCCCTCTGTCACGCTTGTACATCTTGGTCGTGGTAGACCATTTTACGAAGTGGGCCCACTTTATAGCGTGCAAAGGCCTACCATCGGCTCGACGAACTGCCCTTCTGTTCATACGCCACGTACTTAAGTTACATGGATGCCTCAGAGAAATAAGAAGCGACCGAGGGTCCCAATTTACCTCCCGATTCTGGAAGGCCCTATTTTCCGCCTTAAAGGTAACCTTAACTCCTACCACAGCATATCACCCCGAAGCCAACGGGCAGGTGGAACGCATGAACCAAAATTTGGAACAATACCTCCGATGCTACACAACGCACCTCCAGGACGATTGATACACATGGCTCCCCCTTGCTGAGTTTGCTTTAAACAATGCCCCAAATGCCTCCCTGGGGAATTCCCTGTTCTTTGTATCATACGGGTTCCACCCACAGATTGGGGTACCGGATCTGCCCCCCTCAACAATCCCAGCTGCTGGAGTCCTCATTCGATGAATTCAAGAAGCCCAGAAGGTGGCCCGAACCACCTTACAGCAGGCTCGGCAGCGCTACAAGGTGGCGGCAGATAAACATCGTGTTCCCGCTCCTGTGTTTCACCCTGGAGATCTGGTATGGGTGAATCGTTGCCATTACCCCTCCACCCGACCTTCTGCGAAACTTGACTTCCGCTATATGGGTCCCTTTCCCATCCTTAAACAGCTCAATGAGGTTACCTATAAACTTCAATTACCCTCCCATGTCCGCATCCATCCCACCTTCCATGTGGCTCTGTTGAAAAAAGCCTAGCCCACGTATCCTGGTCCCCCTCCCCAGCCTCCAAGCCCGGCCTCCCCGGATGTCGAATACAAAGTCCAGGCTATCTTAGATGCCCATTGCCATTATGGTCGTGTTGCATTTTTATTGTAATCTCACCTGGCCATGTAAACCTGTTTTTATCTTAGTAACTGTGTACACTGACTTGTGCTGCATTCTGATTGTATTCTCCCCATATCACATGATTGTAAACCTGCGTTTAGATGACTTTAGTAACTATATAACACCTGTTTGTAGCATTAGTAGATTAAATATAAATAGTATTGAAT
>QEPC01001042.1:212767-230984 GCA_003113815.1 Sphenodon punctatus | reverse complement strand
TTGAATGAAGCTAAGTGTTGCGAGTCTTGTATTTTGAGTGTATTATTGTGTACGGGAGCAAATAGTGTGTGATTGATTGGATTCCCTGCCTTCTATCCCCTGCCTACGTGAAAGGGAGCCTTGGAGAAACTGTGGGTGTGCTTGTGTGACGTGTATGCCCTTCCCCTTTCCCCCTCCCCCCTCCCAAGGCTGGGCCTTAGTTCCTCCCTTCCCTCCTGTGAGAAGTGTGTTACCTCGTGCCGCTCCTGTGTCCCCGGGACCCCTCCCTTCCCCTCCGGGCACCATCTCCCCACTATTGCCCTTACCCCCCTCCCTGGTCGTGGGTTACGTGTGGAAGAGAAGTCTGACTGGGGCTCAGACTCAATATACTCACCTGGCACCCTATGATGATAGGGATCTGGGCACTGTGAGGCCTATAGATCCATTCACTATCCTGACGGGCATTTATTCCCAGAGAGACCCTTTCCAGATCAGGAGTCTGAGCCCATGCATGGGGACCCCAGGGGAGTGGGTGGTGCGACACTAGGCTAGGCCGACCCAGCATCGGGGTTGTGCCCCATCCCCCATGACAGTAAGACAGTTGTGAGAATGTGGCCCTTTTTACCCGGGCCTCTCCCAGTCATGACTTTCTGTGTGTTCATGGGTGGGGGAGCCCTGTGTGAATGATGTGGTGCACACGCCCATGGTAAGTGGGGATGCATGCGCACCCACCTAACACGCATCCCCACTCAACCCCACGCACGGAGCAACTGGGGGAAACGGTGGTTACTCTGTGGGTGTGAATGAGTGGGGGGTGAGTGGAGATGCATGTGCAGCCATGTGCATGCCCCGCCCATGCCCTGGAGCACCCACAGACCCCCACCCCACCCGGTGGAGCCATGTAAAAATAGCCTGTGAGGAGCCACTCAAAGAAGAACAGAAGGTTGCTATCTTGTAAACAAGGTTCTTTGAGATGGCTCCTAACATTCTCATAACACCCACCCTTCCAGCCCCACATGGAATTTTTTTCTTATCTTCCTAGAAAGGGTTGGAAGGAACTGTCATTCAGAGGGGGAAGACTACTTCTTATACTAGCGGAGCTCAAGACCATCATGTGGTTTGTTGTTTGAATAGGGTGAGTATGCAGAACCCATTGTGGGAATGTTGGGAGCTATCTCAAAGAACCTTCTTTACAAGGAAATAACCTTCTGATCACTCACATGGGGAGGAGTTGTTTGTAAACAAACACCTTTATCTCCCAGTCCCATGGGTATCCCCACCACTGCTGCTGCTACTGATGCTGATGCTGGAGCACTACTAGGAGGCAGAGGCAGAGGCAGGTGAGGGATGGGGACTGGAGCCAGGGAGGGGAGGCAGAAGAACTTATTGGGGAGAAGCTGACTGAAGCCTGCTGCCCAGCCATGCAAGCGCGGGGCCCCATCTGGCCACGGGGCCATGTGTGGCCGCACATGTGGCACATGCCTGGGGCCAGCCCTGTAAATATTATGGATTTGGGGTGCCCCATGGAATGTAACTCCCTGTTGAGATTAATTTCCCCTGGAATGCAATTCATTGTATAGGGCCATCAGTCACCTAAGCTTGTCTGCCAGCCCATGTCTTATAACAATGGTTTGGGCTGGACAATGCTGAGTACTGAGTGGAAAAGCTTTCAGTCTGTGTCTGAGAAGAAAGCTGCAGTCTGGTTGGAGATTACATGTGGACTTTGGGGGAGAAGGCTACAGAGAGCCCTTGTGAGCCCTGCTGGTGCTGGACCTGGAGGAACTAGGACATTTGTAAATAAATGGAGTATTATATCACACAGTAAGTCTCTCCAGTTTCTCTCTCCTGTCAAAGGGACGCTGACCCAGAAAGGCTGCCCCTGGAACTTCCCACCACCCAGGAAAGTGGGGTGAGCAACATAAGGGTGTTGAAAATCCATAAGTGAAAAGAGTTGTGATAAGCCTCTGATCTTTGGCTTTCACTAAGAAAGCAAGTTTCCCTAAAGTTGTGGAGAGAAGCTTTAAAGCATGACTGCAGTGTTTGGCTGAGAAACTGAAGTTGGTTGGTTTGAAATCTGGGCTAGCTGTTCTGGTACTCCTGTCATTGAACATATTGCCTGCTGCTGACTATTGGAGACAGGTCCCTGCCAGTGGGCTTACAATCTAAAAAGGACAAGGTTGAGGGGAACACAGGGACAGACAGACAGACACACTCCCATTATTTTACAGATGGGGAACTGAGGCTGCAAAATTCCATAGTAATTTCAAAATTCTACTGGCCCATCCACTGACCCACCAGCCTTAGAACCCACCAGCCACCACTGGGTGGAGATGCGGTGGCGGTGGCGGTGGCAGCAGTCTGGTCCTGGCGGCAGCAAGAAAGAAGGAGGGCTGGTGCTGGCTTGGTGCTAGGTGAGAGTGAGAGGAGGAGGAGGAGGAGGAAGGGGGTAGGTGTGCACTGGCCCTGTGTGTGTGTGTGTCCCTCCCACCCTTAGCAGCTTTGCACCTTAGGGAGGAAGGGAGCTGGAACATTTAATGTATAGTGCAGGGGGAGATGGCTGGGCTAATGGGCTATTTAAAGTTCTACATTTTAAGTCTAGGTTCCTTCAGCTAAGGTTCACCCCTAAGGTTCTCTTCATCCCTAAGGTTCAAAGTTATTGGTCTGTGATTGCCCCCCTGCACAGAATCACCTGACATTAACTTCCCCAGGCTCCCAGTCCAGAAATCATGTGGGGGGAGCTGCTTCCCTCCTTAGTGTAGAAAGCATCTTTCCATAATCTTGTCATGACACAGTAAAGCTGTTCTAAATAGTATAGATAATCAATATCATCTCAATATAGGAATCTCATTGGTTACAGTGGGAATCATGAAATAAACCCCCTTCACAACTTAAAATTAACTATTCAAAGTAGTTTATTTTGTTTTCTTGAACAAAGCCAGCACATAGAAATATTGGGAAACAAAGGTTTCAATCATGCACTTGTAGCAGCTCTATAGCACTAGAGTATGTCAGGTGCTTTAAAACACAAACATCCAGATATAATCCTTGCCTCCGAGATTAGTCTTATATGAACTATAGTGTGCATGAGTTACTGATGTTTAAGGATGTGTGAACAGAACAGGGTTCGGATGTTCGGTCATTCGGTCCGGGAACCGAGTTTGGGTTTGGTGGTTTGGTTTGGGAACCGAGTTCGGGTTCGGTGTCATTCGGTATTGGTATTGGTATCATTTGGCCCCGTGATCGCGTTTGGTCCCGTGATAATGCCGGAAACCGGAAACGGTATTTCAATTGCATGTGGAGCTTGTGTGTGTGTTCATTTGTTTGGTTGGTGGTTTGGCTGGTTTGACTGTGTGGTTTGGCTTTGTGGTTGAGGTTGGTTTGCTTGAGGCTGGTTGTTTTGTTGTTTGATTGAGGACTGGTGTTTGGATGGAGGATAAAAAGAGAAAAATAATGAAGAAGCTGAGGAAGGTGAAGGTGGAGGTGGAGGAGGAAGAGCCAGGACCATCTGAGGTGGTGGAGGTCGTCTCCTCACTAGAGGAGGAAGAGGGCACAGGAGGTGCCAATGCTGCCAGGTTTGTAAAATACATTTTTGTTTATTGTGCCAGCCAGGGTCTAATTGCCATTCCTAGTAGCACCCAAAGAAGGGCAGGATTTGCACGTGTCTTAAGCATGGGTCTGCCAGAGAGAGAGAGGGTGCCTGGGGGGGGCTCTTCCAGCACCAGAAGCACCCAGGCAGACACGTGCCAGCCAGTGTCTCTAATTGCCATCCCTAGTAGCACCCAAAGAAGGGCAAGATTTGCACGTGTCTTAGGCATGGGTCTGCCACAGAGAGGGAGAGGGGGGAGCGGGCTCTTCCAGCAGCAGCAGCAGCAGCAGCAGCAGCAGCAGCAGCNTGTAAAATACATTTTTGTTTATTGTGCCAGCCAGGGTCTAATTGCCATTCCTAGTAGCACCCAAAGAAGGGCAGGATTTGCACGTGTCTTAAGCATGGGTCTGCCAGAGAGAGAGAGGGTGCCTGGGGGGGGCTCTTCCAGCACCAGAAGCACCCAGGCAGACACGTGCCAGCCAGTGTCTCTAATTGCCATCCCTAGTAGCACCCAAAGAAGGGCAAGATTTGCACGTGTCTTAGGCATGGGTCTGCCACAGAGAGGGAGAGGGGGGAGCGGGCTCTTCCAGCAGCAGCAGCAGCAGCAGCAGCAGCAGCAGCAGCCAGAGTCTCAGCTTGCAGACACTACAGCACCACAGGTGGTGGTGGTGGTGTATGTGGGAGAAAGGGAAAGAGGCGAGTAGGCAGTACTGCAGCACCATTCATCCACTTGGTGTGGGAGAATGGATATTGCTTTGGGAAGGACTAGAGGCATCACCATAAATGCATGATATTATTTAGGTGTTGTTTATGTGTTCCTGTTTCAGAGAGGGTGATGATGATGCGGCCCTTGTTGCCAGGCCCAGAACCCCATCCTGGTGGAGGTCACAGTCACAGGAGCCGCCAGAAACCAGGCTGACAAGGTCCGCGGTCTGGTGGTATTATGATAGCCCAAAACACAGATTTGCCAAATGCAATGTAAGGCACGGGGACTGGATCAACAGGGAATGAATTGCCCTATGACCTCTTAGGAAGTGCCCCGCAGGGAGAGAGATTGGCCAGCCAGTCACCCACTTGTGGAGACAGAATTCAGGCAGGACTTGCTAGACCATTGGTCTGACACAGTATGGCCTTTCTTATGTTCCTATCTTTTTATGTTCTTTAGATCTGCAACAAAAAAATCAAATGGGGGACACAGGGGACCACCTCTA
Organism: Sphenodon punctatus; assembly: GCA_003113815.1. Taxonomy (NCBI): domain Eukaryota; kingdom Metazoa; phylum Chordata; class Lepidosauria; order Sphenodontia; family Sphenodontidae; genus Sphenodon; species Sphenodon punctatus. The sequence continues at coordinate 226,208 of QEPC01001042.1, read as the reverse complement.
GGCTCATCGTCCACATTGAGAATGTCCACCGAATTGAGGTGGCGTGGCGGGACGTGTCTCGTTCGGGGTGCAGGAACTCCGTCACAGAGCAGCATTGTCCGAAGAAAGGGGGGAAGGCACACCAGAAGCACCGCCACCACAACCCTTCCTCCTCTAGCTCGAAAAGTTGATGATCGTTCTTGGCACTGGAATGACTGCTTCTGGATTGGATACAGTGCATGGACAGCCCTCCCTGCCTGTAATGTAGGCCCCAGAACCCTGACAGTGGGTCCCAGGCCTGGAGTGGTTGTTTGTTGATACAGTGGAATGACGAGCCCCAGAACCCTGAGGGTGCATCCTGGGGCTGGAGTGGCAGCTTCTGGATGAAGTGGAATGACAGTCCTCCCTGCCTGTGACGTAGGCCCCAGAACCCTGACAGTGAGTCCTGGGGCTGGAGTGGCTGGCTGCTTCTTGATGACGTGGAATGACAATTCCCTGTGAGCAGAATGACAGGCTCCAGAACCCTGACAGTGGGTCCTGGGGCGGGAGTGACTGGCTGTTTCTTGATGCCATGGAATGACAATTCCCCGTAAGCAGAATTACTGGCCCCAGAACCCTGAGGGTGGGTCCAGGGGCTAGAGTGGCAGCTTCTGGATACAGTGGATGGAGAGCCCTCCCTGTCTGTAACATAGCCCCAGAACCCTGATGGTGGGTCCTGGGGGTGGAGTGGCTGCTTCTTGATGATGTGGAGTGACAATTCCCCATGAGCAGAATGAGGGTGGGTCCTGAGGGTGGGTCCTGGGGCTAGAGTGGCAGCTTCTGGATGAAGTGGAATGACAGCTCTGTGGCGTAGGCCCCACAACCCTGATGGTGGGTCCTGGGGCTGGAGTGGCTGACTGTTTGTTGATGCCGTGGAATCACAATTCCCTATGAAAGGAATGACAAGCCCCAGAACCCTGAGGCTGGGTCCTGGGGCTAGAGTGGCAGCTTCTGGATACAGTGTATGGGCAGCCCTTCCTGCCTGTAATGTAAGTCCCAGAACCCTGACGGTGGGCCTGGGGCTAGAGTGGCAGCTTCTGGATGAAGTGGCACATCAGAGGCAGCACTGACAGCACAAGCAGCAGACACTGGATTGCCCATAGGCAGCATTGGCAGCCGAAGCAGACATTAGATTGCCCGGGCACAAAACCCGTGGCACAGCAGAGACGGCATTAGCAGGATTTGCCTGTGCGCTGCACCCATGGAGCCAGGATGGTAGGATTTTCCAGGGAAGAGCTCACATACAGCAGCAGATGGCAGCAACAGGATTACGTGGGCACATTTGGACTGGCCAGAGCAGAGCACCCATGGACCAGCAGACAGCAGCAGCAGGATTACCAGGCCAGTGGGACACATCACCCATGGTTGACAGGGCAGGCAGACAGGCAGTGTGGTATGAGAAGCAGGCAGGCGGGATGAGGCAGGCTTTGAGCATGACAACCTGGGTGGGCAGACAGGCATCGTGGCATGAGAGGCAGACTGGTGGGCTGGGACAGACTTTGAGCTTGGCAAACTGGGTGGGCAGACAGGCATTGTGACATGAGAGGTGGAAGGCAGGCTGGAGCAGGCTTTGAGCTTGGTAATGGCAACCTGGGCGGGCAGAAAGGCAGCGTGGCATGAGAGAGGCAGTATGGAAGGCAGGCTGGGACCTTGGCAGGGCACTCAGATAGGCTGGCAAAGACTGTGCAGTGCACGTGCAAAATAGAGAGATAGTCAGATAGGCTGGCCAAGATCATCTAGTCAGAGGCCGGCTGGCAGGCTTACAGCTTCTCAATTCCACCTGATCATGAGATTAGTCAGATTGGCCGGCTGGGCATTGGAAGGGAGGGACAGCACCTCAGCAGCAGCAGCCCAGATTGAGGAGGAGCCCCGTCCCAAGAATGCCCCTGGCATGGAATGGCGTGTGCCACTGCACCATCAATCCATGTACAGGGGAATCCCAGCAACTGCCAGCAACTGCTGGAATCCCAGCAACAGTAACTGCTCCGCCAACATGGGCCGCAGTCTCAGGCGGTGTGGAGAGCAAATGTCCCCCATCATAGAGAACACCCGCTTGCTGGGGACACTTGTTGGTGCGCAGGACAACAGACCCTCGGCCACTTTCGACAGGGCCGGCCACACGTTCATCTTGCCGGCCCAGTAGGCCAAGGGATTGCTGTTGGGATTGACAATATTCTATTTGTCACCCTGCTGCTACTGCCGTACACTCTCGAGACCCCTCTCTGCACGCCGGACCCTCTCCACCAGCTCAGTCTTCCAGTAGCCATACTGCTGTGCCACGCTGCCCTTGACCCTGGGGTCCAGCATGGTTGCCATCATGTATTCCTTGCATTTCAGCAGCTCATCAAACTGCCCCTTCAGCCCTGAATTCAGCTGCTGCACCAGGGCAAACGCCTCACCCACCATCTTCTTGCCTTCAGGGCCACCCTCCTGCCCATGGAAAATCTCCTCCAGCCTCCTCAGGAGACTCTGGACCAGAGGGGTCACCTGGCTGATGCTGGCCGTGGAGGACCTGATGGTCTCTGTCATGGCCAGGAATGGTTTCTGGACCAGAGGGGTCACCTGGCTGATGCTGGCCATGGAGGACCTGATGGTCTCTGTCATGGCCAGGAATGGTTTCCGTACAAAGACCGTTTGTGACAGGATGTCCCATTCCACCCCATTGTACCCTGGAGGTGCCCTGCTGTCTGTCACCAGTTGAACCTGATGCAAGGCAGCTTTCTTCCTGAGAAGTCGCCTGAGCATCAGGAACGTTGAATTCCTCCCTGTGGACACATTCTTCACCACCTGGGGCACTGGGGAGCCTTGCTCTGCCTGATTCACCTGAAGGTCACTGCCCTTCACGCTCCGGTTAAAGAAACCAGCGAGCTTCCTCCCCCACTCGATCAGGGAGCTAAGGGTGCCTGACCCAATCCTCTTGTTCTCCAAGCCCAGACCATCCCTGACCACCAGGTGAAGGGAGTGCGTGGTGCAAGGGATGCTGGTGAATCCACCCTCGCAGTCTGCCCTCAGTATGTTCGCCGCGTTGTCTGTCACCATGCATCTCTTGGTGAAGGATGCACCTGGCATGACCCACTCCCTAACCATGGCAGTCAGGGTTGCCTCAGTGTTTACAGTGGTGTGGGGGGCATCCATAACTTCAGTTTGAAGCAGGGCCCACCTATACCCTTCTTCAAGACCCCTCCTGTCACTGCCGAAAGCTGCCTCCAGGTCCTGCCGCCAGTGCGCCGTTACCGCCAGGTAGGTGTTCTGGGTGTTCCTGGTGTACCACAGGTCTGTGGTGAAGTGGACAGTGCCCCCCCCCGACCCAGCTAGCTGCTCCCTCACCTGCGCCTTTAGAGCCCGGTACAAGGCTGGCATCACCTACTGACTCAGGGTGGTGTGGGATGGCAGCTGATACTGGGGAACCAGGAAGCCAATCAGGCACCTAAACCCCATATCCCCCACCACAGAGAAGGGCTGCCCATCAATGGCTATCATTTCCCCCAATTAATTGGGTGGCTTTCAGCTGAAAGCCACACCGCCCTCCACGTCCTGCAGCTGCTGACTGACTTGGCAGCTGCCCCCACCCCAGATCCTCCATGGTGATCTGATGCTGCTGGCATGGCTCGTGCTGCTGTTCTTCCCCCCCTAGCAGGAATACTGCTCCTGCTGCTAGGGGTAGCTGTTGGAGCAGGACGCTTGCCCGCTGATGCAGGCGGATGACTAGCTGCTGTGGTCGGGAACCCCCTGGCGTCCACTGCCCTTGCCTGCCCGCTTAGCAGCACAGCATTGTGGCATGCCTTGAGGTGCCTCACCATGGCAGTTGTGCCAAGGTTGGTGAGCACCTGCCCATGCTTCACCACCTTCTGGCACAAACTGCACTGCACCTCCCTGGGATCATCCGCCCGCACTAACGTAAAATGCACCCAGATCGAGGATTTTTGCCCCCTTCTGGCCTGCACCGGGTGATGCACTGCTGGGATCCGGGGCAGAACATGGTGGCACTGGCAACACAGCTCGCGGAGGGACAGACATCGCCTCAGCACCAGGTACCTCCTCCACAGAATTTCTGTCTGCCTCATTGTCCCCAAGCGCTGATGGACTGCCCACCATGCTGCTGCCATTCTGAGCAGCACTCTCCCTCTGCCTCCTGTAGCTGTTGCTCCTGCTGCTGCTGCACTCCCTGCTGCCATTGTCTGGAGATTGGGCCCTGCCTCTAGCAGCCGGGGTGGGATCCACCAGCCCTGGCCTGCTGGCGGGGATCGCCTCTACAATGGGGGACAATGGTGGCCCCTGAGGAACTTTGGCCCCTGAATCACCTGCATCTGCAGCCGCAAATGAGACAGCCACAGCCTCCTACACTGCAGGCGTTCCAGCATCCTGCATGGCAGTGGAGGACGCTGCCAGGAGGTGAAGCCTAACCACCCCCCTAGTTCCACTAGTGCTGGAAGTCTCAGAAGCCTATTGCCCAAAATCAGGCCTGCGAATCATAGGGCGTGCTGATGGGCTCGGGCTGCTACTTATGCCTGCTGCCACTCTGCTGGCATGGCCCCTACCCCTGCCACCTCTGCCATGTGCTCCATTGCCTGCCTTCCGGGCAGCAGAACAGCCTCTCCAGCTTCCCTTCTCCATTTTTCCTCACAAATTTTATACATACATACACACACACTACACTAACTCTAACTGCTTATTAACTATTCTAAAACCTATGCAACTAAATTTAATACTAGCTAATATGAATATGTATACGAAGGCCTAGTCCTACAAACACACTAAATTTAAAACTAAATCACTAAGCACTATCTCTATCTCTATAACTAAGCTAACTCCTACATCTATTTATCTATCTATCATGGGGGGGTGGAGGGGGGGGACACAAAGAACACCGGGAGGGGTACAAAACTGAAATGAAACTTAAATCAATCTAATCCTACTCTAAATAAATCCAAAAACAGGGGAAGGGAATCAGGGATGGAATATATAGAGGGAGAGATAAAAGATTCAATGGAGAGGGAGGAAGAACACAGGGAGGGGTAAAAAAATTAAAATAACTCCTAAATCTATCTAATTTAAAGTAAATAATTGAAGCTAGGGAGGTAAATGTGTGGGAATGGATGATAATAGGAGGATGGGAATGCATTGTTAGGAAAGCAAACTGCTGGGAGAGGGACACATCTGGAAACACTGCTAAAAGGATCAGTGGCTATCTCAGAAGGATTGGGAAGGGGGGAGGGCAATGTCATGACTTTTTTCCTGCCCGAACTCACCCGAACACAGCTGAACTGTTTGGGGGTTCAGACGTTCAGTTCAGGCGTCCGAACGGGCCGAGTTTGGTCTGAACTCTCGAACTGCGTTTGCACACCCCTACTGATATTAGGGGCAGCTGGAGTGATGGGTTACAACAATAAACTCTGTCCTAATCTCCCTCCTCTTTTAAAAAAACAACAACAGTAAAGGGATGGGGAGGAGAGTCTGGGGAAGGTAGAAGAGGGGAGTCCATGGCAAAGGAAGTGGGCAGGAATTGGGGATGAAAGTTTCAGACTGGCAATTAGAGATCTTTACATGTGGAAGGGAGGGGCTGGAGACAGGAATCAGTGGGAATGTGCTGCTTACAGGGGATGCGCCTACATTTCTTTTCAGTTCTGTGTTCCTCCTTTAAAAATGACTATGATGCAAGGAATGCTACCTGATTTGAGGAGGCATGTCTAACGTTCTGCAAATTGCCTGGATCTGAGGTCTCACTGTTCATCTGTAGAAGAGGGGGGAGGGATAGTGTGTGTGTGTGTGTGTGTGTGCGTGTGTGTGTGAGAGAGAGAGAGAGAGAGAGAGAGAGACCCAGTTTCATCCTTGCCCAGGTAAGACCGTGTAGAACAGCTCTTTAACGCTGTCTTCTCTCTCTCTCACACACAAAGAGGATTCACAGAGGCATGAACTAGTGGTAATGGGAGACTTTACCCCAGTATCTATTGGAAAACAAACTCCACTGAGCATAGACTGACCCAATAAATTGTTGGCATACATTGGTGACAACTACCTCTTTCATAATGTCAAGGAAGGAATCAGGATACAAGGAGTCAATCCTGACAGGACTTGAATGGTCACATTGGGCTTGATTTGATTTGGGAGCCCTCCTAGCATACACTGCTTGGACTTGGACTGAGTTGGGCTACCCATGCTATGGGTGAAAGGCCTTCTCCTCACTGAGTGCTATAACGTAACAGTGATTCATGGGGACAAAATCACATCACCTCGCCTCGACTACTGCAACCTCCTCCTTGCTGGCCTCCCTCGCTCCCACCTGTCCCCCCTTGTTGCAATCCAAAACTCTGCCGCCAAGATCATTCACTCTGCCCGTCGCTTCGACCATGTAACGCCTCTCCTCCTCTCCCTTCACTGGCTCCCCCTTCCTGAACGTATCCTGTTCAAACTCCTGGTTTTCACGTTCAAATCGCTCCATGACCAAGCTCCCCCTTACCTCTCGGACCTAATCGCCCTACGCACTCCTGCGCGCGCTCTCCGCTCTTCCTCTGTCCCCTCCCTCGCTCTCCCTCGTTTCTCCTGCTCGCCCAACCGCCTTCGTCCCTTCTCCCTCGCTGCCCCGCATGCCTGGAACTCCCTCCCTGCCGACATCCGCCTTGCCTCCTCCCTCCGCTCCTTCAAATCCCTCCTCAAGACCCACCTTTTCCATGCTGCCTTTCCCAATGCCCTCTAGTCTTTCCCCTTGCTCTTACTGTCAGCCCTCCTCTGCTGACTGCTGCTACCGACCACCTTGTAACCAAGCCAAGTACACGCACCTGAGACTTCGCATCCGCCTGAATGTTTGTTTGTCTTCTCCCATGTCTCTCCCGCTGTCCCCTCTCCTTGTCTCCCCCTCCTTGTCTTTTAGATTGTAAGCCACAGGCAGGGACCGCATCTGATTGTATGTTCTGTACAGCGCCAGGTTGCAACTGGCGCTTTATAAATGTTTAATAATAATAATAATAATAATAACATCAGGAAAGGGCAGGCAACACCTTAAGCCTGCCATTTTCTAGGGGTTAAACCACCCCTTCCCTAACATGGTCCCATTCTGGGTTACATTTGTTGGAGGGGAAATACTGATCTGTGATGGAAATGACACAGTTAAGCATACCAGATGGCATACACATTTAGTGATGAAAGACTTCAAAGAACAAATGATGTTAGAGTTTGGGAAGGTGCATACTACTTTAGATGCATTAAATAAAAAGGTGAAGAATCTTGCGGGCTGCATGGATAATAATGAAAAATGGATCATAAACATAGACCCTGAGGACTGAGTTGAAGGTAACTAGCCTGGGACTGTGTTTGGCTAGACCTATGTTATATGTTTGACTGTGAACTGGATTTAAAGACTGGCCAGAGGCTTGGTGCCTGGTCTATGAACTGGAATATAAATAAACTGTGTTGAGCTGGAACCAAAGAGTGAAACTCTTCCTTGGGCCTAAACTTGCATTCACTTACCTGTAATTAAGTGGAGACCCTGCTACAATTATAGTCACAGTATATATTGGTATAGAGTAATAATGATAGCACACTCACACATAATAGGTAATGATATTAAACACAGTATAGGTTATGAGTTTTAGAGTACTTTGAAAGTCAGACTAAGAAGTTGACATGAGTAGATGATCATGGGATGGTTGGGGGAAAAGAGAAAATGAACTAAAGGGAAATCTTATCAGGAAATCAGGCAGACTCGGCAGGATGATTGACATCCCAGACGGTGGGTAATTTCAGACGTGCTGGGACTCCATACTGAAATCCGTCTTGGATCCCGGTCAGTGATGAAGCCGTCCATCCTTAAGATGTGCCCGCTTCATCACGCAGGGGAATCTCGGAGGGGGCAGGGCCGTGTGACGCAACATGCGGCTGCACGTCCCCATCCCCCATGCTCCCACATCCACCTGCCCTCAGTTAGACAGGTGGACTCAGTGGCCAATGCGGCCACTGCGCCCGATCCTGTACCGCGGTCCGGACCATGCTCAGGAACAGGGCAAGGTAACACACATTACTTTTGTCCCTTCCTGGTCTCAACCCCAGAACCGTGGTTAGCTTTGAACCCCGCCAGGAATTCACTGTAGTGAACATCTGGTGGGGCTCAAACAGGCGTGCGACCCATCACAGCCACCACACTGGATCCACTGTGATCCAGCATGGTTGACTGTGGTAGTGTCACGTCTGAAATTACCCGGTGTGTCTTACATGGCATGACAAGGAAGGGGAAGGGAACCACTATGGATGGGTGATCTTGCTTAGACTCCCTGGGGCTCTGAGGCACCGTAGGACACTAGAATTTAGGAGACAGCCATAAAGCTTCAAATAACCTACAAATGAACCTAGGGGACAAAAATGCATATGCAACAGGGGTCTCAATCAGATTGGAGCGTGTCATGATAAAGAGGTGTCACCCCGGGTGGGAATATTAATGTTGTAATTAACTTGGAAAGGTATAAAAGATATGGACCAATGTAACTGCCTTTGTCGGCTGATAGGGCACCAATGCTGGGTGTGTGTAATCAGCCCTCAAAGGTTCTGTAGAGGGACTAATAAACGCTTACACTGCCAACCGTTTGTCTATCTCTGTGCTAACGTTTACCGATAGCTAGCAGGGGAGTCAAAGTCAAGTGATGGTTTTTTGAGCAGGGACCGCACCACCGCCTCTTTGAGGCAATCCGGCACCCTGCCCTCCCTCAGGGAGGCATTGACAACACCTACCAGCAGTAGCCCCAATATCTCCTGGCTGGTCTTGACCACCAGGGTGGACATGGGTCTAGTTCACAAAATGTGGCTCTAACAGTTCCCAGAACATCTGTCGCAGCGGGGGGCGCCACCCACTGAAACAGATCCCACAAAACTGGACAAGACAGAGTCTCCATAACCTCTGGTTCTCCTATTTTCATAAACACGGAGTTGAAGTCATGGTGAATCTGAGCGCTTTTACCCAACAAACATGTCACAGTGGGCAATGGAAGACTCCAGTTCCAGGCGGAGGGAGGCCGGTCTGACCAACCCCCTCACCACCCAGAAAAGGTCCACTGAATGAGACTTTTCAGATGCTCTCAGGGTAGCAAAGAACTCCTTCTTTGCTGCCCCCCTGACAGCCATGGCATAGGCCTGTAAACTGGCTCTATGCCACAATAGATCAGCTTCAGCACAAGACCGGCGCCACCGTGTCTCCAACCACCGTCCTTCCTGCTTCAGCTTCCGCAGGTCCTCCACAAACCATGGGCCTGCAGTGCCGATGCCGAGGGAGCAGATGCCTAGGAGCTGTCTGGTAGATGGCCTCAGTCAGCAGAATATTCCAGAAAACCATGAGGTCATCGAGTGGACACCTGTCAAGATCAGAAGGTAACTCCCCTAGAGAATTCTGGAACCTCTCAGATTCCCTCAGTCTCCGGGGATGAACCAACCAAGCTGGTTCCACACCCTTCCGGGGGCAGACATGTACCGGAAGGCAGACCCGCAAGAGGTAATGATCTGTCCATGACAAGGGCTCTACTAACAGATCCCCTGCCTCAAAGCCAGTGCTGAAGATCAGGTCAAGGGTATGTCCTCCATCATGTGTTGGGCCAATGACAACTTGAGACAGGCCCACGTTGAATTAATCAACATTAAATCACAAAACATATTTTGGGTGGGCTGGAGACTCCCTGATTTCTGGTACCATGTCTGGGAAGTTCCCTTTGCCTATCCCAACCATCAGTTTGTCTGTGGGTGATCATTTTCCAGGTGCTGGAAAATGCCTAACTTGGCATGGGATGGGTTGAATTGCAACAACAACAAAAAGAGCATATTTGGGATCAGGAGAGTCTCCTTCTATCAAATGATGGTTTTTATTCTACCCAAGGGTGACCCCCCCCTCCCCATTTTCAAAATGGCTGCTACTGGAGCTTTTGCCTCCTAAAATGGGGAGTGGGGGTTGACTCACAGTGAAAAAAGCATATTTGGGGTCAGGGATGTTTCCTCTATCAAATTGTCATCTTGTTTTACCCTGGGAATGACCCCATTTTCAAACTGGCCACTGCTTCACTTCCTGGTTCTTCTTTAGTGTTTTCTGGGGGTCGGAACAAATTCAAATATTGGATTTTTTTAAAGTCCCAAGGGTGCTAGTCTAAACTGTGTTTCCAGATCTTTGTGATCTACTTTTTCTTTGTCCTAATCTGACTCTGAATCTGAGCCCATCAGATCTACCGCCTCTGTCCGCCTGTACAGAGAAGGCTGCTTCCAAACAGGGTGTCTTTATCTCTATTTCTGTCTCAAATTCCTGTATCAAAAATCGATCCACCTACTTCCAGCACCCCTGGACCACAGGTTTAACCCTGCTAATCCACCCCCACTGCACAACCTGCATTTCAAACTCCTGAGTCAGAGGCCTGCTTGCTTACATCTCAGTCCCTCTGCTGGCCATCTCAGGGTAATGTGCATGCATGATGATGTGAAATCTCTCAGTGTTCCCTTCCCATATGGGAAATTTACAACTTTTAAACTACCCAATAGATTTTGAAAATTAAAAAAAAGGAACCTCTGATTTCTCTAAAAGCACTACATATTGGCCAAATGTCTGAAAAGTACACCTTTAACCCAATAAAAAATCATCTGAGACCTAGAATTAAAAGAAAAGTTTACTCCCATTTTCAAATTGCTGTAACTTTTTGGTTTTTTTGTTTGATTTGCACAAATATTTGACAGATTATACCCCCCCAACCCAAGCGATTCTCTTGTCACATTTCAGACAAATAGGATAAACAGTGATGATTTGGTAAACAATGTTCATGCTTTAAACAGAAACTTGCATGCTGGCCTTAACTATAAAGCAGAACCTGCCACTCTATAATATCTATGAGGGATATAGGTGTGAAGATTTAAGGGAGGTGCTTTATGATGAGTTCAAATCTAAGGGCATAGGGGATGGGCATGAAAGAAAAAAATGTGGGCGGCGGGATCTGAGCATGCGCGTGAAGTAAGACACATCTGAGGCAGGTTCCTGCTCCCACAACTGATTAAAGCCTCAGAATCCAAATTTAAAGCTGTTAAATCACCCCTAAAATACTATATGGGCAACTCTAGAAGAACCAGGAAGAAGACGGATTATACAAATAGGCAAACTCTGCATAATTACTACAGTAGGTCTCAAAAGAACCTGGAGGCCGCTCCGGCAGAAACAACAGCAATGGCAGCAAGAGCACCAATCTCACCGCCAAGAGAGAGAGTTGACAGTGAAAGTGAGGTAACTCAAACACTTAAAGACCTCAAAGAACAAATGATGTTAGAGTTTGGGAAGGTGCATACTACTTTAGATGCAGTAAATAAAAAGGTGGAGAATCTTGCGGGCTGCATGGATAATAATGAAAAACGGATAATAAACATAGAACAGAGAGAACTAGAAACTGACTCTAAATTACTGAAGTTAAATAAAAAAGTACAAGAACTAGCGGATAAATGTACAGACCTAGAGAACAGGGGAAGAAGAAAAAACCTCCGGTTCTAGGCATCAAGAAGGGGCTGAGGGACAAAATGTTGGGGCATTTATCCATAGTGTGCTCCAGAAGATGTTCCCGGAGGAGGTGCAGCTCCATTAATAAATTTAATTAAATAAATAAATAAATGTGGCTGAAATAGAGAGGGCACACAGGTCCCTCAGACCTAGACCAGCAGCAGATGTCCTACCCAGAGCCATAATAGTGACATTTTATACATTTAATGAAAAATAACAAAACTTGAGACTTGCTAGGTCCTTGGGTGGACTGGAGAGCCAAGGCGCGAAAATAAAAATATTAAGTGAACATGGCGACTGAAACCTAGAACCGACGCAAAGTATGGCACAAATATATGGGGCCCCTCTATGCACAAGGGTTTAAACCAAGAATCGAGCACCCAGCCAAGCTTGCCTTGATGCATGAAGGGAGGAAAAAAAACCTTTTTGAAACCGGAGCAGCTAGAAACTTTCCTACAAGCAAACCCACAACTGAGAGACTCACAATCAAGACCTGAACTCAATAACAGATGAAAAGATACCAGCAAGACATCTTGACAGCATTCTCAGGATGAAACAAACTCTGTTATATATAATCAAAATGATTTCAGAACACGCAGAGGAAAGAAGAGGGGGAAGAAAAAAAAAAGGGAAGAGACTGCTCCTGTGAGACTGCTTAGTACTGCATAAGTTGTTATTGTTAGTTAATTAAATTAAGTTGGATACTTAACTAAAACAAGTAAAAATTATTCTTAATAGTATATATGTAATATAAAGAGTTAAGTAAGTTAACGTTACATTAAAAAATATAAGATGGGATAAGTAAGGGTATGTTGTTATACAAAAAGGTATAATGAAAGAAAGGGTCACCAGAGGGAGCAATAACATAAAACATATTAACTTAAATACAGCACTTAGATGCTATGAAAAGACCAGTGAGGAGCAGAAGATCTTCCCATCTCTGGTAAAAATAAAATAAATTTTTTAGAAGGGATTATTTTTGTTGGTATAGAGTTAAGCAGTTTTAGGGTTAAGTATTATAGGGATGTAATTACGGAGGCGGCATCCTTTATCTTTCTGAAATCAAGTCCTAGTAATGTGGAGGCTGTGGCCTTTTTCTTTCTGAAACCAGATGGCCTACTAATGTGCGGGCTGCGGCCTTTATCTTTCTGAAATTGGAAGATTAACAGTGAAGAAGCTGTGGCCTTTATCTTTGAGTGTGGACATCTGGGTCTTACCATATAATACTTATGTTCAAAAGGTGAGAATTGATGGGAGCGGGAGACCAATGCCTCAAAGAGGGTAGCAAAAAGAGAGACCCCTCCGAGAGGTGAATTAGGACTAGATCTAATAGGAGGAGAATTGCTATGAGCATTCTGGGACAGGATGGGGTCACTGTGAGAGAGATTTTGCTTTTATTTTGTTATTATAAATGGAACCAAAGTTTTGCAGTCATGTTAATAAGTTTCCCAGAAAATATGGAAAGAGATAAACATGGTTAAAACAACCACAATTACCCCAAATGTCAAAGGACTAAATAGTCCAATAAAACAAAAAAGGTTGCTCTCCCTCCATGGAACAGAAGGCAGAAATATGGTTTCTGCAGGAAACCCATCTGGTGTACAAGGATGTAAATAATAGGCTTAAAAATAAAATGTGCACTCAGGTATATGCTGCCTGTGCAAAAAAAAAGCAAAAAAAAAAGCAGGTGTAGCAATAGGATTCTCAAAGAAACAGGAATTTACTCTAATGTTATAAAAGATGAGGAGGGAAGATTTTTGTTGATGAAAGGAATACTTAACAAAGAGAAGGTGACCTTAGTAAATATATACTTCCCCAAATGAAAATCAGATACCATTTCTAGTTAAATATATAAATATTATAATGAACAATCAGAAGGGAATTTACTAGTTCAAGGAGAAAGCATTTGATCAAGTAAAAAAAAAA
>QEPC01001042.1:198087-209026 GCA_003113815.1 Sphenodon punctatus | reverse complement strand
CCGGTTGGTCAGTGACTGTTAGAGCTTTAAAAAAAAAAACAGGCTGGGCAGGGTGGGTGGGGGGTGTCCCCCCCTTCCACCCACGCAGCCTGGAAGGGGGAGGGAAAATGGGGGGGTTTCGGTTTTGTTATTTTACATTGCGGCCATTGATTTCAATGTAAAAAAAATCCGGTACAGGAACTGGCACTGGTACGGGGAATTATCGGATCCAAATACCAGCAGTATCGGATACCAGTAGATCCGAAATTCCCACCCCGTGTGTGTGTGTGTGTGTGTGTGTGTGTGTGTGTGTGTATATATATATATATATATATATATATATATATATATATATATATATATGATACTATAGATAGATAGTTGTAGGAATTAGATTAGTTATAGAGATAAACAGAGATAGTGGTTACTTATTCAGTTTTAATATTTGATAGTGTATTTGTAGGACTAGGCCTTTGTAGATATTAGATAATATTCCATTTAGTTCCATAGGTTTTAGAATAGTTAATAGCAGTTAGGGTTAGTGTAGATATATGTAATATTAGATTACCAATTTGAATAAATAAATAAAATATAAAATCTTCCTCTGCATTCTTTGGGTGGGAGAAATGAAGAAGGGAAGCAGGAGAGGCCAGTCTGCTGCCCGTAAGGCAGGCAATGGGCACATGGCAGAGACTGTGCCAGTGAAGTGGCAGCAGGCATCAGCAGCAGCCCGAGCCCATCACCATGCCCCAAACTGCACAGACCTGATTTTGGCAGACAGGTTTCAGAGGCTCCCAGCAGTGGCACTAGGGGTGTGGTTCGGCATCACCTCTTGCCAGCGTCCTCCACTGCCACGCAGGGCACTGGAAGGCCTGCAGTTCAGGAGCAAGTGCAGGTGCTTTGGGGTCAGATGGTCCTCCAGGGCCACCAATGTCCCCGACCTCCATTATTGAGGTGATCTCCAGCAGTCCAGGGCTGGTGGATCCCACCCCGGCTGCTAGAGGCAGGGCCCGATCCCCAGACAATGGCAGCAGGGAGAAGTGCAGCAGCAGCAGCAACAGCTATAGGGGGCACAGGGAAAGTAACAGCATCATGGGCAGTCAATCAGCCTCAGGGTTCCAGTACTCCCCTTCATGGGACATATCTCAGATTGGGGACAGAGAAGCAGATTCTAGTTATGTGGAAGAGATGTCTGGTGCTGAGGTGATGGCTTCCCTCCAAGAGCAGTGTGGCCACCATGTTCTGCCCCTCCCAGCAACGCTGTCAGTGGTGCGTCACCCGGTGTGGGACAGAAAGCAGGTGGGGGCAAAAAATTCTCTGTATTGGTGCATTTAAGTTGGTGTGGGCAGATGATCCCAGGGAGGTGCAGTGCACTTTGTGCCAGAAGGTGGTGAAGCATGGACAGGTGCTCACCAACCTTGGCACAACTGCCATGGCGAGGCATCTCAAGGCATGCCACAGTGCTATGCTGCTAAGCGGGCAGGCAGGGGCAGTGAACACCAGCGGTTTCCCGACTGCAGCGACCAGTCTTCTGCCTCCATCAGTGGGCAAGCATCCTCGAGCAGCTACCTCTAGCAGCAGGAGCGGTACTGCTGCTAGGGGGGAGCAGCAACAGCAGCATCAGTGCACCATGGAGGAGCTGGGGTGGGGGCAGATGCCAAGTCTATCGACAGCTGCAGGACATGGAGGGCAGCGTGGCTTTCAACTGAAAGCCACGCGCATGTTGGGGGAAATGATTGCGCTGGATGGGCAGCCCTTCTCAGTGGTCGGGGACATGGGGTTTAGGTGCCTGATTGGGTTCTTGGCCCCCCAGTTTAAGCTACCCTCATGCACAACCCTGAGTCGGCAGGTGGTGCCAGCGTTGTACCAGGCTTTAAAGGAAAAGGTGAGGAAGCAACTAGCAGGGGCTGGGGATGCCATAGTCCACTTCACCACCGATCTGTAGTGAGCAAGAATGCGCAGCATGCCTACCTGGCAGTGACGGCGCACTGGTGGCAGGACCCGGGGGAGCATTTGGGCATGGCAGGAGGGGTCACGAAGCAGGGTATAGGTGGACCCTGCTTCAGGAAGAAGTAATGGACGGCTCCCACACCACTTGGAACATCAAGGCAGTTCTGATCACTATGGTGAGGGAGTGGGTCATGCCAGGTGCACCCTTCACCAAGGGGTGTGTGGTGAGCAACAACGCAAACAACATATTGAGGGCAGTCCACGAGGGTGTCTTCACCAGCATCCCTTGCCTGGTGGTCAGGGATGCTCTGGGCTTGGGGGAGAAGGGGATTGGGGCAGACACCTTTTTCACCCTGATCAAGCAGGGGAGGAAGCTGGCCAATTTCTGTAACTGGAGCGTGAAGGGCAGCGACCTCTTCTGGTGCGAAGGAGACAGAGCAAGGCTCTCCAGTGCACCAGCTGGTGAAGAATGTGTCCACAAGGTGGAATTCCACGTTCCTGATGCTTGAGCGGCTTCTCAAGCAGAAAGCCGCTTTGCATCAGATTGAACTGGTGACTGACAGCGGGGTACCTCCAGGGTACAATGGGGCTGAATAGGCGGTCCTGACTCACACCATCTTCATGCTGAGACCGTTCCTGGCCATGACGGAAACCATCAGCTCCTCCATGGCCACCATCAACCAGGTGACCCCTCTGGTGCACAGTCTCCTCAGAAGCTCCACAGCTCCTCAGAAGCTGGCAGCTAAAGGCAGGGCTGAAGGCGCGGTTCGATGAGCTCCTGCAACAGGAGGAATATGTTTTGGCACCCATGCTGGACCCCAGGGTCAAGGGCAGCGTGGCATGCCAGACACCGCTCTATGACCACTGGAAGGGTGAGCTGGTAGAGAGGGTCTGGCAAGCAGAGAGGGCTCTGGAGAGTGCACGGCAGCAGCATCAGGACACCCTTGGGGATGGTGGGAGTAGCCACCCCTTTCAGCCGGCGGGGTCTATCCCTGCCCCCAGCCCTAGCAGTAGCAGCACCAGCAGCAGGCTGAGGAGCAGCACCACCCCTATTGCCAGCAACAGCAACTCCTATGTGCTGGTTTGGTGAGCATGGGCCCATGCACAGCAAGGCAGGCAGCATGACTGAGGGCAGTGGTGGAGGTGGTGCCCAAACAGAGCTAAGTGAGGGAGTACGACAGTGCCTCACCAGCAGTGGAGACCTACCTCAAGGAGGAACCATGCATCGATCCCAGAAGTGATCCCTTGGCCTACTGGACTGGCAAGACCAACGTGTGGCCGGCCCTGTTCAAAGTGGCAAAGGGTCTGTTGGTCTGTTGTCCTGTCCACCAACAAGTGTCCCCAGTGAGCGGGTGTTCTCTATGGCGGGGGACATTTTGCTCACCACACCGTCTGAGATGGGAGCAGTTGGTGGAGCAGTTCCTTTTGATTAAGGTGAACCTTCCACTGCTGGGAATCCCCGAGCTGCCCCTGGACATGGATTGATGGTGCAGTGGCACACACCACCCCATGCCAGGGGCAGTCTTGGGACAGGGCTCCTCCTCAATCTGGACTGCTGCTGCTGCTGAGGTGCTGTCCCTGCCTCCCAATGCCCAGTGCCCACCCTGCCTCCCCCTCTCTCTCTCTCTCTCTCTCTCTCTGGCCTCAGTCGGCCTATATGACTGACCTCATGATGCTGGGTGGCATTGGGAAACTGTAAACCTGCCAGCTGGCCTCTGGCTAGATGATCTCGACCCACCTATCTGACTGGCTCTCTCTCATGCTGCACAGTCTTTGCCAGCCTATCTGAGTGCCCTGCCAAGGTCCCAGCCTGCCTTCCCTACTGCCTCTCATGCCATGCTGCCTGTCTTCCCACCCGCCCAGGTTGCCAAGATTGAAGCTTGCATCAGCCGCCTTCCGATGCTCATGCCACGCTGCCTGCCTGCCCGCCCAGGTTGCCAACCTTGAACCCTGCCTCAGCCTGCCTTCTGAAGCTCATGCCATGCTGCCTGTCTTCCCACCCTGGTTGCCACCCTCGAACCCTGCCTCAGCCTGCCTTCTGATGCTCATGTCACTCTGCCTGTCTGCCTGCCCAAGTTGCTAAGATCCAACCCGGCCTCAGTCTGCCTTCTGCTCATGCCAAAGTGCCTGTCTGCCCATAATGTGGGCAAAGCTGAAGCCCTGCCCCAGCCTGCCTGCCTCTCATGCCAAGGTGCCTATCTGTCTGCCCTGGCAACCTTGAGTGATGTGCCCCACCGGCCTGGTAATCCTGCTGCTACTGTCTGCCACTCCATGGGTGCTCTGCCTGGCAAATCCAGATGTGCCCACCCAATCCTGCTGCTGCCATCTGCTGCCGTATGGGAGCTCTTCCCTGGCAAATCCTACGATCCTGGCTCCATAAGCACTGTGCACAGGCAAATCCTGCTGCTGCCGACTCTGCTGTTCCATGGGTTCTGTGCCTTGGCAATCCAATGTCTGCTGCTACCGCTAATGCCACCTCTGCTGTGCCACAGGTACTGTTCCCAGGCAATCCAATATCTGCTGCTGCCAATTCTTCCTCTGCTGTGCCATGGGTTCTGCTACTGGGCAATCCAATGTCTGCTGCTGCTGCTGCCAATGCCACCTCTACTGTGCCACAAGTACTGTGCCCCGGCAATCCAATGTCTGCTACTGGGTGGTCACGTGATTCACCACCAGGCAAGGCTTGACCAATTTTCAGAAGACGTTGTTGAGATCCAGCGAATAGGATACAAGCCTGCAATACCCAGCCAAGTAGGAGTGCCAGCCACCAAGCCCTGGCCAGGCCTCTGCCACTGCTCCACCAATACCTGGCATCCTGCAATGCCTGGCCAAGTAGGGGCACCAGGCCAGCCACCAATCCCCAAGCCTTCCCAGCCTCTGATGCTGGGTCTCAGATGGCCAGCCATGCCCCCACGGGCACCTCCAGGGGCCAAGCGCTGAGTCTTCCCGGGCAACATGGGGTGCCAAGCCCCAAGCCATCCCATTCTCTGCTGCTTCTGTGTCTCAGATGGCCTGCCATGCCCCCATGGGCACCTCTGGAGCGCCCCAAGCCTCCAGGCAGCCAAACCTTCGGGAGGGGGGTCCGAACTCTGCAGGACTGAACCCATGAACTTGAACCAAGTTTTCGGACTGAATGGCCAAATGGCACATCCCTAGTTCTGGATCCTACATTACAAGCAGGGAGGGCTGTTGTTCCACTTCATCCAGAAGCTGCCACTCTAGTCCCAGGACCCACCATCAGGGTTCTGGAGCCTACATTAAAGGCAGGGAGGGCTGTCCATCCACGTCATCCATAAGCTGCCACTCCTATCTCAGGCCCACCATCAGGGTTCTGGGGCCGTCATTTCACTCACAGGGAGCTGTCATTACATGGCATCAAGAAGCAGTCACTCCAGACCCAGGACCCACCATCAGAGTTCTGGGGCCTATGTTACAGGCAGGGAGGGCTGTCCATCCACATCATCCAGAAGCTGCCACCCCTGTCCCAGGACCCACCATCAGGGATCTGGGGCCTACATTACAGTCAAGGGGAGACATCATTCCACAGCATCAAGAAACAGTCACTCCAGTCCCAGGACCCATCATCAGGGTTCTGGTGCTGTCATTCCACTCACGGGAAGCTGTCATTCCATGTCATCAAGAAGCAGCCACTCCAGTCCCAGGACCTACCCTCAGGGTTCTATGGCCTATGTTATAGGCACGGAGGACTGTCCATCCACAGTCCATCCACATACTGTCCATCCACTTCCTCCAGAAGCTGCCATTCCTGGCCCAGGACCCACCGTCAGGGTTCTGGGGCCGTCATTCCACTCACAGGGAGCTGTCATTCCACGGCATCAAGAAGCAGCCACTCCAGCCCCAGGGTTCTGGGGCCTATGTTACAGGAAGGGAGGGCTGTCCATCCACGTCATCAAGAAGCAATAGGGGTGCTGCTGCTGTTGCACAGCCTGCTGTTGGTGCTGCTACTGCTAGGGCTCGGGGCAGGGATAGACCCCACTGGCTGAAAGAGGTGGCTGCTCCCACTCCCACCATCCCCAGGGGAATCCTGATGCTGTTGCTGTGCACTCTCCAGAGCCCTCTCTGCCTGCTGGACCCTCTCCACCAGCTCACCCTTCCAATGGCCATAGAGCGGTGTCTGGCAAGCTACACTGCCCTTGACCCTGGGGTCCAACATGGTTGCCAACACATATTCCTCCCACTGCAGGAGCTCATCAAACCACGCCTTCAGCCCTGCCTTCAGCTGCCGCACCAGGGCAACCGCCTCAGCTGCCAGCTTCTTGCCCTGAGGGCCACAATCCTGCCCCTAGAGAATCTCATCCAGGAGACTCTGGACCAGAGGGGTCACCTGGCCATCATGGCCAGGAACGGTCTGAGAACAAAGACAGTGTGAGCCAGGATCTCCTATTCCATCCCATTGTACCCTGGAGGTGCCCGCTGTCTGTCACCAGTTGAACCTGATACAAGGCTCAAGAAGGTGCTCGAGGATCAGGAACATTGAATTCCACCTGGTGGGCACATCCTGCACCAGCTAGTGCACTGGGGAGCCTTGCTCTGCTTGCTTGGCCCGGAGGAGGTTGTTGCCCTTTACACTCCGGTTAAAGAAACCGACCAGTTTCCTCCCCCACTCAATCAGGGAGCTAAGGGTGCCTGCCCCAATCCCCTTCTCCCCCTAGCCCAGAGCGTTCATGACCACCAGGTGAAGGGTGTGTGTGGTACAAGGGATGCTGGTGAAGCCCCCCTCATGGACTGCCCTCAATATGTTGACCACATTGTCCGTCAACATGCACCCCTTGGTGAAGGGTGTGCCTCGCGTGACCCACTCCCTCACCATGGCGGTCAGGGCTGCATCGATGTTCCAAGTCGTATAGTGGCCATCCTTTACTACTGCCTGAAGCAGGGCTCACCTATACCCTGCTTTGGGACCCCTCCTGCCACTGCCAAACACTGCCTCTGGGTCCTGCCACCAGTGCGCCGTCACTGCCAGGTAGGCGTGCTGTGCATTCCTGCTCAACCACAGGTCGGTGGTGAAGTGGACGGTGGCACCCCCAGCCGTTGCCAGCTGCTCCCTCACCTGCTCCTTTAAAGCCCAGTACGGGGCTGGCACCACCTGCCCATTCAGGGTGGTGCACGAGGGCAGCTTAAACTGGGTGGCCAGGAACCCAATCAGGCGCCTAAACCCCATGTCCCTGACCACCAAGAAAGGCTGCCCATCCAGCACTATCATTTCCCACAACATGTGCATGGCTTTTATTTGAAAGCCACGCTGCCCTCCACATCCTGCAGCTGCCAATTGACTTGGCAGCTGCCCCCACCCCAGCTCCTTCCTGGTGCACTGACACTGCTGCTGCCTCTGCTGCTGCTCCCCTCTAGCAGCAATACCACTCCTGCTGCTAGAGGCAGCTGTTCGAGCAGGACGCTTGCCCGCTGATGGAGGCAGACGACTGGCCGCTGCAGTCAGGAACCTGCTGGCATCCATTGCCCCTGCCTGCCTGCTTAGTAGCACAGCGCTGTGGCATGCCTTGAGGTGTCTCGCCATGGCAGTTGTGCCAAGGTTGGTGAGCACCTGCCCATGCTTCACCACCTTCTGGCACAAAGTGCAGTGCACCTCCCTGGGATCATCCATCTGCACCAACTTAAAATATGCCCAGAAGGAGGATTTTTTGCCCTCTCCTGCCTTCTGGCCTTCACCGGGTGATGCACCACTGACAGTGCTGCTGGGAGGAGCAGAACATGGTGGCAACACAGCTCTCGGAGGGACAGCAATCGCCTCAGCACCAGACATCTCCTCCACAGGGCTAGTGTGTGCCTTGCTGTCCCCAATCTGAGATATGTCCCGCGAAGGGGAGTACTGGGACCCTGAGGCTGATGGACTGCCCACCATGCTGCTGCTACTCTCCCTGTGCCCCCTACAGCTGCTGCTGCTGCTCCTCTCCCTGCTGCCATTACCTGGAAATTGAGCCCTGCCTCTAGCAGCCGGGGTGGGATCCACTAGCCCTGGACTGTTGGGGATCACCTCAATAATGGAGGTCCGGGACATTGGTGGCCCTGGAGAAACATCCGACCCTGAAGCACCTGCACTTGCTCCTGCAGCCTCAGCAGAGACAGACGCAGCCTCCTGGACTGAAGGCCTTCCAGTGCCCTACATGGCAGTGGAGGATGCTGGAAGGAGGCAGTGCCAAACCACACCCCTAGTGCCTCTGCTGGGAGCCTCTAAAGCCTGTCTGCCAAAATCAGGCCTGTGCAGTTTGGGGCATGGTGATGGGCTCGGGATGCTGCTGATGCTTGCTACCACTGCACTGGCATGGCCCCTGCCACCTCTGCCATGTGCCCCATTGCCCACCTTACAAGCAGCAGACCGGCCTCTCCTGCTTCCCTTCTCCATTTCTCCCACCCAAAGAATGCACTGGAAGATTTTATGTATATAATTTTATATATATATATAATTTTAATTTATTTATTCAAATTGGTAATCTAATATTATATATATCTAAGAATGTGTAGAGAACAGCGAGAGATTTCTGTGGGGGGGAGGGGGGTGATCTATAGCCCCTCCTCTCTCAGACATCCAGCATAAAGTTCCATACCAAGATGTGACTGCAGAATATTTCTGGTCTTTGAGACAGTATTTTTAAACACCTATTGGTCATGAGAAAACTACCTTGGGTTCCAAGATGCTGGCATCTAGCATGAGTTCCTTATCCGCTATTGGCATCTCCATGGCCATCCTTTCAAATTCTGGTCTTGTCAAAGTGCCTGTGAAATAAAGAGAGCATCAGTTAATTTGGAACTCTCCTCTGCATTTCCTACTCTAACTCCAGCTTGAATCCAGAGCAGAGTGTGCATGGTGAATGAGCAAAGAAAATTTTAGTTCTCTGGGTGATTTGTGCTAGTTCCATTGTGCTAGTCATCACTGGAGAATTAGCATACCCAGCTGCCATGCTTATTCAGTCCTCAACCAGGCTGTCTCTCATGCCTGGAATCAACACTCCATAGTCTGTATGGGAGGCAATTCAACAGTCTCTTTATTCTGGGCACATACAATTCCTCCAACCCTGGGCTGCCAGCTTGTCCGCCTCCACCTTGTAGACCCAGGTCAGTCTCTCCACAGGTACAGGAACAACACTATAGCATCAACCTCCCAAAGTCCATAGTAGCCAGGCCCGTAGGCCCCTGGCTCACAATAAGTCTTCCCCAGGCAGGACACTCCCTCCTGGGCAAAGCCTTCCCAGTACCTCGGCCCACTCTACTGTAGTGCATGTCTTATTAAAATAACGATAATGAAAATTGTTGTTTTTGTTATTGCAACAACAAAAATGACAACCGATAAGATAACAAAAACAAAAATATTGTTATCGTTGTCTATTATTAGTGCTGTGGCAGTTGGGTTTTGGAAGGAAAATGTGTAGAGGGGAGGAGGGAACAGACATCTTGGACCCTTAAACAGGGCTGAACTCTTGAACTGTGCCTGTGTTGGGAGGGGCGAGCAGCTCAGTAGTATCTGATGGATATATCGCTGGCCAATGAGCAGCACAAGCAGGCCCCAGCAGTCTTATGGTACTCTGTGATTGCTCAACGCCTGCTGCCTCCCACAACTAATCAGGTGGGCTCTGGAGGTGGGCACTGCAAAACTTTATAATGGGAGGGCCAGGCTTTTTCTCTCAGTTCTGTGAGAGCTCTGCTTGTCAGGTTGCATTTACAGAACTGTGGTGCTTGCACAAAAAAAAATCCTTCCTAGCCCTCATTGTATTACCAATACCTTTTCTCCCTTATAACCTACATTTTACCTTCTCCCTTTCCCTGCCGTTCTCCCCCCTATACATTATATATAGATAGGTAGTATAGATTACATATAGATATATATTATAGACATAGAGATTAGATTAGAATAATTAAATAGATCATTGATTAGATAATCAATAGTTTTCCTTTTCCCTTCCCCTGTCTCCCTTAGATTTAGATAGATATTAGTTGTGTACATATATAGATTAGATATTATATAGGTATTTAAGCTAGTCTGTGCTCACACAAGACAGTCAAACCCTAGACCCCCTCCCACACACACACACTAGCTGCACACACACAGCCAGCCAACCACACTCCACACCAGACACTGCACAGCCTATCAAACAACTTCTGCTTTTGGTATTATTACCGGTATCGTGAGATTTTCATTTGCGCAGGGGAATCAATACCAATACCAATACCAACAATAAAATCTTTGTTTGAAACAATATCAATAACAACAACGATAATGAAGATGACATTGTTGTTAATAACGATAACGAAAATGACATTTTTTAATAATGAAAATGAAAACAAAAACCAAAAATAACATGGAGGTCTGGTGCACACCCCTACACTCCAGTCCTTCTCTGGTTCTCCTAGTTTCAGAACCCTGGAGAGCAGAGAATGGTCAGACAGCTTCTTGGCTTCTTCAGGGGAAATGTTGCCCCTTCTGCTCCCAGGCTGAGAGTGCCTTCTCTCTGTCCTGAAGCCTCTTATACAGGCAGACTGCAGGGATGGCTGGTGGGTTTTGATGTTGGAGGGGCACTGGGGCAGTAAGGCCAGGCCGGCGGGCCTAGGGACCAAGCCAGGGGGACGGTAGGCAGAGCCAGGGGGATGGTGGGCAGAGCCAGGGGGACGGTAAGCCAGTGGCATGGCATAACCCAGCAGCAAGGAGTTCCCAGGGTTAACATTGGATGGAAGAAAACACAGACTACATGCACATCAAGCTTAAAATAAATAATTTATAAACCCAAAACACAAGGATACACCCAAAACACTGGCATAACATTGGCATAACCCAGCAGCAAGGAGTTCCCAGGGTTAACATCAGATGGAAGAAAACACAGTCTACATGCACATCAAGCTTAAAATAAATAATTTATAAACCAAAACACAGGGAAACACTGGCATAACCCAGAAGCAAGGAGTTCCCAGGGTTAACATCGGATGGGAAAAAACACAGTCTACATGCACATCAAGCTTAAAATAAATAATTTATAAACCC
>QEPC01001042.1:115003-175798 GCA_003113815.1 Sphenodon punctatus | reverse complement strand
CGCAGCCTGGACTCGGGGAGGGTTTGGTTTTTTTAACTTTTTTGGTGGGGCTTTAAGTTTTTACATTGCAGCCATTTTTAAATGGCTGCAATGTAAAAAAATCCGGTACCCGGAATCCGGTACCCAGACCAGATTTACCGGGTCGAATCCGATAATGCCGGTACGCCTGGTACCAGCATTATCGGATACCGGATTTACCGGTTTTCCCGCCCCTAGTAAATTCCAACTCTATGATGACCTCAAAGTCCCTTTGAACTTTACGATTCTATGAAAGACTCCATATTATGAATTGTTGGGTGAAAACAGATGTGACAGTAGCCCATGTGGGCCCGCTTTGGCCTGGGATTCACCTGCATGTTTGTTTTGTCACTGCCAGATGTGGGACCACGTACACCCCGGGTTGGGCAGGCAGACAGGCAAGTCCCTAAGGAGGAGCTTCAAGGAGGTCCATGATAACAACTTCAAGACCGGATGCGGGTGCCAAACCCAGTGCAACAAGGCCCTCCCTGAACAGTTCCTCTCCATGGACCATTCCATCATGGCCTTGTGGATTGCCAGCACTGGGCTTGCTCAGGGCCATTGCTGAGTGAACACCCCTCCACCAGTGCCAGTCTCCAAAGCACCCACTAATTCCAGCAGTATTCCCACTCCCTATGAGGAAACCAGCCCCTCAGGAATGTATCTCACCATATCTGACCACACCTCTGGCCCCCAGCTGGCCTCTGACTCAGAGGAATTGGACTCCACCCTTGGTACCCTCATCACCTTTCCTCTCAACCCAGAGAGCCATCAGTCAACACTAGAAGAACCAGAGCCAGAGGGGACAGGGGACCCAGAGCCCGAGGGGAACAGTAAGTGAAGGCACCAGAATGGGTCTGGGAGGGATAGAGGACCCAGATATAGGATGGAGTGGTTGAGTAATGCCAGACACCAACATGGCTCCCATTCTTTGCTGTGTTCACAGGTGGCCAGGAGGCCACAGGGAAGGAACCTGAGGAAGCCCGGAATGAAGAGGGACCCACTGTGGAAGGTAGGCATGGCAATCAGGTGGAAGGGCACAACAGCAGGCAGGGCAGGGCTTGCATGCTGGACAAGTGGGCGGGGACACAGTGGGCAACAGGAACAAAGGAAGGGGGCAAAACACTGGGCTGGGAAGGTGGGAATGGGGTGGCCCCAACTAACAGCTGTCCCTTTGTCCCACAGGTTTGCCAGTGGGACTGCCACCCACTGTGGGACTGCCACCAATACGGCAGGACCACCAGTAGGTGCCAAACAGACATGGGCCTGTGGGCATGGACCTGGCAGCACAGGGAGGATCTGGCCCAGCAGCTGCTGGATGAGACCATGCATCGGGTGGATGAGATTTGGGATGTCGGGGGTTCTGTTAATGGGGGAGATATCAGCTGTGCCCTTGTC
The DNA here is from genome assembly GCA_003113815.1 of Sphenodon punctatus. Lineage (NCBI taxonomy): Eukaryota > Metazoa > Chordata > Lepidosauria > Sphenodontia > Sphenodontidae > Sphenodon > Sphenodon punctatus. Next base: position 174,382 of record QEPC01001042.1, on the reverse strand, counting down.
ATGGACAGATCATTACCTGCTGCAGGCCTCTTTCCTGGTGCATGTCTGCCCCAAGAACAGTGCAGAACCAATTTGAATGGTTCACCCCTGGAGACTGATGGAACCGGAGTGGTTCCACAATGCTCTGGGTGAGATAACCTCTGACCTTGATCGCTGTCTCATTGATGACCTTGCTGCATTATGGAATACTTTGTTGACCAAGGCCATTGATCAGACAGCTCCTAGGCATCCACTTCCCAGGCGATGGCACTTCAAACCTCTTTGGTTTTCTGAGGCGCTGCAGATGCTGAAGTGAGAAGGGCGGCAGTTGGAGCAACAGTGGCGTTGTCCACGTGCTGAAGCCAATAGATTGTGTCATAGAACTAGTTTACGAGCCTATGCTGTGGCTGTGCGGGCAGCAAAAAAGAGGTTTTTGCTACCCACATAGCATCCGCAAAATCCCGTCCAGTGGCACTTTTCTGGGAGGTGTGGGGACTGGTCAGTCCGACCGCCCTCCACCTGGGACTGGAGTCATCTAGTGCTCGCTATGACATGTTTGTGAATTATTTTGTTGATAAAAAACACTCATATTCACCATGACTTTGACACTGCACTTATTACATTAGGGAAACCAGAGGTTATGGAAACCCTGCCTTGTCTGAGTTTGTGGGATCAATTTCAGCCAGTGACACCCACCGATGTAGAGGGTGTTCTTGGGTCTGTTGGGGCCACCTCTTGTGAGTTCGATCCATGCCCGTTCTGGTTGGTTAAGGCCTGCCAGGAGACACTGGGGTCGTTGCTGGCTGAGGTGGTCAATGCCTCCGTTTGGGAGGGCAGAGTTGCCAGGTTGTCTTAAAGAGGCAGTGGTGCGGCCTCTGCTCAAGAAACCATCGCTTGACATTGACTCCCTCACCAGATATCGACCTGTCTCTAACCTCCCCTTCTTAGGGAAAATAATTGAATGGGTAGTGGTTCAACAGCTTACAGGAGCATCTGGATCGTATCGGTTTTCTTGATCCCCCACAGTCTGGATTTTGTCTGGGCTATGGCACTGAGACTGCGCTTGTGGCATTGGTCGATGACCTACGCTGGGAATTTAGATCAAAGTCATTCGACTCTGCTGATTTATTTATTTATTATTTATTTATTTATAATAAAATTCGTATGCTGCCCCCTCCTGCTAAAAGCATCTAAGGGTGGCTAACAACATATTAAAACAATTCAAAACAACAATAATACGATTTAGAACATTATTAAAACACAATATAAAAAAATATATACCCCCCCAACCCAACCCCCCCCAGGGAAAGCACAGCGGAACAGCGAGGTCTTACATTGTCTATGGAAAGAAGGGAGGTCAGTAAGCAGGCAGACCTCCAGTGGGAGGGAGTTCCACAACCACGGTGCAGCCACAGAGAATGCCACAAGGTCGACACCCAAGAAACCAGGGGGACCTTGAGGAGGGTGCCCCCGGCTGACCGCAGGGGCTGATCCAGGATGCGGAGGGTGAGGCGCTTTCACAGGTAGGCGGGGCCCAGGCCGTTCAGGGCTTTAAAGGTCAACACCATCACCTTGAATTGGGCCTGAAAGACTACAGGCAGCCAGTGCAGAGAGCGAAGCACTGGTGTAATATGCTCGCATCAGCCCGTCCCTGTTAGGAGTCGAGCCTTGGCATTCTGCATCAGCTGTAGCCTCTGAATCAGCACCAAGGGTAGCCCCATGTAGAGTGCATTACAGCACTCCGATCTCGAGGTAATAAAAGCATGGATGATTGTGACTAGGTCGGGGTCTGAGACATAAAGCCGAAGTCGACGCACCAGATGTAATTGCAAAATGCCCCTTTCACCACAGCCACCACCTGGGCATCCAGGCGGAGCTGCAGGTCCAGGAGCATCCCTGCTCCTGCGGGTCCAGGAGCACTGAGATACCAGGGCACGTCGGATGAAAAAGAGAGATAAAGCTGTGTGTCATCAGCATACTGATGACACCATGCACCAAACTCCCTAACAACCTTCCCCAAAGGTGGGAGGTACACATTGAACAAGAGAGGGGACAGGATGGTACCCTGCAGGATTTCTTGCTACAAATGTCCAGGCAAGAAGTTTTGAGCCGGGGGGCTGAGGCAGGGAGCAGCCGCATGTGTGTGGGGGGGCAACTTAGGAGGCTGGCTGACAGCGCGCTCAGCCATCCCACTTCCTGGACCTGGACCCTGCCACTCTCCCCCCCAATCTGCCACTCATGGGGGAGGGGAGAGTGGCAAGGCAGGGAACTTTTTTTTAAAAAAAATTGCCCGCGCCTCCTGCAATTTAAAGCAAGTAAATTCCACCCCACCCCACCTCTGCCTGCAGCTCGGGCCACCAGGGACCCCCAGAGCAGCAGCCAGGTAAGTGATCCCTCCCCCACCCTGCTCCCACTCCACCCGAGGGCCCCCCCACTCTGCCCCATCCTGCTCCCACTCACCCTGAGGGCCCCCCCACCCTTCCCCATCCTGCTCCCACCCCCCAGGGTCCCCCCACCCTGCTCCCACCCTCCGAGGGTCCCCCCACCCTGCTCCCACCCCCTGAGGGTCCCCCCACCATGCCCCCTGTAACTGTGAGTCCGGTGATCTTAGCTGTGTTCACAATGCTGGAAATGTGGTGATTTTAAAATCCTCAGATGTAACTGTGAGTCTGATGATCTTTAGGTGTGTTCACAATGCTGGAAATGGGATGCTTTTTAAATCCTGAGATGTAAATGTGAATCTGGCGATCTTTAGGTGTGTTCATAATGCTGGAAATGGGATGGTTTTTAAATCCTGAGATGTAACTGTGAGTCTGCTGATTCATGGGCCTTGAAATTCCCCCCCAACACACATACACACACACACACACACGCAGCAGAGGGCAAGAATACTGCTTCAGAAGGGACTTCTGAAGCAGGGATTGGGGTCCCTCCAACACACATGCAGCAAGTCCCTTCTTTCTGAAGCAGTATTCTTAACCTCTGCGGTGTATGTGTGTGTGTGTCTGTCTGTCTGTCTGTCTGTCTTTGGTAAAACTGCTTGTAAGTGAGGTTTAAGGTAGTCTGCCTGCTTTTAAACCTGGCAGAGGAGGTGATTATAACCTGCCTAACCTAACTGAAATTGCTTGATTAAGTAATGTAATGTCCATCCAACATCCCTTGGAACTCCTTGCTGCTGGGTTATGCCGCCCACCATTGTCCTGGCTCCGCCCACTGTTGCCCATCGGCCTTACTGCCCCTCCAACCTCAACACCCACCAGCCACCCCTGACCTCTACTTTTCATCAGACCCAGGTCTGGCAGTGCTTACTCGGTGTCTGGCAGCTCTGGGGGACTGGATGAGGGCTAATCGACTCAGCTGACTCCTGACAAGATGGAGGTTATGCTGGTGGGTAAGGCAGTGGAGATGACAGCCGCAATTATTGATGGGGTTTTCCCTCCACTGGTTTCCCAGGTCTGGAGTTTGGGGGTGTTCCTTGATTCACAACTGCCCCTGGATGTTCAGGTGGAGGCTGTGGCAAGGAGTGCTTTTTGCCAATTACATCTTGTGCAACAGCTTCAGCCGTATGTTTTGGACTCTGACCTGGCCACTGTCATCTGTGCTTTCATTACCTCTAGGCTGGATTATTGTAACGCGCTTTATGTGTGGCTACCCATGGTTACGGTTTGGAGACTACAGCTGATACAGAACATGGTGGCCCATCTCCTGGTGGGATTGGGCTGCCGGGAACATATTAGACCGGTTGTCCAACCTCTGCCCTGGCTGCCTGTAGTCTTCCAAGCCCGATTTAAGATGTTGGCCCTAAATGGCCTGGGCCCTACCTATCTGCGGGACCGCCTCACCCCTTGGATACTAGATCGGCCTCTGCAGTCATCCGGAGGTGCCCTTCTCACTGTCCCCTGAGTCTTCTAGGGGGGCACAATGGGGAGGGTGTTCTTGGTGGCCATCCACAGCTGTGGAACTCCCTTCTGGTGGAGGCCCGACTGGCCCTAGATCTCCCCTCTTTTCAACATAGTTGTAAGACCTGGCTGTTCTGCCTGACATTTGGTGGGGGAGATGGGTGAAGGGGGGGGAGTGGGTTATGGTGAGGGGGATGGGATTTTTTAATCCTCCTGGTCATAAGCTGTTTATATATGTTTTAATATTTATCTGTTTATTGTGAGCCACCCTGAACTGTTGTGTCAGAAGAGGTGGGGTATCACGACTTTTTATAAATAAAATAAATAAATGTCATCCAGGAGCTGCTGGAGGAGCACCAGCATTCTCTGTAGCAATCTGCCACCCAGCACAGGAACATCACTACTGAGGCCGACAGGGAATGATGGATGGAGAGGTGGTAATGGGACCAACACATGTGGCAGATGCAGGACTTGCAGGGTCCATGGAAAAGGAGGACCATGGAAAAGGAGGAACATCATGCAGCAGTCCCTGTGGATTCATCATGCTCTCCTCCACCATGTGGCCACTGCAAGTGCTGTTATCACTGCCACGCTGGGGTGGGCCCCTGTTATCAACCTCCCCTCGGAGGCCCCGCCACTGCCCCCTTCCTGAATTGCAAATGCCTGAGTGGGTTTCACCACCAGCCTACTCCGTGGCCACAGGGCTTGAGAGTAGGGTTGCCATACTTCTCCTTTAATCCAGGACACTTATGAAAAATACATGGTGCAGGGCTGCATTGGAATCAATGAAGGCCCACACCATGTATTTTTCATAAAATTAAATTAATTAAATTAATTAAATTAAAGGTCAAGTATGGACCAGGATTAAAGGTCAAGTATGGCAACCCTATTTGAGAGCCTGAATCCCTGCTCCCATGTAGGTCCAGCCAGATCCACAAGCCAGCACCAGCAACTCGAGCGACCCGCCACCTGCCACTACAACCCCTACTGCTACCACGGAGGCCCAGGAGGAAGAGACAACCTCTTCTGGCTGGACTGGCTCCGAAGCATCCATTGACAGTTAGGGCCAGGAGGGATGTGTGTCAGACATTGAATATATTTTTCTTTCTTCTTTGAAACATTTATTAGTAACATGAATAAACTGCTTTCTGTTTTGGCATCTGTCCTTAATGCATCCTAATGGTGCTTTTAAACGATCCCGCTCACAAGCAGGATCATTTAATCTGCCGCATCTCCCCCCTGCCTTCCTCTCTAGGACGTGTCTGATGTTAAGGAGAGCATCAGACCCGTCTCAGAGACAATGTGCACATGCGTGTTCTTCTGCATGTGCACACTCTAAAATGGGACCCGGAAGTGCGGCTTAAAGCCGGCACTTCGGGGATCCGTATCGTAGGGGGCAGGATAGCCGGGTCGCTCTAATGTGGGGAAGATCCAGCTTCAAAGCAGGGTAGATATTTAAACGATCACAAAGAAAGGTGGTTGATCAAAGGATCAGCCGCCTTTCTTGTCTCATTTAAAAACGCCCTAAGTGGGAGGACACCCCTAAAACCTAGATCCCAGTAATCAGGCTGAGGGATCCCCAAGCCATGGGACACTGTACGACACCATCATATATGGGACCACATTGCAGCACACATACATGCACGTATATAGTGAGGGCCCTGCAAGGTTGAGTGTTTATCTGGAACCCCAAGTGTGGGCTGCAAGGAAATACATCTTCAAATGGCCTGGACTCTCATGGCCATACCATAACCCCCTCTTGGAAACCAGACTTATGCCTCTGCCTGGCCATCCATGCTGTAGAGGGACGTAGATGGGAATGAATGATATGGAAGACCCACACACACAAGTGCAGGCATTGGCATTACTACAACCCGGGATTGAAGGTAGAGCTGTAACTGAGTTTTTTGAAAACTTCAGAATTTGTCAAAGATGACAGTATTTGGCTCTGAAAGTCCAAAGTTCCAAGCACCATGACTGTTCCTTGAAAAACTTCAGAAAACTTTGGAAGCCACTGCATGGGTGGCTGGACAGTTGAGCTTCTTCTGGAAATGAAATTTAGTGCCATATTTGGTAGGGAGGGGTATGGGAGAGGACAGATGAGTGATGATAAACCAGATGGCAAGTTCTGACTGACTGACCAAGCCAGACGGCAAGATTTGATTGGCTGGCAGGGCAAAACAAAAGTGGTTGCAGCCATTTTCCATTCTCTTTGGTGAATTTTGATGTGTGCTACAGTGCTGGATCTGTGTAATCGACTGGGGGAGGGGTGCCTGTCCTGTCTTGCCCTGTCCTGTCTATAGAGCCAATGCTAGGAGATGGGGTTATGTTTACCTTTACCATAACATGCTTTAAAAAATAATAATAATTGGGTGCCACATTGCTTCTGTTTGCTGCTTGGTTAGCACTCGACATCATGAGGCCAGAGGGATCTCGCTGCCTGGCTCCACTTCCCCTTGCCTAGTCTGTTCAAGTTACCAGTGCCGCAGTACCAATGCCATGCCAAGATGGTGCCCCTGGGGGGGATGAATGTCTGGTTTCTTTCTTGTGGGTGTTATAATTTTGTCTACTGGGCTGGCTGGGTTTTGGTGAGATTTATTTCTCCATGGATTTACACACTGTTTTGCGGGCTTGTGTGTGTTGTCTAGGCAGTGGCATGGCACGGCAGAGCCTAATTGTAGTACCATTGTGCCCGGTTCCATATCCTCAAAACAGCTTTTCCATACTTCTCACTATTTCTCCTCAGAGAGCTGACTGCTAGGTCAACAGCTTGGAGGAGGAAGGGGTTAGCAAACAGCTGCAGCTACTGAAAGGAGTGGAATCAACCTCAGTGAGTTCATCCTGCCAGTAGGCAGTCCTCCCCAGGCCTGCAAGGAGGTCTAGCTCCAGATCTGATCAAGGCACTCACACTGCCCCCACCCATGTGCCCTTGCCCTCAGCAGGGCACTGGTGAAAGAAATTGGCAGAGAGGGTCCCTCCGCCTCAAGAAACAGGTGAAGCTCTGGGACCTCTGAAATCTCCTGCAAAGCCATACTTTCGGTCACATCCCACAGACCCCTGGGGGTGGCCTCACACTAGTGGGCTTCAGCACCCAGAAGTCCAGTTTAGCTGCTTGCTTCCCATACACAGTGGCCAAGCAGAGGCATATACTGGTTTATGAGCTCAGCTTTCCATCCTGGAGGATGGGTCAACCCCTGCACATACCTCCTCAGCCCAAAGTCAGCCATGGTGTCAGACACCCCCCAAGCTCTCTGTACCCCATATGCCCAGGGCCAGCTACAGGAAGAGGCTTGGAGATGGCCATGGCAGTCTAGTCCAGGAATAAGACACACACAGAGAAGGATCCCTGCACAGCAGAATGAATGGGGGGAAGGAACAGCGCCAACTTCTCACAAAAAACCCCATGAAAACTTTGCAAGGGTGACTAGAAAAGGAAATTCCCAAACAAGCAGGAGTACTGCTCCCATAAAGTAATCCACACACAGAGATTTTGAGCATTCCAGGGGAGCCACACACCTAGGACTGCTGCTTAGTAGGGGTGTGCCTGCTGTTTGGTTGGCACCATGAGACCAGACCAGAGAGATCTCTCTGCCTGACTCCACTTCCCCTTGCCTGGTCTGTTCAAGTTACCAATGCCATGCCTTTAAAAAAATTAAAAATAAGAGGGTGTCCGTGTGTGTGTGTGTGTGTGTGTGTGTGAGAGAGAGAGAGAGAGAGAGAGAGAGAATGTCTGGTTTCTTAATTGTGTCTGCTAGAATGTGTCTGCTGGACTGGCTGGCTTTTGGTGGGATTTATTTCTCCATGCAGTTGCACACTGTTTTGTGGGGTTGTTGCATTCTTCTTGAGTGAATGTCCCACTCTTGCTAGCTTGCTTTTATGTGCACTGCTTGATTGGCATAATGATTAAAGTGGGTGCACTCACTGCTGATGGTGGGCCATGTTGTGGCACATGGCAACACATGTTGAGGTACCAACTCGGCACCGAATATTTCCAAGTTTCTGTGATTCCAAGTTCCAAAGATTTCAGAGGTCTGGAATTTGGTGACCCAAATTTCAAAACTTCAGAAACAGCGCAGAAGTACCGTCGAGTACCCGGGCCGATTACTCGGAACTTCAGAAATCGGCCCGAGTATTATTATTATTATTATTATTATTAACAAACATTTATATAGCGCCAGCAGTGTACCTGGCACTTTACAAAGTAATAAAATAGACACGGTCCCTGCCCCTAGGGCTTACAATCTGAGAGACAGGAGCTGGGGGAGAGACTTAGGAAGGGGAACAGAGGGAGAGACAAGGGGTCTAACATTCATGAAGATGCGAGGTCTCAAGTGCACGTACTTGGCTTGGTTACGATGAGAGTACCAGAAGTAGTATTCGGTACAGCTGTATCTGAGGGTAATAGGTAAATGCCAAGGGCCCTTCCTGGCCACTACAGCAATATAATGGAGTGCCATGCCTTAAAAGATGGGAGAATGAGAAGGGGGTGGAATGGATGTGTGTGTTGCGGGGGAACTGAAAGATGCTGGAATGGAAAGAGCTCAGAGGAGGTGATAATTTGCACTTGGACGTGACTTGATGTCAGTCACCCATTCCCTCTTCAGTTCAAGTGCTTGCAGTGGCCTTGCCGTTATTCTATGGGATCCCCTGTCGATCCCCTCATTGGTCACCCCCTGCATATGGGATCCGCACGGATTCCATGTGGGTTCCGCATGGCACAATGTCCCTGCAATGGACCTGCACACGGGTTGTGCTGATGTGCTCACATGCAGGTTGGGTGCAACTTGTGCAGGACATGGGATCAGCCCCATTGGCAACAATTACACACTGTAGCGGGGTGTGTGTGTCTCTCCCATCGCCCATGAGGCACGGGAGTACACAGGGGAATTAGCACCCCCCTACTATGACCTTCACCCCCTCATTGGGGGGTCTGCTATGTGGGGTACCCCAGGAGGGGTCCCACCCTTGGCCTCCAACCTCCCCTTTTAGCCAAGGCCTACACCACCAAATAGCATCTGTATAAGGCTTAAAGACCCTCAACCAGTCCTGAACAGGGGCGCCTCCCGGGGAGGTCTGCCCCCAATATCTGGGTCCCTCTGGGGTCTCTGCTAGGCCCATCCTTCTTGACCTGCTCCATCTCTGGATCCCACGAGAGGTTGTTCAGGTTCGGGTCCCTGGAGTTCCGTGCAGGGATCACCCTGTCTGGAGGGGGAAGGGAGCTCTGGTAGTGAGCTCCCTCACCTATGCAACTGAGCTCCAGGCCTTTATAGGCCTTGAGGACACTCAGTGCAAGCCGGCCCTACTGAGCATGCTCCAGGACTTAGACTCCAGAAGCTTCCTGGGGTCTAACTGGGCATGCTCCAAGCTTGCAGTTTTCCTACCTAGGCCTACTGGGCTCCCTGGCCAGGCCTTGTAGTCAAGGGGCTTCCTGGTCAGGAAAGCCACCCTACTACACACACCTGGAGAACTGCACCACAGTATTGTTAGTCAGCTGCTCCTCTGCCACCAGCTGGGAGTGTATACTTCCTGGGGCAGGGCCCGTTCCCATGGGATCTGTTTTCTTCTTGATGGGGTAGGGTGAGGGAAGCCCTAGTAATCCAGACCTCCTGGAACCACTACCACCCTTGTTCTCTACCTTGAGAAGCAGAGGTGTTCCACATTGACAGAAACTGACATTTCCAAACCCTGACCCTGCCTGACCTGTACCAGCCACATGCTGGAGGTAACTGGAAGCCATAGGGATCAGTCCTTAGCCGAATGTCACAGTCAGTCAGTTGCTTTTCAAGGAAATGGGAACATGTCCCTGTGTCCCCAAGTTCTTTTCCCCCCTCCCATCCAGAACTGAGGCCGTTTTTAGACGAGCGCGGCGGCGCCCGCACTTGTTTTCAAAAAAGCCGGCAGCCCATTCCACACGAGACGCTGCCGCCGAATACGCGCATGTGCGGCCCGACGCGCATCCATTTCCGGCCGCGTATGACCAGCCTCGATCGCCGACCCGGTCAGATCGCGCACGGAAATGGATGCGCGTCGGCCGCGCATGCGCGTATTCGGCGGCAGCGTCTCGTGTAGAACGGGCTGCCGGCTTTTTAAAGAAACAAGCGCGGGCGCCGCCGCGCTCGTTTGAAAATGGCCTGAGCAGTTCATGCCCTGAGGGTGCTGCTTTAAGCTGTGTGCATGGGATATAAAGATATATAAGGAGCTGCCTAACTGAGTCAGACCAATGGTCCATCTTAGCCCAGTATTGTCACAACCTGACATGGCAGCAGGGTTTCAAATCTAGCTCTCCAGGGTCTCTGGCAGAGGCCTCACCAAGGTGTGCTTCCTGAGACCCTCCAGGATATCCCACAGAGGCCTCACTCAGACGTGCTACCAGAGATCCTGAATTGGAGATGCCAGGGACTGAACTTGGGACCTGGATATATCTTTGGGATATGGAACCCAGGAATGTTGGTAGAATGACAGTGCCTCCTGCCCCATACTGGGCAATTGACTACAATCCCAGCCCTCCTCATTTCCGCCCCCATCTACAAGGCTTGGGTGGAGGGTAGAATGTTCCCACAGGGAAAGGAGAGGCATTTCCTTCTCCCAACTGATCCCCTTAGCTCCTGTCCCCTCCCTCCAGAGACCTGACCTGTCAACAGAGACCGCTGTTCCCGGAGCACCTGAAATGTCCAGGAGCTGAGGACAATTGGGGACTGGGCACCCTGCCAGGGGAAAGGGCATGAAGGTGAATGAAGCGATCCCATTATCGCACCTCCCCCGGGATTCCCCGGTTCCACAGGGCTTAGAGTTCCATTGGGACTATTGGGGAGGGGGAGGGGGGTGATGTCCCCAGACAGGTAACACATGGCCCACAGCACTTCCTCCTGCATCACCTGCATCCCTGCCAGCACAGCCTGATGGCTATGGACCAGCACCTAGCCCTGCAGGCACCACATTCATCTGCACCACAGCAGTTTGGCCTGAAGCTGACATAGGAGCATGAGGCAGCTTGTTAAGGCCTTGTGCCAGGTAGAACAGGCAGTTTGCAGTGCCTGGATCTCTCTGTTGCATGCCTCGGCAATGCTGAGGAGTAGTTGGAGTGCAGCTAGCTGTTTTTGCTCCATAGCTCTTGAACAGATGGCTGGGGTGCCTTCAGATACCACACAGGAGGCTTTGAAGTGGTGATGCGCCCATGTGCTTCCACCAATCCACCATCACATGACTGACTGCCCTCTAGGATATTGCCTGGCATGCTCCCTGCACATCTGTGGGTCTGATTCTGACCCCAGAGAGTAGTGCCCTGTACCAGCCCCATGGTTAGTCCTCTGTGACTTATCTTATGGGCAACATGGTATCACAACATCTCACCCGAGGGGGACTGCAAAGGGGGGGGGGGAGGCAGAACGGACCCAGGGCCGAACCCAGGGTTTGTGAGGCCATGTGCGAAGTCTTGGTGTGGGGCCAAATTATAAAAATATGTAATTTTACATAAAATTTACTCCTTCTGGACAGGAAGAATTCCCATTCTCCACCCCTCTGAGCAGCCATGGAGAAGCATGGCTTCCTCATGCTTCTCCCCCCTCATGCTTCTCCTCCAAGCTTGCCACCCCTTGGCTGCCTTACCTGGTGCTCAGCCAAGTGGCCATAGACAAGCATGGCCTCCCAATGCTTTCCCCCCCCCCCAATGCATCTACCACAACTCCCCAGGAGTGGTTCCACTGCAGGGGCAGCTGGGTGGGCAGTGAGGCAGGCACAGAGAGACTGACTGCATCCACTGTCTTACTGGGGGAGGCGGGTGAGCTTAGCCAGCCTGGCCTCCAGGGCCTGTTGCTTCTTGCTGCTGGTGCTGCCTGTGCCTTGTGCACGCACAAGGTGCAACCGGTCCTGAGGTGCTGCTATCACACACAAGACACCCAAAATGCAGCCAGCCTGTTAAGCGCATTATGCATGAAAAGAGACATATATATAACCAGTTCAGTTGTGCTCCCATAATCAGTTCACGCTGCCCCCACCCCGTAACCTGTACATTTGCACCCCCCACTCCCGATATAATCAATTCATGCTGCCCCCACCCATAACCATTTAATTTGTGCCCCTGGGGCAGTGTGGATTGATTATATGGGGGGCACAAGTGAACTGGTTATGGGGTGTGGGTTTAAATACATTATTCCTGTTAGCAATAACTTCATTAAGAAGAGTTAGTGAAATAGCAGCCATAATAATCTCAGAATCATATTTGCAGATTTTCCAAGATAGAATAGATATTGCTTTACATCCTAAATTCCTACCTAAGATAGTATAAGTAAGACAGTTGTGAGGATGTGGCCCTTTTTACACAGGCCTCTCCCACCCAAGAATATGCAGCTTTCTGCATGTTCATGGGTGGGGTAGCCCCATGCGAATGACATGGTGCACACATCCATGGTGAGTGAGGGTGTGTGCGCACCCATCTAACATGCATCCCCACTCATCCCCATGCACAGAACAACCGGAGGAAACGGTGGTTGCTCCGTGGGTGTGAATGAGTGGGGGTGCATGGGGATGCGTGTGCAGCCATGTGTATGCCCTGCCCATGCACTAGCATGCCCATAGAACCCCACACCTGGCGGAGTCATGTAAAAATGGTCTATGAGGAGCCACTCGAAGAAGAACAGAAGGTTGTTGCCTTGTAAACAAGGTTCTTCAAGATGTCATCTAACATTCTCACAACACCCACCCTTCCAGCTCCACATGGAATTTTCTTATATTCCTAACAAGGGTTGGAAAGGAACTGTTATTCCGAGTGGGAGAGTACTTTTTATACTAGAGGAGATCAAGACCATCACATGGTCTATTATTTGAATAGGGTGAGCATGCACAACCCAGTTGTGAGAATGTTGGATGCCATCTCAAAGAACCTTCTTTACAAGGCAATAACCTTCTGATAACTCAGTGGGGAGGAGTTCTTTGTAAACAAACAGCTTTTTCTCCCAGTCCCATCGGTGTCCTGGTGCCCCTGCTACTGCTGCAGAGCTACTAGGGGGGATGGGGACCAGTGCCAGGGAGGAGGCAGAAGGACTTATTGGGGGAGAAGATGGCTGCAGTCTGTCACCCAGCCAGCTGAGTGCGAGGCCCCAGCTAGCCGCGGTACATGTGGCACATGCCTGGGACCAGTCCTGAAAGGACCTCCATGTAATGGAGTGTCTAGGTGTGTGGCTCCCCTGGAATACTCAAAGTCTCTCTGTGTGTGGATTACCCTATGAGAGCAGTGCTCCTGCTTCTTTGGGAATTTCCTTTTCTACTAGGGGTGGGACATCAGGGCAATTACCGGTTACCGGATTTAAAAAAACCAGATTGCCGGATTTGTACCCGTTTACCGGTACCGGATTTGTTCCATTGATTTCAATGGGGAACTGTTCCCATTGAAATCAATGAAAAAAAACCCAAAAACCTCCCCCTCCCAGACTGTGCGGGTTGAAGGGGGGGCACCCCCCACCCACCCTGCCCAGCCTGGATTAATATTTTTTTTTTTAACCCTAAGTCCCTACTAGTGCGGGCTCCGGGCCACTGCCGGCGACCTGGAGCCTGCACCAGCAGGTACTAGGGTGATCCCTGGTGTGGGGGATGGTTTAACACAGACCCCACCCCAGGAATCATCCTACCTCCCCACCCAGGGATCGCCTACCTTGCGCTCCGGGCAGCGGCGGTCTGACTCCGTCAGCTTCAGTGCTGGCTGTGGTTGCCGGCTTCAGTGCCACTAGGCCTTCCGGGGAAACCAGGAAGTTCACTGGAAGGCCTAGTAGCACTGAAGCTGCCAGCCACAGCCAGCGCTGAAGCCGCCGGAGTCGGGCCGCTGCCGCCGCCGCCACCCAGAGCACAAGGTAGGCGATCCCTGGGTGGGGAGGTAGGGTGATCCCTGGGGTGGGGGGGTGTTAAACCACTGACCACCCCAGGGATCACCCTAGTACAACCGTACCTACCTGCTGGTGTGGGCTCTGGGTCACCGGCGGCGGCCTGGAGCCCACACTAGCAGGGACTTCGGGGGGAAATTATTATTTTTTAAAGCCAGGCTGGGCAGGGTGGGTGGGGGGTTTCCCCCCTTCCATTCACCCAGCCTGGACTGGGGAGCGAAAGTGGGGGGGGGGTTGTGGTTTTTTTTACATTGCGGCCATTCATTTGTATGGCCGCAATGTAAAAAATCCGGTACGGGGAATCTGGTAAATTACCCCGGATTACCAGGTTTAATCCGATACTGCCGGTACACCCAATACCAGCAGTATCGGATACCGGATGATCCGGAATTCCCACCCCTACGTCACCCTTGCACAGTTTTCATGGGGTTTTTTTGTGAGAAGCTGGTACTGTCCCTAGCGCCCATTCATTCAGTTGTGCAGGGCTCCTTCTGTGTGTGTGTGTCTTATTCCTGGACTAGGCTGCCATGGCCATCTCCAAGCCTCTAACTGTTGCTGGCCCTGGGCATATGGGGCACAGAGAGCTGGGGGGGGAGTGTCTGACACTGAGGCCCTGACTGACTTTGGACTGAGGGGGTATGTGCTGGGGATCCTGACTGACCCATCCTCCAGGGTGGAAAACTATGAGCTTGTAAGCCATTATGCCTCTGATTGGCCACTGTGTATGCAGGACTGAGTGTGGGAAGCAGGCAGCTGAGATGGGTGCTGCAGCCCACTAGTATGGGGCCACCCCCAGGATGCAACTGAGAGCACGGATTTGCAGGAGATTTCAAATCTCTCCGAGTTTCACCTGTTTCTTGAGGCAGAGGAACCATTTCTGCCAGTTTCTTTTACCAGTGCCCTGCTGAGGGCAAAGGCACATGGGTGGGGCCAGCAAGATTGCCTTGATCAAATACTGGAGCTAGACCTCCTTGCAGGCCTGGGGAAGACTGCCTGCTGGCAGGATGAACTCATTGCAACCAAGCTTGGATCCCTGTACAAGGTGTGGACATGGCTGGAGAGGTAGCTAACTTTCTTTTGACCTCCACAATATGGTGGTGCAGCATATGCTGGTGCAGGGGTACCAGAAGGGCATGTATGAATGGAGGTGATATGCAAAGGGAGTAGAGATCCCAACCCCCACCCAGCTGCCAAGCCCCCATTAAATGTTTCTGCTATGGACTTCCTGTGCGAGCGATCTCCAGAGGGAGGGGGCTTTCCCTCCTCCCCTCCCCTCCCAGTTGCCATGACCCCCCCCTTGGAATTGTGCCCTGTGGATCACCTGTGTAAGTGATTTGCAGGAAGAGTGGAGTTCCCCACCCCCACCTGTCTTGACCCCCTTGGAACTGTGCCGTATGGACTTACTGTGTGAGTGATCTCTGGAGGGCACGGGCTTGCCCTCCTCCCCTCACAGATGCTGTGACCCCCTGGGTGATCTGTGGGATAAGCGGAGTTTCCCCAGCTGCCATGACCCCCTTGGAACTGTGCCCTATGGACCACCAGTGTGCGTGATCTGTGACCCGTGTTGTGTAAGGCGTCTGGAAGGGACTGGACTGGCAGCCTGCCAGGGGTACTGGCTGTTTCACCCATGTGTGTTGCTTTCATGTCCCCTTCTGCTTTCCCCTTTTCTTCCTGTGCTCACCATGGAGAATGTGCTTTGCTCCCTGCCGCTGGGTTTCACAGAGTGGTGACTGGTTCTCCCTGTGGCTGGCTGGCACCTCCATGTGCTGGCATGGTTCCCAATGGCTTTTTCCCTGGTCTCTGCCCCCACCCTCTTGGGGTGTACTGTGAAGGTCAGGTGGACGCAGCTACTGTTGCTTCTTTTGTCCACAGTTTGCCATATCGGAACGACATGGTGGAGGGTGGGGTGCTGGGAGCGAGGTGGGGGTGGACAGCCATGTTTGTTTTGTTCCTCCACACTACCTGGGGTCTGGGGATGGTGGGATGGCTCTCAGACCACCAGGGGTCACACAGATGTTTGTTTTGTCCCACACACTGACCCAGGGAGTGGCAGCTGAAGTTGTTCCAGGTTGACACCTCACTGCTAGCACATCTGTTTTCACCCATTATCCTTTGGCAACCTGTTCCAGTTGTTCTTCCCTTCCTTTTTCAATAGAAAGTTTTAATTTGTCCAGCCTTAGCTTCCCATCATTGATTCTCATTTTTCTAGAATCCTGAGCATTCCACAACTGAGTTGGGTACTTGTGCAGCAATTGAGGTGCTATGTCTTCTCTCCTAACACAGCTGTCTTTTCCAGTGCTTTACTATGCATCGCCTTAAGAGAGAAATGTGATACAGATTTGTGTTGTGTAAATCGCATCTTTCTTTAAATCTTAGTATGGCTGTGCATGTGGAAACATTTTCATTTTCATTTTGCTTGTGTTTGAAATTGTTTCTGTTTTGTTTATGTTTAAAATTTCATCTTCTATTCATTTCAATAGGGATTCACTATCATGGCTTTTAATTTTTTTAATTTTTTTAATTTATAATAAAATGTGTATGCCACCCCCTCTTGCTAAAAGCAACTCGGGGCAGCTAACAACATATTAAAATAATTTAAAACAGCAATAATATGATTTAAAACACTATTAAAACTGTCAGAACCCCTTACCAGAGGTGGAGGGTCCCAAGGGGGAGGGTCCTAGGCTGAGGGGACCCCAAATGGTGGCAGCCCACATCACCATGGGCCGTGGGGTCCCAGCAGATGCAGCCGGGCAAGCTCACACACACACCCCGCAAGGGATTCACGCTGCTCCAGCAGAACAGAAGGCGGTGGCACACGCCGCAGGTACTAGCAAGCACATGCGCATGGGTGCCAAAGGCCCCAGATTCTCAGAGCACCTGCGCAATCAAATGCAGCTGACAGGAGCAGGATAGGCCTATAAAAGCCTCTCACCAGCATTTCCAGACTCCGGTAATCAGAGTTCATGCCGAGAAACTGGCCCCACCACAATTGATGTGTAGTAGGAGAGAGTGCTTCCCTGAGAACAGTGTGTAAGGTGAGTGTGTGTGCCCTTGTGGGTCTTCCCTTCAACGGTGGAGGTACCTTACCCCCGTCCTAGCGAGAATGTGGTGTGGGTGTGTAGGGTGAAGGCATTTCCTCTGTCCCAGTGCCCTTTCCTGTGTATTTCCCCTGAGTTCCTGGGTGAGTCCTGCCCTCCCGTTTGTCTGCCCTTGGTGTATGGGGGTGTGGATCTGGCACTCTACTGTTTCCTGGGCCCAGTCATGATCTAGGCTCGATCCTGTACAGGGCACGGCCACCTTTGATTCTGAGGGCACTTTTTACCACCGGGTCTTGCTGGTAGCTGTCCAGGGGGTCCCCATCCATTCTCCCCCCTTTCCCTTCCCGCAACTCTCACAGTAATACTGGCACCCCCTGGCTCAGGCGGCAGAAGACCATGAGTCAGATCGTAGAGTTAGGGGACTTGACCAGGGCCATTCAGGCCCAGATTCTCGAGGTCAAGGATCTGGGGGAATGCCAGAATCAGCTGGCAGCAGCCCAGGAGGCAGCCCAGGTACCGCTGCAACTGGTACCTCCCCCCACAGCACCAGCTCCAGCAGTGCCCTTGCCTCAAGAACCCAAAACCCCCATGATAGCTAAATTCACAGGGAATCAAAAATTGTTCCCGGGGTTCATTGCCTTGTGCGAGTTGACCTTCCACTTGCAACCTCGCACGTATGCTACCGACGAACTAAAGGTAGCATTTATTATAGGAAACCTGGAAGGCTTGCCCTTAGCGTGGGCCACCCCCTTACTTGTTAGTGATAGCCCCCTGTTGAAGGACTATAAGACCTTCCTACAAGAGTTCCGCACATTATTTGATCTTCCCCATTGGGTAAAGGATGCTGAGTCCACTATAATGAGTCTTAAACAGGGGAGGGGATCAGTGATGGAGTATGTTACCCTGTTCCAGCAGCTGACTCTTGATCTCGGGTGGCTGAACAATGCCCTCCAAGTTCATTTCTGAAGAGGGCTATTGGACTACTTGAAGGATCAATTGTCCTATACTGCTATGCCCCCCAATTTGGGGGAACTGGTGATGCTGACCTTACAAATCAAGGAACGGTTGAATGAAAGAAGGCGGGAGCGGCAATTTGAAGGCCCTTGGGCTTCCGGGTCTCATCCGCCAATCCCAGTCCACCGCCCTGAGGCTGGCAGGGGAGAAGAATCTGAACCAATGCAACTTGAAGCTGTACGGGGGCTGCTATCCCCAGAGGAAAAAGAGCATCGCTGCGTAGGACGATTATGTTTCTATTGTGGGGACGGGTCGCACTTCGCTAGGGGTTGTCCATCCCTACCCCGTTGTCTGTCCCTACCCCAAACACGGAGAGAATCGGGAAATGCAAGACCCTGGGATGGGCAAGGGGCACCCCGGTATGTAGGATGCCACCCTTGTTGTTTCTCTGGGCTTCGAACCCATCACCAGCCCACTGTTGTGTTCCCCTGACCATCCAGAAGGATCCACACCACTCTTTTGTGGTGTGGGCACATCAATTCGGGGGCCTCAGGAAACTTTATAGACCAGGACTTCTGCAAAAAACGGCATCCCTACAATACCCCGGTCCAGCCGGAAATTATGCATTCTATCGATGGATCCCCGCTGGTGTCCGGGGCCGTAACAGAACAGACCATACCGGTGGTGGGATTCTTGGGAAGACATCAGGAAGTCCTTAGCCTTGACGTAGTGATGGCACCATTGTTCCCCCTCATTCTGGGTGTGCCCTGGCTAGTGCGACATAACCCCATAATAAATTGGTGTACTCAACAGGTCAAGTTCAAGGAGTGCAAAGATCGGAACCACCTAGGGAACGACTCAGCTCCGGAGCACTCACTGGAACTCTGTGCTGTGATTGTTCTCGGACCACCCTTCCACCTGAATACCAGGACCTGGCTGATGTGTTTAACGAGCAAGAGGCTGCGGTCCTACCACCACACCACACCTATGACTGTCCAGTGGACTTACTCCCGGGCACAGAACTCCCATTTGGCCATATCTATGCCTTGTCCAAACTGGAGTTGTCCACACTGCGGGAGTACCTGGATGAACATCTGAAGCAGGGATTCATTTGACACTCCTCTTCACCAGCAGGAGCGCCGCTTTTTTTTGTACCCAAGAAAGATGGTGGCCTTCGTCCTTGTATTGATTATCGTGGCTTGAATGCTATCACCGTCAAAAACAGGTACCCCCTTTGTCTACTCCCAGAATTACTTGACCGTCTACAAGGAGCTACAATATTCGATAGTCAATAGTTTATTTATGGCACTAGCTTTCGCCATGACCTAAGCTACAATATTCACCAAACTTGATCTATGTGGTGCATACAACCTGCTAAGGGTGTGTGCCGGCGATGAGTGGAAAATAGCATTTTGTACAAGGTATGGACATTTTGAAAGCTTAGTCATGCCATTTGGCCTCGCAAATGCTCTGGCAGCCTTTCAGCATTTTATTAATGACATCTTGTGGAACCTTCTCGATGTATATGTGATCACCTACTTAGACAAAATTCTTGTTTTCTCCTCCTCTTGGCAGGACCATGTACAACATGTACGAACAGTACTCCAATGCTTACGGCAACATCGGTTCTATTGCAAATTGGAAAAGTGAACCTTTCATCTATCATCAGTGAAATTCCTGGGATTCGTAATTACCCCCACGGAAATACACATGGATCCCAGCAAGGTGCGAGCAATCCAGGAGTGGCCAGCCCCCAGCATCCGTGAAGGCCTTACAATGCTTCCTAGGAATCACCAATTACTATAGACAGTACATTCCAGAGTACACCAAGATAACTGCCCCTCTCACTGTCCTGTTGAAAAAAGGGCAAACCTTCAGGTGGGCAACTGAACAACAAGAAGTCTTCTGTTGGTTTTAACCTTTTCCCAGAACTCCATCCTTTGACAGCCTTTTCCCAGACCTCCATCCTTTGACACCCTGATTTTGAGGAGGCCTTCATAGTAGAAACCGATGCCTCCAATGTGGCCATAGGAGTGGTCCTTTTGCAACAAGACACAAGCAACCAGATGCCCTTTCCTTGCGCCTTCTACTCTCCGCGGTTGACCGCCACCGGGAAAAATTATACCATCTTAGATCGAGGACTCCTAGCCATAAAAACCGCATTCGATGTGTGGCAACATTATCTGGAAAGGGCGAAACATCCAGTATAGGTCATCATGGACCATAAGAATCTCACTTATTTCCAGTCTGCCAAAATTGTTAATGCCAAGTACGCTCGATGGGCACTGTTCTTTTCCCGTTTCCAATTTCAGATCCACTACCGACCAGGATACCGAAACGTTCTAGCTGATGCACTGTATCATTGCTACGACATATCAGGCTCTCCAGTCAAGACGAACAACCCCATCCTTAACCCATCATTATTTGCAGCCACCGTCATAGATGGGGATCCCCTAGGAAAACAGGAAGCCGATGGCCACATTCCCGTGCTTCATGACCAGCGACCGGAGACTCTCTTGGCTTATCATGACGCACCTTTAGCTGGACACCCGGGACAACAACGCACTATGTTCCTACTACAAAGACATTTTATTTGACCCTCCCTGAAGGCTTATGTTAAGTGCTATGTTCAGGGATGCGCTTGTTGAGCCAGTACCAAGGTGCCATGACGACCATTGTCAGGCCTCCTGCAGTTGGCCCCACTTCCGCAAGGACCCTGGCAATGCATTGGACTCGACTTTATTGTAGAACTCCCTCCAGTGCAAGAACATGACACCATCCTCCTCCTCGTCGACCATTTTACAAAGATGGTGCATTTCATAGCCACCAAAGACCTACTGACGGCTCAGCAAACTGCCCTACTGATTCTGAAAAACATCATCCGACTGCATGGCATCCCAATGGAGATCATCTCAGATCAAGGATCACAATTCACTGCCCGTTTTTGGAAGGCCCCTTTTGCCAAATTACAAGTACAATTGAAACCAACCACGGCCTATTACCCACAGGCCAATGAACAAGTTGAATGGGTGTACCAAAACTTGAAACAGTACCTCTGCTGCTATATTAACTATCTTCAGGACAACTGGTTACAGTTCCTTCCTCTCATGGAATTTGCATATAACAATGCAAACAATGCATCTTTGGGTATGTCCCCCTTTTTTATAAACTACGCTTCCATCCACACTTACACTTGACCCACCTCCCTGCAATAACCATTCCAGTGCCAGGATCACTGGTACAGCAAATACAATGAGCCCATGCACAGGCACGCACTTCCCTACCCAGGCGCGACAAAAAATATAAGAGTTACGCTGATCGGGAGCGATGCACCATTTCACCACTTGCACCAGGGGACATGGTATGGGCAGATCATGGAACGGGGTTTCCCTTTCTTGTGTTTCATGGAGGCGTTGTTCCAGGGGCTCGCTGAGCCACACTAGGATGCCACGGACCCTTTAGATCACATGACTGGCTTCTCCTTTAAAAGACCGGCCCCGCCAGAGGCAGTGTGTGGAGTGGGGTTTCCTTTTCTTGTGTTTTGCAGAGGCGCTGCTCCAGGGGCTCACTGAGCCGCACTAGGATGCCACAGACCCTTCAGATCACGTGACCAGCTTCTCCTTTAAAATACCGGCCCCGCCAAAGGCAGTGTGTGGAGCGGGGTTTCCCTTTCTTGTCTTTCGCGGAGGTGCTGTTCCAGGGGCTCACTGAACTGCACTAGGACGCCACGGACCCTTCAGATCATGTGAGCAGCTTCTCCTTTAAAAGACCGGCCCTGCCAGAGGTGGCACCGGAGGCGCGCACGCCAGGGCCGTGCGCCTAAGAGCTGCACGCGCACAGGTGTGCCCTTGTGCGTGCGGCCTTAGGCGCCGACCGGGTGCAGGGGCATGGTGCTGTGTTTCTTTACAGTAGTAGGTAGCCCTGCTATGGCATTGGATAAGAGAGTCAGAGACGAAAGACAACACAGTCCCCTTTCTATTATCAACAGTCCAAAGCAATGGAAAATAGACCGCTACCTGGTTTCTTCATGCAAAGATCCAGTTTCTGATTCTATGGAGAGCCCATTGCCGCAGGGTGGAATCCCGGTGAATAACCAGTTTTCAGTATTGGCAGACCATTCCATACCCTTTGTGGAGGGTTCAGTGTTGCATTCTTCCTTTTGTGATGATGTCTCTTCCTTTCAGCAGACAGTGCTTGTACAGCCACGATTGAGTTCTAGTGATCCACTCTATCAATTTTTGGTAGATCATGTGGCTTTGACTTCTAAATCTATGCAATTTGCACACTTACAGTTTCATCGTTTATTTGAGAAATTGGATCGTTTAACAGCTTTTCTAGATGCTGGGAAAGGACAGCCACGTGAGAGAACTCTGGAAAGCAATAAGGGGGCTCCAGCTGGGAGGCTGCGGGCTGATGTAGCTTTGTCACCTCATCAGCCTGCAGACTCTGTTTCTGATCCCTTCACTTTTGGGCACCCCTTGGCGAGCAGCCAGAAGGGGGTCTATATTTAGTATGGACACAGCTAAACTTCTTTTTGCAGTGCGTTGTCCCCCTATGGGCCGCCTCCCTAACTGGTTCACTGCTCTGGAGGTTGCTGAACATCTGAGGCTTTTGCTGTCACTTCCTATAACTAGGCATGTGATCGGTTCTGTTGATCATTTACAATCATCTAGGGACTCTTGGACCTTGATAGTCTTGTTTAAATCAGCAGCCTTAGTCACAAAAATTATGGGGAATGTTGATATTTTAAATAATAATGCTATTTTTGTGTCTAAAGTGTTTGGAACAATATCAAATTATTTATATCAGTGTCCTGGGTCTATTGGCAACATTAATGTTGTGGCACCCTCTGAGGTGCTTGTAGAACCGTCAGCCATTTCGCATGTGTATGGGTTGGATGGTACAGAAAGTGAAGGCCCTATGCCTCAAAATGTCTCTAATCTGTTGGTTCAGAGTCAATCGATTGACCCTGTTATAGATGGCATTATGGAAGTGAACCCTGTTAAATCTGTAGGGGCTGCAGCTTCTTGCCCTCCTTTGGTTCAGAAAGAGTTCCAGGAATATCAAGCTCTGTTTAGCGATTTAGAGCAGGTGGTTACAAAACTATCAGAACTTAAGGAGGGAGCTCCTGAAACACATTCTTCTAGGAAACCACTGGGTAGGTTACACCCCCATAGTAGAAAGAGCTCTATTAGTTGCGTATCTCGTATATTTGAGCATAGTAACATGCGTGGTAAATTGGTTTCTATAGAGTTTGTTCCTGAGGGTGGTCAGACCATGGACGTGGGGTTTGGCAACCATGAGGATTGCCAAACATCCAACGCTAATAAATTGTTTCCTTCCTATCCCTGTTCCCAGTTGTATTCCTTAGCTTTGCCTAATGGTGAAGTGTTGTGTTTACCACCTTTAGAGTTGGGGGCTATAGCTCCAGCGGGGAATAAAGGCACGCAGATGGTGGTAGTACCCTCCGCATCTGACTTCTCTGGAGGCTCTGTTTCAGAATCTCCTTCTACCTGACAATTCAGGGGTTCTGGCCATAGTTTGTCTATATTAAGCTGGAACATTTCAGGATGGCGTTCCAGTCTCAGGGATCCAAATTGTTTGTGTTTTCTGGACTAATTTGATGTAATCCTGTTAAAGGAGACATGGGTCATTCAGGACCTTGTGGCCTCAAACTATTATTCCTTTTGGGTGCTGGCCACCCGCTCCCTTTGTCATGGATGCCCCAATGGGGGCCTTGTATTATTGGTCCGGTCTGCTTTACAAGCGAGGGTTTTGTTGTGAGATCCCATATAGCTAGTTATTATTGTAGGTTTATTTCTGGTGACGAGTTATTATTATGTAATGTTTACATTCCCCCTTCTCCTTCACCTTTTTACTCTAGGGACTTATGGCATCAATGGGAGGACTTGCTGGAGTGTTCTATCTCGAAACATTCTAATGTTCCCCTTCTGGTGGGGGGCGACCTTAATGTTCGGACAGTTGTTTTACCTTGTTGATTGGAAGGGATATGCAGCCACAATACGCTCCTGGGAACTGGCCTCCAACATACATGCTACCCATCTCATCCGTAGGTTTCACCACTTACACCCCCAGAAACCAAGAGTACCTTGTTGATTCTGGCCTTGGAGGGGGGGTACTGTCAGAACCCCTTACCAGATCTGGGGGGTTCCAAGGGGGAGGGGTCTAGGCCGAGGGGACCCTGGACAGTGGCAGCCTGCATCGCCATGGCTGGCGGGGTCCCAGCAGATGCAGCCGGGCAAGCTTCCCCCCTCTGCCCCCCCGCAAGGGACGCGTGCCGCTCCAGCAGAACAGGAGATGGTGACACATGCTTCAGGGACTAGCAGGCGTATGGACACCGAAGGACCCAGTTGCTCAGAGCAATCAAACACAGCTGAAAGGAGCAGGCCAGGCCTATAAAAGCCTCTCGCTGGCGTTTCCAGATGCTGGTAATCAGAGTTCGCTCCGAGAGACTGGCCCCACCACAATTGATGTGTAGTAGGAGAGAGTGCTTCCCTGAAAACAGTGTGCAAGGTGAGTGCATGGAGAGTGTGAGTGTGCCCTTGTGTGTCTTCCCTTCAACCATGGGTGTACCTTACCCCTGTCCTAGCAAGAGTATGGTGTGGGTGTGTAGGGTGAAGGCATTCCCTCTGTCTCGGTGCCCTTTCCTGTGTATTTCCCCATGGTTCCTGGGGGAGTCCTGCCCTCCCATTTTTCTGCCCTTGGTGATTTGTGTATGGGGGCATGGATCTGATGTTCTACTGGTTCCTGGGCCCAGTGATGATCTAGGCTCGATCCAGCCACCTTTGATCCTGAAGGCACTTTTTACCACCAGGTCTTTTTTGTAGCTGTCCAGGGGGCCCCCATCTGTCCGCTCCCTCCTTCCCCTTCCCACAACCCTCACAATAACACAATATAAAAACAACATACCCCCCCCACCCTAACCCAACCCACACCCCTCCTCTCCCTCAGGAAAAGCACGGTGGAACAGTCAGGTCTTACATTGTCTATGGAAAGAGGGGAGGTCAGTAATCAGGTGGACCTCCAAGGGGAGGGAGTTCCACAACCGTGGTGTGGCCACAGAGAACACCCTTGTCACGGATTGGAGGGTCCACACCCCCACTTTACTGGGCTTGAGTGACTCAGTTTCCCTTGCGCACAGCCCGCTTGAATTAGTTTCTCTCTCTGGCTAATTCAAGTCTGCCACAGAAACAACTCCTTTGTCACTCAAGGGCCCGATCCTTCCCATTTACAGACTCTTTACTCTCTGGGTTCACAAGAGCTTGAGGGCTCTTGTTGCTCACTTGTGTTCCAATGTTAGACACAGACACTTCTTAATAAAGATAAGAAGTAAGTTTATTGATTACATAAGCAAGATAGTTGATACAGAGTGGTTACTAGAAATCAAAGGTAAATATAACACATTCCTGATCTATACTGATTGAGTTCCTAAATCGGCATCTTACCCTATAAAGGTCCATAAGTTTCTCTCAGTCCTTTGGTGTAAGCAACTGGGTCTCCAGACTTAGTTGGTAGAGAGCAAAATCATCTCTTCCCATTCATGATCTCCAGTCTGACTTGCTGGCAGACTTTTCATATGCAGATGTAATTGCTCAAGGTGGCTCTGGGCAAGCGATAGCGAAGCTGGCTTAATGGCCTTTGCTTTTGTACCCTTCCTCATTTTTTGTCTCTGCACGTAGGTAATGGCTGCCTGCATTCGCATATAAATGTCTCTGGCCACCTTGTCTGCCCCTTCCCCCCCCCCCCCCGGTCTGGGCAATCAACAAAACTGTCTTTCCACTTCCTGGAGGTTGGTGATGTGTCACAGCTGTGATTTGGGTTTTAAAGTTCTCAATTGTAACATTACATACATGTGGAACCTTTTGCTTTACATATTTACCAAACTTGTAGTCTACATGTAGGCCCGTGTTACACGTGTGTGACCCTATGTTCCTCCATGACAGCCCCCCTGTAAGACTGCATGTGAAGTGGGCATGACAGAGTCCCATAACATGCTTAGACTGGTGTGTCCTGCCGGTGTGCGTAGGGATATGCAACCCCTCCACCTCATTTCCATGTGTTTGAATCCTATTAAAGTTAGACCTTTGGTTTTTGAAACCCTCTGTCAGCCCTGTGGGGCTATCATGTTCACATGTTTTCCACCATGTTGTAGTGGAGGGATCCTCAGGATTCAGTATTTCTGGGTTCAATCTCTTGTAGGGGTATACCCTGAGGTGTCTGAATAAGACTGTGACAAATGGGTGGGAATGCCATGTTAACAACCTTTGTTCCCCAGTTACAAACTTTGGCCATGTTTCCAGAGTATCTGGAAGCCTGCTTTTTATTGGCTGTATGTCTTGGCCTACCCTTGGCCTACCTTCTATGTCTGATTTACCTGGACTATCCAGACTGTAGATCAGAAGTATTATTAGGAGAAATGAGAGGGTGTGTGGAGTAAGAGTGATACCTTTTATGCTACTGAGCATCCCCCTTCTGTTGTCTGTGTAACTCTGCATTTGAAAACACTTTTCATCAGGAGTAATACTGTAATTCCCAGTGGGTAGATTGGCATTCTCATTTCCCCATGACTGTGATGCTGTGTGTGGATGTCTTTGCATTCAAATCAATCACCCAGCCAAAAACTGTTTCTGTGGAGGGGCGTTTGTCAGCAACCTCTCTTGTGCCCTGCCCCCGACTTCTGTTTGTACCTCCAGGATCCCCTGGGTCCGTATAACCGTGTCTTTCTCCTTTTGGGGCGTCTGACTTTGTGACATGGGTGTGAGAACCCCCAAGTATCCCTTCAGACCTCCCCACACAAAACTCCAGAGGATTCAGTTTACCAAGTGTAGTGGCTTGAGCCTGGACACTGTTAACCATTTCCTCCCCTCCAGTCTCTACTTCAGCAGTGTTTCCCTGTTCCTTTTTATGTAAGGTCGAGGCGCAGAGTTCACTCTTAGACTGGTGCTGCTGCCCCTTTAGGACTACAGGGTGGTGCATTTCTATCCCTGGAGAAGAGACATCAATTGTTTTCCCATCCATCCTGGGAAAGGTTTCCTGCACCTTCTCACCTCCTCCTAAGGTAAAGTCCTCCACCTCCCGGCTTGCTTGTAACCCTTTCAGTTCAGTTAGCCGCTTCCCACCTTCTCTTAAGGTAGGACAACAAACCTCCAGGTCATTCTGCAACCCCCTGGTTTGAGTAGGGGTGTTTGCAGCCTCTAACTCTCCCCCTGAGGTGGTTACTCAGTTTGATTCTGCAGGATTTGGTCCCTCCTGTGTAAGGTGGGGTGCCAAGTCCTGGGCTTCAGAATCAGGTTGACCCATTGGCTTCACTCCTTTCAGTTTCCCATGTGAGACATGCAGTTCTTGACATCTGAGAAACCCAGGGGACCTTGAGGAGGGCGCCGTCAACCACAGGGGCTGATCCAGGACCCAGAGATTTATTTAATTTTTTCTTTATTTAATATATTTAGATCCTGCCCCTCCTGCAAACAGCTTGAGGCAGTCCTGCAGATAGGTGGGGCCCAGGCCGTTCAGGGCTTTAAAGGTCAACACCAACACCTTGAATTGGGCCTGGAAGACTATAGGCAGCCAGTGCAGAGAGAAAAGCACTGGTGTAATATGCTCACATCGGCCCGTCCCCATTAGGAGACAAGTCGCCACATTCTGCACCAGCTTCAGCCTCTGAACCAGCACCAAGGGTAGCCACACGTAGAGTGCATTACAGTAGTCCAACCTTGAGGTAATAAAATCATGGATGATCATGACTAGGTCAGAGTCGGAGACATATGGCCGAAACCGATGCATGAGATGTAATTGGTGAAATGCTGAGCTGTGGGTCCAGGAGCACCCCCAGACTCTGAACCTGAGATACCAGGGCAGGATGGATCCCATCAATGATGGGATCTTGTTGGGATTTAACTTCAGACGGCTCGCCCTCATCCAATTCCCACAGCTTCCAAGCACCGGGTAAGCACCAAGACTGCCATACCAGAGTTGGATGAAAAGGAGAGATAAAGCTGGGTGTCATCAGCATACTGATGACACCGTACACCAAACTCCCTAACAACCTTCCCCAAAGGCTGCATGTACACACTGAACAAGAGAGGGGACAAGATAGAATCCTGCAGGACTCCACATGTGAGGCCCCAGGGAGTAGATGAAAACTCACCCAGGACAACACATTGGATGCTTTGTTAGGGTATGGGGGAATACAGTGCAATCTAACATCCACAAGGGGATAGCAGAGGGGCACTGGAAGGGATGAAAAGGGACTGCTGCTCTTGGGGGTCACTTAAAAGAGATAGGAGATTTGAATTATTTGGAAACCAAGGAGGAATAGTTCTGCAAAATGCTCTGAAGAACCAGAAGCTAGCAGCAGACAAGCCAGTTTCCTCAGATCTGGATTTCACAGTGCCCTCTTCCCAGTGCCCCATTGGCTACTCCAAGTTCTGGCATCACCAGATGAAGCCTTGTCACATGAATTCTGTGCGTGTCAAGTGCTGTGTGATATCTTAGCAGTCCCAATTGGCCAGCAGAGATCTCTCCGCATTCCTTCCCTTCCCTCCTCACCCCTAGCTTGAATTGATACACTATTTGTTTTGCCTGACACAGTCTCATGAAGCCATATCACAGGAATTCTCTGTGTGTTTCTCAAGTGTTGTGTGATGTTTTATCAATCCCAACTAACAAGTAGAGATGCCAGCCATGCTCTCCCCATTCCCTCTCTTCCCCCCTCCATGCTGGCTTAAATTGATACACTGTTTGTTTTGCCTGACACAGCCTCACTGCAGGTACTGCCAGGAAAACAAATTAAATGTAAACAAATTTTCATTTTTATTTTTTTATGTTTACCTCAAACAAAATTAATTTTTTTTGTTTGAGTTAAAAAATATAAACAAAATGCACACAAAATGCGGCTGTGGAACTCCCTTCCGGAGGAAGCTCGCCTGGCCCCAAGCCTTTTGACATTTCGGCGGAACTGTAAGACCTGGCTGTTTGCCCAGGCCTTTGGGAGGGAGGGGGGGGGGGGTGATTTTAATCCCCCGCCCATTTATTTATTCATTATTGTTTTCTAGCCCTGTTTTATTGATGTTTTTTATATTTATATTTTAAGTAATTTTAATTGTTTTTACTACTGTTGTCAGCCGCCCCGAGCTGCATTGCAGGAGGGGGCGGGATACAAATTTGTAAAATAAATAAATAAATAAATAAATATGAGTTTTTATTAGCGAGACTGGATGTCATCCCAGTGCCTACCATACAGTGCAGTGACATCCCATTGTTACTGAGCAGGAAATGAAGAGAAACAGATCATGTTAGTTTACCAGTGTCATGCCTGTGCATTGCGGTTATATCATGCACACAGTAACTGACCTGAAGGTTCTAGAGGAGATTCATTGCTGACTTTCCACTGATGACTCGGCTGACTAGACACACCTGCTCCATGTAGACTGGAGCCAATCTCTTCCAGGTGGTTGTTGCTGGGGTTAGAGGTGAGGATGGCTTCAATTCCTGGCAGCAGCCCCAAACACAGCAACAGCATCTTCAGCATGGTCCCTAGAGAACCTGCACACAACAAGATGGGGGGGTCAGGATCTTGAACTGGCCAAGGCCTCAGTGTAGCATGCAGACTGATCTATGTGGAGTGGGTAACACATGCCTTGTGATTTAAACAGGTCATAGTACCAAGTCTTTCAGGATATTAGGATATTTATTTATTTATTTATTTGTACAACTTTTACCCCACACCCATCCTGCCCCACGCAGCTTGGGGAGGCTAACATAGGAGTGCAAACATATATATATATATATATATATATATAAATAATAAAAACAGCTAAAACCACATAAACTTCATAAATACAGCAACATCAGTTTAAAGCAGTAGAGTTTAAAATAATTCAGTAAAACTAAGAAAACAATCCCACCCCCCTCACCCAACCCCCCACCTGTCTCCTTCGCCAAAACATCAGCAGAACAGTCATGTCTTACATTTTCTTGAGAAGGAGAGAAGGTCTGGGGACTCACAAATCTCAACCAGAAAGGAGTTCCACAGTCTTGGAGCGGCAACCAAGAACACCTTCCCCATTGCGGCCACCTGGAACACCTGGGGGACCTCGAGGAGGTGGTGGTTATGTTTACCTCTACCATGTCATGCAGTTTTAAAAAAAATAATTGGGTGCCACATGGCTTCTAGTTCTGCCTCCTGCTTGGTTGGCATTTGGCACCATGAGGCCAGATGGGGATCTCTGCCTGGCTCCACTTCCCCTTGCCTGGTCCAAGTTACCAGTGCCATAGTACCAAAGACATGCCAAGAGGGTGACCCTGGTGATGTGTGAATGTCTGGTTTCTTAATTTTGTGACTGATGGGCTTGCTGGCTTTTGGTGGGATTTATTTCTCCATGCAGTTCAATGCTGTTTTGCAGGGTTGTTGTATTCTTCTTAAGCGAATGTCCCATTCTTGCTAGCCTGCATTTTTGTGCACTGCTTGGTTGGCATAACAATTAAATTGAGTGCACTCACTGCTGATGGTGGGACATGCTGTGGGTACACTACTGTTGTGTGTTTTTTATTTCTGCATGCAGTTGCACTTTTGTGGGGTTGTCTTCTGGAACAATTGTCCCACTCTTGCTAGCCTGATTTTTGGGGTAGTGCTTTGCCTGTGGGTTCAAGAACTTTGCCAAGATGTGACCAGCCAGGGCACTGGGGGAATACTTTCTAGTTTCTTTCTGGTTAACATGGTGGGAGAAGGAAGAGTTGCATGTGCTGTTGTGCACCCTGATTGGTTAGGCAATTAAGGGGGAGGGGAGGAAGGGGTGAATGTGCTATTGCGTACCCTAATTGGCTAGGCAATTAAATAGCTGAAGCTGCTGCACATGGAAACACCTGCTGAAGTGCTGACCTGGCGCCAAATAGTTCTGAAGTTTTTCAAGATCTGGAATTCTGAGTCTGAATTCTGTAACTTCTGAAACAGCGCCGAAAGTTCACCAAATACTTGGGCCAATTACTTGGAACTTTGGAATTCGATCAGAGTACCTGGAAGTACTATCTGGTAAAGCCTTAGTTAAAACCAACACCTTGAATTGGGCCCAGAAGACTATAGACAGCCAGCACAAAGAACGGTGCACTGGTGTTATGTGCTCTCAACAACCTGTCCCAGTAAGGAGACGGGCCACCCCATTCTGCACCAGCTGATCTCCGAACCATCACCAAGTGTAGCCCCATGTAGATCGTGTTGCAGTAGTCCACTCTTGAGGTGATGAAGGCATGGATGATGGTGGACAGGTTGGAGTCAGAGATATATGGCCGAAGCCGCCGTATCAGATGTAGTTGACCAAAGGCGCTCCTCACCACAGTCACCACCTGGGCATCCAGGCAAAGCTGTGAGTCGAGGAGCACCCCCAGACTCTGAACCTGGGGTACCATGGCAGGGCAATCTCCATCAATGATGGAGCCCCCAACTCCCTAGCCCCACTCACCAGTATCACCTCCGTCTTGTCAGGATTCAGCTTCAGACAACTCACCCTCATCCAGTCCCCCACAGCTGCCAGACACCGAGTAAGCACTGAGACTGTCGGGCTTGGGTTATTATGTATTGATTAGGCAGTTTGACCATGATCAGAGACACAAGAGGATGAGGCCTGGACAACTCAGTTCAGCTAACTTAGGCTGGCACAAACCCATGGGAATAAAGTTGTAAATAACTCACACTCTAGCAGAAAAATGTATCTCCAAGGCCACAATAATAACCCCAGATAGTCACTATCTCTGAGAAAACAAAGGAGGCCTGAGAGAAACAAAGAAGGTTTGAAAAAGAAGGGAGGTAACTTCAGCAGGCAGCTAGGCAAGAGAGAAAAACTCCCCAAAGATCCAAAATAGCTTTGGTGGCTATGCTCCAAGTGATAGAGAAATGAATGGTCAGCTTATTTTCTGCACTTGGCATATTCAAAGAGGGGACCCTGCGACATGTATTAATAATAAATAAAGCTATAAAAGGAAACACCCAGGCCCTTATCTCTTGTCACTGGCGCTTACGGCTACTAACATTGCAATAAGTCTGTGTGGGCCTCTGACCCTTACCGTCATTCTCAAAGATCCAGAGACTCCTGCCCAGCTATTTGCTGGGCCCCCTCCTCTTCTCCTCTGAACCAGCTTGCGTCTTGAACCGTGGCCTCTGACACATAAGATATCCTAGGTTGGGTTACTGGGGTTCAATTGGTAACACTGCCATGTCCAGATGTTATGTGTCTATCCAATAAAATTGAGTTGTACCCACATACTTTGGCTTGTTAATTGGCAACCTTCGATCCTGTTTGGGGTAAACTGAGGTACAGCACACATTTATTTCCTAACAATTGGTGGAAGAATGCGGTGTGGGGGAATATAGCTGTCTATGGCACCCTGTCAACAGTAAAAGGGCACACGGTGTAGTGAGGTCCGGAAAACGAAAAACCTGTCGCAAGACTGCTGTGTTGGCATGCTATATCGTGGCCATCCTCTAAAGATGCCTGGATAGCATTCCCCTGGTTGCATTTAACAGGCCTTACAACTGCAGGTGTGGGGCTTGTGCCAAAGTAGGGAACCAAATCATATACCAAAATTATACTTTTGCACTGCAGAATGGGACAATTGTAATAATAAGGACACAACACTATCTCTGGACTGGCAGTCCCCACTACTTGGGTTTCTATGGTTTGGTTTAAGAGGAGGAATGTGGGAGGGGTCCCCACCGAACATTGGGATAAAGTGCAAGTATTACCTGCCATTGTTGAAACAGTCAGAAATTATGGTCCCTGCCCTTGGGCTGAAAATGCCTTACAATCACCAGTTACCTTAGAACAACTTGGTGAAGTATGGGAGAAATACATGCAGCTGTGTCATACTAAAAAGAAAGACAGGGATTCTGATTTGTGCCCGCACTGCCCATAGGAACAGACAGAGACATGCTCTGGGTAAAAAGGCCTTGGCCACAACTTTATTACAATATATAACTCATATGAATACAACAGGAAATAATCATAAAACAACCTGTGTGCCAATAGTGGGGAGGAACCATGCTACATAAAGCAGGTCAGAGGGTTGAGCTAAATCTCGCCACCCTGCCCGGGTGAATCGACCCTTCGAGTTCACCCTCCCCTTGGGTCAGGCAGGTTATCAGCTCCCCAAACCAAGCGTTCTGAGTCTGGGCTGGGGCCCCCGTCCTTAAGACACACACCCCCGCACCCTGAGTGGTAATGGGTACAAGCGTGACCCCTCAGCTCATAGAGAGCCTTACCACAGCATGGTTCCTACCCCGCTAACTGCCATAAAAAAGGGTGGGGGAGGCAGCACTACCCCCCCTTCCCCCCCACAGGTAACCCAAAATGCCCATGGATGCCCAAAATGCCCATGGATGCCAGCCCACAAGTCCTCCAAGCAAAACGAGTTTTTTATGGTGCACCACCTGGCCCCCAAACACTCAACAAATGCCCAAATGGCCCAGTTGATATTCAGCTTGGCTCACTCCATCTAGCCCAGGGTAGTGGTATACCGCCATGCCCTACAGGCAAGTAAATTCGACCACCAAATGATTGCGTGTGACCCACCGGGCTGCCAGCCCAGAGATGTCATCCTATATTGCGGTCGTGAGCTCCCATGCACTGCACACACTGATCGGCCCTGCGCAGTAGTGAGTATACTTGACAACCAGTCAGCGCCTGCAGAATAACAAAACACAACAGCAGTGTTATATACCCATGGGGCCGGCTGCAGCGGAGGCGAAAGGCCTCACATAGGTGCGATAGGCACCAGACTGCCATTGGCCTATAGCCATGATCTGCGATGCAGCAGCCCCACTGCAGCTGCTGTCGAAGCTGCACCGATCCTGATGAGTGTGACCCGTATCCTTCTGGGGACAGCCCTAGAGCAGCCAAACCCTTCTTGAAAATGGTCTGGAATTGGAATTTTGTCAAACATTCCCCTGAGAAGTGGATGAAAAGGTGGCCCCCTAAAAGCAGACGAGCTTCCAAATATTCGCCTATCGCCGCCACCGGGCACACTACCTCTACCAAGGCTAGGTGCAGCGTAAATTGCTGACTCCTCCCCCCTTGATCGGTCTTAGATCGCTAAATTGTGATGGTGATAGCGTCGGGGGCACGAGTTACGTCCCTGAGCTCTAGGGCCAAACCCCTACGATCACCCCGCGATGTGGGCACCAACTCACTGACATGTAGTGCCCCAAAAAATCCACTTAGAAAGGCTGCACGGAAAAGCAACCCTTCTTAGGGAGACAAGCAGATGCGAGGCAATGCTGTCAGCAAGTGAGCCAGTGTGTCAACAGACACTGGCTGGCGAATATCCCTCCATGGCCCCCGCTCCCTATCCCAACCTTCGACAGCCCTATGAAGCCGATAACTTGCACATGGGTCGGCCATCTCCCGCGACTTGCTGAAAAAGGCGATGGCTGCTAGATGGCCCCATATTGTGTGTGGGGCTAACCCACGGCTACTCAAGTGCGCTGCAAACCACTCCACTTGACAGGTGGGGAAGGGACAAGACTCCTGCAACCCGTGGGTTGAGAGGAAGCTGTGGAATTCTCACAAGGAAGACACATAGGCTCGCCATGTAGAGTCTGAAATGGAGGCTCTAATGCCTTCGTCTATCCTTCACTCCCAAGACTCCACAAAACCTCTGGCATCACCTCTGGGTTGATGTTGGTGCTGGGAGCCAGGGAACAGAATCGCTCCATCTGAAAACGAGACCGGGAATCAGCAATTTCATTGTGGACGCTGGGCGCATATTTGGCCGAGAAATGCATATTAATGGAAAGGCACTTCAGTACGAACCATCGGACCGGAACCAGAACCCTGCTGGATTTACTGGACTGTCAGTTGATCACCTGCACCACCGCCTGGTTATCGGACCAGAAACATATGTGCAAGTTCCGGAAACGATGGCCCCAAAGCTCCAATGCCACCAAGAGCGGGAAGAGTTTGAGGAACGTTATGTCCCTGATAAGGTCACTGACCGCCCACTCTGGCAGCCACCGCTGGGCGCACCAATTTTCCTGAAAGAACACCCCAAACCCAATCCCACCGGCAGCGTCAGATACCACCTACATGTTGGCCTCTAAAAGCCGTTTCTCTCTCCATAGGGAAATTCCATTGTAGTTCTGGAGGAACAAAAGCCAGACCAGGAGGTCAGCCCTGATACCCTTAGTTATGCGAATGTGGTGATGGGGGGCCAACAGCCCTGCAATTGCATGGCCGAGGCACGCACAAAATGCCTGGCCCGGGGCTACCATCCTGCATGCGAAATTGAGGTGCCCAAGTAAAGTTTGTAATGCCCTGAGCGTTACCTTCTTGGCGGCCAGAGTGTCTGTGAGCAGCCCCCACAAAATGGCCAATTTGTCGGGGGGGGGAGACTAGATGTGCAGAGCACTGTATCAATGATAATCCCTAGAAAGGAGATCCGAGTCGCGGGACCCTCATTTTTTTCTACATCCAATGGGACACCCAATTCGTCCGCAACTGCAGAAAACATGTCCATTAAATGGGCGTAGTCATGGGTACCCGCCCGCCCCGAGAAGAGATAATCATCGAGATAGTGTGAAATGGATGGTAAACCGGCCTGGTCCTTGACTGCCCACTCCAGCATGGTGCTGAAACGCTCGAAGGCAGCGCAGGAAATGGAGCAACCCATGGGCATGGCTTTGTCATAGAAAAACTGGCCCTCGAAGAAAATACCCAACAAGTCAAAATCCCTCGGGGATACTGGCAGGTGGCGAAAAGCTGACTTTATGTCACACTTCCCCATGAGAGCCCCAGCACCACATGCCCGCACTGTACGCACGGCTGCATCGCACAATGTGTACTGCACGGAGATCAGTGCGGGGCCAATCCCGTCATTCACCGAACCACCCCTGGGGTAGGACAGATGATGAATCAATCGGAATTCCCCGGGTACCTTTTTAGGCACTATCCCCAGCGGGGAGCAACGCAGGGGAGAGAATGGAGGGGAATCAAATGGGCCTGCAACTCGGCCAGCCTCGATTTCCTTGCGAATCTTATTCCACACTATCCCTTCCCTCCCCCGCACTGACTTGAGGTTCCTAGCCATCATGTCCACCTGTGGGCCCGAGTACGGGATCTTGAAACCCCCCGAAAAACCCCGCCACAGATATTCAGCATCGACCCTGTTTGGGTAACGTTGCAGAAGAGGGAGGAGAGACTCAAGCCTGATTGGAGTAGGCACCAGGCCCAGCTTCCCCACCCGGTTGGTGTGACCCACTACCCCCATGATGCTTGTGCTTCATCCCCCCAGCAACAAACTGCTTTGTGTTCCCGGCAACAAACCTTTGCCTCCCCGAATCGGGGCATGTGGGGAGAAGGGGGGAAGGAGTAGGACAGTCGGGGGCCTTTGACGGGGGGCCAGAAAGAGACACACGCATCCACTCGCTCGAGCAGTAGAAGGCAGCAAGGCTTTGGTTGGAAAACAAGCCCCAGGTTGGAATAGGGCTACCAGGATGGTGAGTCCCCAGCCTGTATCATCATCGGGCACGGGGGCAATCACAGGCCTTGGTTGCTGCACACTGCTCCCAGTCACACGAGGAGAAGGGTAGGGGTTGGAACAGTGAGAGGCCTGAGGAGGGGGACGTGCAGAGGACCCGGGGGGGGGAAGTGGAGGGATAGGTCTCTTACTCGGGGAACACACCCAGGCACCCGTGCTCCCCCCAACGCGGATGGATAACGCACTCACCTCAATAATCCTTTGTACAGCACTCACCCACTCACACACACACGCACGCTGCTCTCATGCTCTTCAATCACACATGGTTAGTCAATGGTTTACAAGGCTCCTAGCACCAGGCACAATAGGGGGCCAGTCTCACGGGCACACTAGGCTCCGATCACCAGCAATGTGTTAGTTTCAGCAGCAGCCTTTTATCCCAGTCCTCCAGGGCATTGCTGGAGCCACGCAGAGCGGCGCAATGGAGGGGGCGTGGCCAGCTGCAACATAGTCTGCATCTTAGCTCCTCCCCCTGGAGCGGCGGTGCGTGGTCTGGGCGGTTCGCCGCTGTATTGGTTTGGCAGGGGCGTGTCTTGCGGAGGTTTCCTGGGGGGGATCAGGGCTGTCGCGCTGGGGCCTGCGACGGGGGGTGTCAGAGGCTGGATGCTGTGGCCTGCGGGGCCTTGCCTCCTTACAGGGCACCGCTTATGGCAGGACAAGGTGGGGTGACACACACACACCCACATCTGGAGCAGGAATGAAAGTATTTGCAACGGGCACGAAAACACCCCTTCCCATTGTATGCCCAACATACCTGCCTCCCGGAAGAAGCCTTTGATGAACCCGGGATCACCACTCTGCTCCCCGTGAGGATGCCAGTGACCGGGCAGTGCAGGGCCATGATTTGGGAGTGCATATTATAGTCAATAATGTCCCAGCATGTATGGGGGTTGGATGCCGCCCTGCGGTGAAACATGTCACCATATTCCAGCCAGGCCGTCCCCCCAAAATCATTATAGGCCTTCTGGATGGTAGCAGTGTACTGAATTAATTGCCACGCCTTACTTGGGGATTTGTACGCCCCCCGCCCCCCCCCCCATCTAAATATAAAAACAGGTGGACCATTTCTCCCAGGTCCTGGGTACAGTTGGCTTCTTACATTTGCTCTTTCCCCCTTTTCCTGCCTCTGTGCCCCCATCACCTGGCTCCTCCCCTTGCAGCAACATGGATATGTCTAGAAACTCACCTTTCCATATCTTCTCCTTGGTTGCCAAAGGCAAATGATTGACTGGTAATGATATGGGGATGGCGTATGCATGCAGGCCTGGAGTGAAGCTAGTCTGCCCATAAGTAGCCTGTGCCTCATCACAGACAGAAGTGTCCCACACCGGAATGGCCGCATTGGCATCTAATGCCCGTACAGCCAATTTTTCCCAGTACCAATGCGACCCTTGTCCCCCAGCCCCAGGACTGGATCCCACCACTGTGCCTGTGCTGCAGACCTGTGCCCCCATGCCCATGCCCCTAGAATACACTGTATCAGCGACCGCCGGCCCCGCTACTCGGTCAGCCTGTGCTGGGACACCTGGGCCCACGCCCCCCTCGGAATGCGCTGGTGCTAGCCCCACAGCTACTCCTGCATTGTTCATAGGCACATGGCCTCCACTACCCATAGAGCCCCCAGGGCCCCCGGGCCCCCCAGTGCCATTGACTGCGGGACCCGTGGACCCCTCACCTTGGTCACTGGGTACTGCCATCATCCCGGTCATCTCAAGTGTATCTCTTGTGGCTGCCTGGGTCCCTCCTGATGAAACCCGGGTGTCCATTTTGGGTCTGGCCCTCCGGCGCTCACCATGGTGCATGTCCGTGTTGGGACTGCTTCCCCCAGGTTGCGCTCCTTTCTTAGCCTGTCGCCGCTTCGGTGGAGGAGGGGCCTCCGCTGCACCGCCTGACCTCTGGGCCTGCACCGTCTGCAGTGTGATGGCTATGATCTGCAAGACGTCCTGCATAGCGTACCGGGGAGCACTGTCCTGCTGCCGCTGGCCCCCTCTCGGTCCCGTGGTGGCGGGAGCGCCCACCTGGGGAGGCTCAGTTTCCCCAGAAGGGGTTGAGGCCCTAGCAGTCTGGCTGGCCTGGGCCCTAGTGGCCTGGCCAGCCTGGCCAGTCTGAGACCCCTTGCCACCCCGAGCGGACTTGGCGGGTGCCATGATGACCCTGCAACTTGCACCGACAACAAAGAAGAACTTAGGTTAACAGGAAGTAAGGTAAGTATGCACCCTCTAGTCGCACCTGTGCCCATATGCAACCCCCCCCCCCCCCCCGGGGCACTTAGATTAACAGGCATCAAGGTAAGTATGTGCCATCTAGTTGCGCTGTGCCCGTTGAGCAACCCCCCCCCCGGGGCATAGCCCCCTATAACATGGGCCATGTAGCAGGTCAATGACTGCCCCATGGGGGAAGCCCCATCCGGCCATGGTGCCCCCTGGAGGGGATTTCCCCCTGCCATAAACCTCCACCGGGCCATTAATGCTTCCAGTGTTGTGCCAATTTCAATGGGGATTTTACTCCCCCCTGGGGATTCTGCGGCAAGAATACAATGAGCACCAGCGGAGGAGGTGCTCCACATGAGGATTCCCTTCCCCAGCCCCTGCCGGGGCAAAGAAAACACTGCCGGGGCAAAGAAAACACTGAGCGGCGCCCCACATGGGGCTTCTCTTCCCCCCCTGCCCCCTCTGGGGCAAAACTTGCAGTGTGCACTCCACATGGGGATTCCCTCCCTCAGCCCCTGCCGGAGCAAAGAAAACACTGAGTGCCTCCGCCTTGCACGATGGCAGCAGCAGCAGCGCTCAACGTGGGACTTCTCCCCCCCCACAGCCCCCGCTGGGGCAGAACTTGAACTGGGTGCTGCCAAACTTGCCAGCAGCAGCGGCGCTCCTCGATCCACATACAGAATCCCTCCAAAAAGGGATTCCCTCCCCCCAGCCCCAGCCGGGCAAAGAATGGACTGAGTGCCGCTGCCTTGTATTGCCAGCGGCGGCAGCACCCTCACTCCATGGGGACTTCCCCCCCAGCCCCCACTGGGGCCAGAATTGAAATGTGCGCCGCTGCTCTACGAGTGGTGGCGGCGCTTCAGGCTGGGGGATTCTTTCCCACCTCCACATAAGGATTCCCTCCCCCCCAACCCCTGTCGGGCAAAAATGCACTGAGCGCCACCGTCCTGCATGGAGCGGCAGCAGCGCTCCACGTGGGGCTTCTCCCTCCCCCCCCCAGCCTCTGCAGGGGCCAAAACGTGCACTGAGCACTGCCGCACTGGTCAGTGGTGGCAGCGCTCTTCGCTCCACGTGGGCTTCCCCAGCCCCCACTGGGGCCATAATAGCGATGCGCACTGCCGCTCCACCCAGTGGCAGTGGCACTTCAGGCTGGGGGATTCCTTCCCCCCAAACCCCAACTGGGGCCAAAAACATGGGGATTCCCTCCCCCTGCTCCAGCCAGGGCCAAAAATCTGCTGAACGCCGCCGCTCTGACCCGGCGGCAGCACACTATGCGAGGGGTATCTCCCCCCATCCCTACAGAGGAAATAGCAACCACTGGGGATTTCCCCACCCCACCTCACCCCTGCTGGGGCCAAAACATGCCCTGACCACCGCCGCACTGGCTTGGGTTTCTATGGTTTGGTTTAAGAGGAGGAATGTGGGAGGGGTCCCCACC
Source organism: Sphenodon punctatus (assembly GCA_003113815.1). Taxonomy (NCBI): domain Eukaryota; kingdom Metazoa; phylum Chordata; class Lepidosauria; order Sphenodontia; family Sphenodontidae; genus Sphenodon; species Sphenodon punctatus. Next base: position 134,443 of record QEPC01001042.1, on the reverse strand, counting down.
GAACATCGGGATAAAGTGCAAGTATTACCTGCCATTGTTGAAACAGTCAGAAATTATGGTCCCTGCCATTGGGCTGAAAATACCTTACAATCACCAGTTACCTTAGAACAACTTGGTGAAGTATGGAAGAAATACATGCAGATATATCATACTAAAAAGAAAGACAGGGATTCTGCTTTCCTATTGTTACTCTGGTGAGGTATTAACATGCTCTGTGTAGATAATGAACAGGAGAAAAAGGCTAACAAAGCTTTGGAAGCACAAATTGCAACTCTAAAGGACAGAGAAAAACAGAACCAGATCTGATTAACTGAGTCTGCTGAGCGCAATTTCATACAAGCTAGAGAGTTAAATGATTTTAAAGACAAGTGTAAAGATCTGGAAAAACAGCTAAAGAAACAAGAAATAATAGTGAGCTCCTTTGAAAATAAATACTGAGATAGTCAATCTGCCATTAGAGTTTTAATGAGTCAAATATCTGAAATGAAGAGTCAAAACCCAGCAGATCATAATAAATGCCAAGTTAAAATCTCAGCTCTGACATAGCAGTTGCAATGTAACAGGGAATGGTTTCTGCAGTAAAAAGCAAACCCATTGCAATGAGTTCCATGATTAATAGGGAAGATTACATGGATCCAGAATTCTGGCATGAAGGTAGTGATTCCCAGGATTACAATGATGTCATCCACAATATTTTTGCAGTAAACCAACCTGAGGAAATTGTAACTCCCTTGCCTCCCTGTGATCCAGACGCTGCTAACAGACACTTTTACCACTTCCCTCTAACAGACACTGCTGACACACACAAAGTGGCCACTGTGGTTGCTAAACCTGATCCCACAGAAGGCAAGGCAATGCCTCCCTTAGAGAGCATTGGCAACCTCAGCCAGAGAGGGATGCCTGGCATCAAGGGGTATTTTCAGACGTTACGAGATCAGTCAACCACAGTGAACCATGGTCAATCCCACAGCGGGGCCAAAGCGCCCTGAACGTCTGTTCAGCGGCCGCCAGATGTTCACCACAGTCAATACCCAGCAGGGGTCAAAATCAACCACGCTTCTGGAGCTCCGGCCTGGACCATCTCCAAAAGCGTAGTCAATGCGATTACCAACGGGAAACAAAAAAAGGTAACGTCTGAATGGCAACCACCAGCCGGAAGCAAACTAAATGATTCCCTGCCGGGGACAAAGCACGCAACGTCGCTGCCAGGCAACCAGCAACAACACAGGCCACTGAGGGAGATTTAAAGGACACACAGCAGCAGGGAAATGTGGCAGGATGGAGTGAGGCGGAAGGGAGAGGAGAGCGGCGGGCGAGAGAGCAAGGGAGGAGGAGGAGGAGAAGGTGGAGGAGGAGGCACAGGCAGAGGAGGAGGTGGTCGTGCAGCACATGCACAGCAGCAGCAGCAGCAACAGCCGGGACGGGCCACCCTGGGGACAATGATCGGGCCGGGGAAGGAAGCACCCCGGAAATGGGTAAGGGGACCGAAGGGGAGGGGACCCGGAAGCACAGGGGCACACAGGGGGGAGGGCTGGCTGGCCGGCCGGCAGGAGGGTGGGTGGGGCTGGACAGGGGAAGAACAGTAACCAACCAACCAACCACCCCCTATGTCCCACAGACACGGAAATGGGCGCAGGAGCCCGAGCCCCCGGAGGAGCCGGGTGCAGCCTAGGTGGAGCAGAAGGAGGAGGAGGAGGAACTGGAGGGACCACGGGGGAGATGGCCCAGCACAGAGGGGGGCAATGGGGGCTCAGGGAGACCCAGGAGTTCATTCGCATCTGGGGGGCCCTGGAGCATCAACTGGAGCTCACGCTCAATCAGCGCAATGAACACGTGTTCTGGGAGATCGTGCGGGAAATGGAGGTGGCGGGGCATCACAGGACCATGCACAGTGCCGATCGAAGGCCAAGGAACTCAAGAGGGGGTACAAGGCCATTTGGGACAACTACCAGCGGTCCGGGCACAGAGCCCAGACCGCCCCCTACTATGATTCCCTGGACCGCATACTGCATATGAAGTGCTCAATAGTAGCCCCACGCCTCATGGGAAGCACCGTGGTCCAAGGCAGGGAGTGGGCCGATGGACCCCCTCCCTTCGCCACCCCCCAAGAAGGCACCAGCTCCAGGGCCCCTGACCCCCAGGAGGGATGCCTAGGGACCTCAGGAACCAGCAGGCCCCTCCCCAGCACCAGCCCGGAGAGACCCCACCCCCTGGCAGGACTGGACTACTCCGAGGCCGGCACACTGGTCAACCTCAGCCAGTGGTCAATGGGGGACCCCAGCTACATGGAGGGGCCGGCCTCAGAGGGATCAGAGACAGACATTGAAGATAAGCGAGCAGGTGGGAGGGGATATGGACCAGGGGGCAGGCCCCATCCACCCCAGACCACAGAACGGGGTCCCGCCTGGGCACACCTACAGCCCTCCTCCACCCACCCACCCCATATCCCCACAGGGCATGACATGTCCCAGCACCAGAGACAGGAGGACGAGAAGGCTGGAGGGGAACAGTCCCGGCAGCAGCCGGAGGGCCCAGGTGAAGCACACCGGCAGGGAGGCTGGGAGGGGGACCCGGATCATGCAGGGTGGGGGTGGGGGGTCCGAGGCATTGGGGAAAGCCAGAGGGGGCATCTACCAACCCGGGGGGACCATACACCCCAGGCTGGGGGGTGGCTGGCCAGGGGGGCTAACCACCACCATCTGTGTACTCTACAGGGCAGCCCGAGGGGCCCCAGAAACCCGGGGTCGTGCCCTCAGCACAATGGAGGGAGGGAGCACCAGGCACGGGTATGGCACCAGAGGGAGGACCAGGTAGAGGAAATAGTCTGATCCACCACAAAACAGGGGGAGCGGATGAGAGCAGCCGTGGATCGCATGGAGGCGGCCACAGATCGATCCCTGCAACAGGCGGAGGCAAGGGACCAGAGGTTCCAGGTGGAGGTGTGCCTGGAATGGAGGCAGGAGTGCTGGGACCACAGCAGGCACATAGAGGCATTTGGGCTGCTGGAACAGGCCATCGAGGGGATGGTGCGGGAGCATTCAGCAAAAATGGATAGGTCCCATGACACCGGGACCTCACTGCTCCTGCACGCTGGCACCATGAGTGCCTATGTGATGGTAGCCACCCTGCTGGGCACCCTGTCTTCCCAGGCCACAATTCCTGGTCCCTTGGCACCCCACCACCTCCCCAACCGCCCCAGCCACCGCCATGCCAGCTGGGGCCACGCATCTGCCTCCCGGTCCCTGTAGGCCTCCGGAGGGAGCAGCCACCTGGGGGGGAGTCTCAGACCCTGGGTCCTCCCTCCCTTCCACCACCACCTGGCCCTCATGACACCGAGGCCTCCCAGGACACCGTTGGGGACACAGACAGTGTGGGGGAGGGGAGCTCCCAGAGTTCTGCAGCGCCCACAGGGCAGGCAAGGGAGGTCCAATGGTCTCCTTCGGACTGCCTCCTTCAGTCTGTTCCTGGGCCCGGGGGTGGGGGAGGTCCGATGATCATAGAGGGACTTGCCCAGGGAGCTTGTGGGAGCCACAGGGTGGTGGGGTCGGGGCTTAGCGCCCTCACACCTCAGCCTCCCAGCTGATATGCCTGGCCAGGGCAGCACGGATGTGCTTGGCATACTGGTACTCCCTCGGGTTGTCCACGTTCACATACAGAGGCACAGGTCCGGGAGGGCGACGAGGCACGGGCTATTCGAGGGCTGCCCCATTGGTTTCGCACACAGGTGCCCGCTGTGTGCTGCACAATATATCCTGGGCTGAGGTCTCCACCGTGTAGTCCAGCCAGCCAGCAAGGCTCCTCCAGCGCTGCTTGAGGGCCCCGAATGCCCACTCGACTACGGTCCTGCTTCCACACAGGTGGGAATTGTACAGTGCCTGCACCGGGGACCTGGAAACCGGGTACACCTTCATCAGCCACCGGGTGAGGGGATAGGCCGGGTCCCCCAGGATACAGGGGGGCATTAGCACCCCCTCAATCCAGGTCACCCCCATGTCCGCAAAGTCCCCGCAGTACATCCGGGCATAGAAGGGGGAGATGGTCATGATTTGGGCATCATGGGCCACAGCTGCACCCAGAGTTGCCTATGAAGATGTCTATGAGCCACCCCAGTGGTCTACCACATCCTGCAGCTTCAGGGAGTGGTAACCATGTCTGTTAACATACTACACGGCCTCTCCAGCAGAGGGGCTGAGGATATCAATGTGGGTGCCATCCACAGCACCTATGCAGTTGGGGAACCCTCCAGCCATGAAGCCGGCCATCACAGCCTCCTGGTCCACCAGCTGGGTTGCTCAGTCCAGGAGAACTCCCTCCACAGCCTCATATACATCCCGGAGGATACAGGCAATGGTGCTCACCCCAACACCGAAGTGCTGCGAGACGGACCGGCAGGAGCCGGGCATTGCGAGGGCCCAGATCCCGATGGCCACCCGCTGGACCATGGGGATGGGGGTCATCATGGGGGTGTGCTGTCACTCCAGCCACGGTGTGAGCAGCTCCGCAAGCTGCAGTAGGGTGCGCCTATCCATCCAAAAGTGCACCCTCCAGGCGGCCTCGTCCTACTGAGCCAGCGCCTGGGACCACCACCCCTGTGCCCGCTCCGTGACCCATACCCGTCAGGCAATGGGTATTGTGAGCTGGGCGGTGCGCCTCATGGTCTCCCTCTGCCATTGGAGGCGTCCGGTTGCCTCGCAGAGCACAGTGGCCCTGTTCTGGCCATGGATCAGGGCCTGCCGGTCCGCCCCAGACACCCGCTGAGCCCTGAGCTGGTATGGGAGTGCCTGCGGCCGTGGTGGGCTCTCCGGGCCCTAGCCATGGTCCAGACCATGCCAACCCCCAGGCGGGTGCCCAGGTGCACCTCTGCGGTCAGGATGTGCAGCTGATCGGTGTGCAAGTGGTACCACTCGGCACAGAGTGCTAGGTGCATCTCGCAGGCGCCCAACCGGCCTCGCTCCATGGTGCCGACTGGCCCGGGTAGGGAGCTGCTGGCCCTGTTATAGCCTGGGCCACATGTAGGCCCACCCCCAGGTCATGAACTGGTGACCGGGTGGGGGCACACGTGTTGGCCCAGGGCGCCCCCCCCACCCCCCGGCTGGCACAGGCAGTGCCTGGTGGGCAGGAGGGCAGGGGTGGTGGGGGCGGCCCATTGGGCGCACCTGCTGTCCCTGCATGGGGCCTTGCGCACGGACATGCTGACGTCAGCTACACTCCTGCTGTCATCACCTCCCACTTCTCTGTGGTGGCAACATTGTGTCCTCATCAGCCTGATTAGCGTGTCGGCTGTCCTGCCTGTGTGCTTGGTTCCTGCAGCTGTGCTGGGTCTTCACCCCATGCCTTGCTCATTTGCCATGCCTTGTTGTGGCCTGTGGCCTTATTGCTTGGCCTTGGGGCACCCCTGCATCCCCTTCCGCCCCTCCAGGGAATGTGGGCCCCCATTTTCATGGTGTCAGTTCCCCTGGCTTGCTGGACCATGACTGACTGTGCTTCCACCAGGCTCCCAGCCCCTGTGGACCTTCCACAAGACCATGGTCCTGTGCGATCTGTGGCATACCCCAGCCGTGCAATTGCTCCTGAGCTGCGCGGACAGCCTGCCGGGTGCCTATGCGAGCCTGAGCTCTGGCCTTCGTTACTTTGACTATGAGGCAAGCACTCGCGATTGCCGGCTGCATGCTGAGATGCTTGGGCTGGTTCCCTTTCCCGATGGGTGCATTCTGGAGATGAGGTGCTTGCATGTGGGGTGGTCTGCGGCGGAGACCATGTCCACCCTCTCCGTCTGCAGCCTGGCCACCTACAAGGTCTGGCTGGCTGAGGGGGCCCCTGCCTTCGCCATGTCCTACTTTGGCTGCATTCACGGGCCAGTGGGTACCAGCACTCTCATGGGGCAGTCTATCACTGGCTGTTGGAGCTCGGTCACCTTCTGTGGCCCCCCGCTGCTGACTTCTGCTTGCCGCAGCAGAGCTGTCAACGCTGTCAGGTGTGTAGTCATGTTCCAATGTGCAGTTGGGGCTCTCCATGCAGGATCCATTTGAGGCGTAATACCTCATCGCCCACCACATGTCCGTGCTGGGGTACCACCGGGGCATGCTTCATTGGCCTCACTTCATTCACCTTGTGGGCCACCCAGCCCCTGGCCCCCACGAGGCCCCCTGCAGCTGGCTGTGAGTCCCCCTGTGCCTTCCGGGCCCCGGTTGCTGGCTCCACTGTGAGCTCCCACCTCCGCCCTGCTGCCGTGGTCTGCTGCCTACTCCCTCCTTGATGTCCCGCCCATGCTGCTGTGCTGCCTGCTTCCTGGGGTTCCGCTGCCCCCACCTGTGGCTCTGGGCCCCCCCCCGTCTACCTCTGCAACCGTTGTTCTTCTCCATGGTGTCCAGGTCCAGCTCTCCGAAACGCCCCCCGGCTCCCCTGGGTGCTGCTCACCATCCTCGTCTGCCTGCCCTCCCTCATGTGCCCCAGTCCCCCCCCCGGGTGTCTGTGTGACATCGGGGTTCTGGGGCCTCTGGACTGCACCTCCTGGCTACCTCCCTGGGGGGTGTGCCTTTGGTCCTGCTGCACGGCTCTGGCTCTCCTGCCTCCCCTCCATTGCACCCTCACCAGCACTTGGGGTCCATGTGTGCCTCCTGGACCATGCCCGGGGCGCTGCCTGTTCCATGTGGCCTCGCCCTGTGCCTGTACCCTGACCTTTTGGGGTCCCTCCATTCCAGGACTGACTGTGTAGCTGTGGGGGTGCCTGTGCAGGCTGTGCTGTTGTTGGGAGTCTGCCTGCCATTCCCCATGCCCGGCCCTGCCTCTGGGGTGTTCCCCCCCTCTTCCCTGTCCCGCTGCCCCCCTTCCCCCTGTGCCCGTTGTGCCGTGCATGTTGTCTGTCCCGCTGTGTCCCCCCTTCCCTTCCTTTCCTGTCTTGGTGTGTGTGTGCCTGGGCATGTGTCTGTGCTGTGTGTTCCACTGTGCCCTCATTGTCTCTGTGCCTGTTGTGTGTGGTACCTTGGCGGCTCTCCTCTCTCTTCCCCCTCCCTTCCCGTTTCCCTTTTGTGGGCATTCCCTTTTTGTGCTTTTGGCTTCGTTTGCCCTCAGCCAGCCATGTCTGTGTCCCGCCCCTCCCCGGTGCCTTCTAGGTGTTTTGACCACAGCCGGTATTCAGCGTCACATCTGTTGCGCTGCCTCAGGCCGTGGTCTCGCGGCCCGATTCCCTGCCATGGTCCCAATCCCGTCACATCTGTATGGGGCTCTCCTTGACCCCAGGGGGTGGTGGTTCGGTTCCCCACTGCTGGGAATCCACTGTGGTGAATCAGAACTGCATAATGTCTGAAAACACCCAAGGTCACTCAGGAGGGAAATGTTCCTCTGGTTGGCCCAGGGACTTTTATCCCTTCCACCAGAATGTCCAGGGTCTTGTAGGGTCCCCCAGGAGTCCCCCTCTATGGCCACGTTTCCAGGACAGGGCTTGGAGTGAACTACTGACATTCACCAACTTCTTTGGGGGCATGTATTTCACCCATCTCTCTGCCCTAACCAGCAACCGTGGCCCCTGGAACATGTATGCATAATCCAGCCTGAAGTAACCTCCCCCCTCTTGGTGTGTTCCCTATTTCACAAGCAGAATTATTGCTTTTATTGTTGTGATTGGTAGTGTTGTTTTTTTAGGTATTTTGTTTAAAATAGGGTCTCATCTACACTGTTTTTGCCACCATTTGTTTTGAGAGCAAGGATTAAAACAGTCTGTAAGGAGGAATAAAAGTAGCCATTTCAATACAGTCTTTCAAAAAGAAAAGAAAACCATCCACTTCCACAAGCATGTGATGTCTCTGTGCCATTAAGGATGCTTCAGTGCTGATATGAGTAATTTGTGTGTGTGCTTGACTATGTGGGATGTGTGAGATGGGGTGTATGTATAATTGTATGCTTGAGGAGATTTATGTGTGAATGACTCTGCCTGAGTGCCCTGAGATGTTGGTGTATGCATTTATGTGTGTAAGTTTGATACTGGACTTGTAGGTCTTTGGGTGGCAATGCGTGTGTGTTTGAGGATTCTTATAGGCATAGAAGTTGTTGCAAAGCAGGAATCCCTCTTTTCTAACTCACTGCAGCATGGAGGTGTTATTCTCTTGGAGTGTGCTTTATTTGAGATTGAAAAGTGTTCCTGGACTGCTTGTTGTGATAAGCTAAGTATTGTTGTGGTGTCGTAGGCCCTTTTTACACAGACACTCTAACACCCATAAAATGGGTGTTACATTTTATTATACATGTTGCAGGGCACCACTGCAGCCAGTCACCATGGGCCCTGTGCACACATGATGCCTCCACTCAGTTCCTCTGGGTGGAGATGGGTGTTGGCCGGTGGGTGGGGAGCATTTCCTGGGTGGAGATGGGTGGGGGCGTCTGTGTAAACACCACTTTCGGTGGGTGTTGGTGAGTGGTTGCTCCCGGCCAACACCCATCTCCACCCACACCCACCCATGGAGCAACGGACGCCACTGCTGGTTCTTGCTCCCCTCACCTAACTCCTGCTGATACCCTCCATCCAGAACAATCTGTTAGCTAAGGTCTGTGTAGCTAAAGTTAGGTACGGTCATATCCTCACCACTAGGGCTGTAGCGGAATATCTCAGCGGTAGCTATTTCCGGCGGAAACAGTGTTTCCGCAATTAGTGGAACGGCATGGCAGAGGCGTTCATTCCACGGTTTCATTCCGCGGTTCCGCGGTTCCGCTTATTTAATTCCGCAACTTAGTGGAATCGTGGAAACATGACATTTTTGCGATTTCCGCAATTCCGCCAGTGCCAAAAAATAGCGGAATAGCGGTTTTCCGCGATTTCCGCAATTTTTACATGATTTTTTCGCGATTCCGCGATTTGCAGAATTCCGGCGGAATTAGCGGAATATCCGCAGAAAAGTCGCGGTGTGGCGCGGGCAGTTCCGAAATGGCGGAACGGAATCGCAGCGCGGTAAAAGCTGCTGCCGCATCAGCCCTACTCACCACATGGACCAATCAGCCATCATTCTTGATGTAACTAAGCCAAGCGCATGTACCTGGGACCTTGCATCCTCATGAATGTTACACTCCTTGTCTCTCCCTCTGTTCCCCTTCCTTCATCTCCCCCCCCCTCCATCTCTCATATTGTAAGCCCTAAGGCAGGAACTATGTCTATTCAATTACTTTGTAAAGCTCCAGGTACATTGCTGCCGCTATATAAATGCTTGTTATTAATAATAATAATAATAATAATAATAATAATAATAATAATAAAAGTAGATTTTGGTGTTAGTCTGAACTAGGTTTCACTTGGCACACACACCCTTTTCTTTCCCTAACCTTACAACCTTTCAACCTTTCTTTCTCCTTCAACCCTCCCATAGATCCCCACTTCCTGTTCCCCCTACGTATAGTATGCGGTGTACTAATCTGAACATTCCTCCTCACATACCTGCAACATTAAAATCTTGTTGTTTCAGTTTTGCTAAATTGTAGTACTAATTCTCCTAAACCTTGTAGTGTAGGGCTGGCATTTCCTATTGGGACAAAGGGAACTTGTGAAAAACATTCAAATCAGACACAATGCTGTTCTTGAAAAAATTCTTTTATCCGCAAAGTTCTTATAAATTTGAAAAGTAAAATCCTGATTAAAAAATGGTCACAACCCTTCTTTTCCTAACCCTGCATTAAAGCCGCTGGAATAGGCAGCTTTTGAAAAGAAATATAGGATCAACTGGCACTTCTGCCACCCTTCACACCTGAGTTTTCTGTAATAATAAGGGAGCTTCACATACTTTCCATCAACTTTGCTGTGAGTTTCTTGTTACACTTCACCCACTGCCACCCAACTGGCACAGCTTTAGTGGCAACCCTGTGGGAGATTCAGAGCTGGATCGACCAGCTCTGCATCTCCTGCAGGTTTGCCACCAAAGCTGTGCAGGTTAGCTTTCCCACATGACAAAACCCATGCCTGATTTGCCTCCCAGATCTTTTTCCAGAGGCAAATTAGGTGCATTTTGTCATGTGGGAAAGCGCTCTCAGTTTTAAAACTAACCAGATTCTTTGCTCCCACAACTGTCCTTAGGCGCTTAGTTAAAAATCTTTTTCTACTTTTCAGGCTAAACTCATTAATGAAACACAACAACACTGAGGTAATTCTCCAAGAGACCAAGATTGGCCACTGTAGGAAATAGGTGCTGGGCTCGATGGACCTGGATTTCCAGAAAGCATTTGTACCTTGTATATAGTGTACCTGGATTTCCAGAAAGCATTTGATAAGGTCCCACATAAAAGACTCTTGAGAAAATTAAAAAGTCATGGGACAGGAGGTAGTGTCTTACTATGGATCAGTAACTGGTTAAAGGATGGGAAGCAAAGAGTAGGACTAAATGATCAGTTTTCACAATGGAGAAATGTAAAAAGTGGTATGCCCCAGGGCACTATGGGAACTCCTCCCTTGACCCCCTCCAATCTGGCTTTCACCCCCTTCACTCTACTGAAACTGCTCTCGCTAAGATCACCAACAATCTTCTTGTGGCTAAATCTAATTGTCTCAATTCCATTCTTGTCCTCCTTGACCTCTCTGCTGCCTTCAATACTGTTGACCACTCACTCTTGCTGAATTAACTTCACTCCCTTGGCTTCCGCGGCTCCGTTCTCGACTGGTTCCCCTCCTACCTCTCTGACCACTCCTTTAATGTGTCTCTTCCCAATTCCAAGTCCTCCTCCCTCCCCCTCTTGGTTGGCGTTCCCCAAGGCTCTGTCCTTGGCCCTCTCCTCTTCTCTATCTATACCCTGTAGGGGCGGGAAAACCGGTAAATCCGGTATCCGATAATGCCGGTACCAGGCGTACCAGCATTATCGGATTCGACCCGGTAAATCCGGTCCGGGTACCAGATTCCGGGTACCAGATTTTTTTACATTGCAGCCATTTAAAAATGGCTGCAATGTAAAAAACTTAAAGCCCCACCAAAAAAGTTAAAAAAAACAAACCCTCCCCGAGTCCAGGCTGCGCGGGTGGAAGGGGGGACACCCCCCACCCACCCTGCCCAGCCTGGATTTTTGTTTAAAAAAAGACTCAGAGGCGAGCCCACCCCCCAGCACCAGCGGCCGCGGCGTCCCCGCAGCCGCCGGTAAGTATGACCCGATCCCTGGGGGGGGGGGGGGTGTTTAACACCCCCCCCCCCCCAGGGATCACCCCTACAGCGCGCTTGCCGCTTACCTTTGGGAGCTGCGGCGGCGGCGGGCGGTCCGGCGGCCTCAGCGCCGGCTGTGGCTGCCGGCGTCAGAGACGCTCTAGGCCTTCCGGGGAACTTCCGGGTTTCCCCGGAAGGCCTAGAGCGTCTCTGACGCCGGCAGCCACAGCCGGCGCTGAGGCCGCCGGACCGCCCGCCGCCGCCGCCGGAGCTCCGCAAGGTAAGCAAGCACTGAACTTTAGTAGGGGTGATCCCTGGGGGGTTGGGGGGGTGTTAAACCCCCCCCCCAGGGATCGGGTCATACTTACCGGCGGCTGCGGGGACGCCGCGGCCGCTGGTGCTGGGGGGTGGGCTCGCCTCTGAGTCTTTTTTTAAACAAAAATCCAGGCTGGGCAGGGTGGGTGGGGGGTGTCCCCCCTTCCACCCGCGCAGCCTGGGAGGGGGAGGGGGAAGGAATTAATTTATTTCATTGATTTCAATGGGGACACAGTGCCCCATTGAAATCAATGAAATAAAACCGGTACCGGTATACCGGATTTAATCCGGGAATCCGGTTTTTAGAGAACCGGCAACCGGTAAATCCGGTAGCCGGTAATGGGCCCGGGGTCCCACCTCTAATACCCTGTCCCTAGGCAAACTCATTGACTCCCATGGCTTCCAATATCACCTCTACACTGATGACATTCAACTCTCTCTCTTCTCCCTCTCTCTCTCAATGTATTCAAGCTCGCCTCACCAGCTGTCTCTCTGACATCTCTACCTGGATCTCTCAATGTCAACTCAAACTCAACATGGCTAAAACTGAACTCCTTATCTCCCCCCCTCGTCCTTCCTCTCCCTCTTCCCTGTTGATCCTCATCGATGGGGTCACCATCCTTCCCGTCCCCCAAGCCCGTAGATTAGGCTTCATCTTTGACTTAGCCCTTTCTTTTAAACCCTACATTGACTCTGTTGCCAAATCCTGTTGCTTCTCCCTCCATAACATTGCTAAGTTTCGCCCTTTTCTCTCTGTTGCCTCTGCCAAAACCCTTGTTCATGCCCTGGTCATTTCTCACCTCGATTACTGTAACCTCCTTCTCACTGGCCTCCCCCAGTCTCACCTTTCTCCCCTTATCTCCATCCAAAACTCTGCTGCCAGGGTCATCGACCTTGCCAGTCACTTCGACCACGTGCAGCCCCTCCTCTCCTCTCATCAGTGGCTCCCCCTTCCTGAACGAATTTTCCACAAGCTCCTAGCCTTCACCTATAAAGCTCTTCACAACCTTGCTCCCCCTTACCTCTCTGCACTAATTTCCCTCTGTACTCCAGTCTATGAACTCTGCTCCTCCTCGGTCCCCTCTCTTGCCCTCCCATGCCTCCCCTGCTCCCCTAATTGCCTTTGTTCCTTCTCCCTAGCAGTCTCTATGCCTGGAACTCCCTCCTTACCCACATCTGCCTCACCTCCTCCCTTCGTACCTTCAAATCCCTCCTCAAGACCCACCTCTTCCACTCTGCCCTCCCCAACTCCTCGCTCCCCTCACCTAACTCCTTCTGATACCCTCCATCCAGTACAATCTGTTACCTGAGGTCTGTGTACTCATATCCTCACCACATGGACCAACCAGCCATCATTCTCGATGTAACCAAGCCAAGCACGTGCACCTGGGACCTCGCATACTCATGAATGTTACAATCCTTGTCTCTCCCTCTGTCCCCCTTCCTTCGTCTCCCCCCTCCCCCATTTCTCAGATTGTAAGCCCTTGGACAGGGACAGTGTCTATTAAATTACTTTGTAAAGCTCCAGGTACATTGCTGGTGCTATATAAATGCTTGCTAATAATAATAAGAAATAAGAATTAGCCTGGCCCTCACTTGTGGTCACATGGTTATATGTCACAGGGTAAGCCCAGTACAGGGCTACCCACTACTGTTATCAATAAAGTTGCAGTCAATGCCCCATTTAACCCATGTTATGTGTCTGGTCTGGTTCTTATGCGTTGTGCTCGCACAACTGTCCTGCTCCTGGATTGGGAGAATGAATTTATTTAAGATGGTCTCATGTCCTAGGTTTATTTACAAATCATTCTCTCTCCCCATGATCCCTGAAAGTTTTTTCAAAAGAGTAAACTCCTGCTTAAACAGATTAATTTGGAAGGATAGGAAAGCCCGGATCAACCAACAAACGTTAAGGTTAAATAAAGAAAGAGGGGGATTGGGTTTTCCAGATTTACAAAAGTTCCACTGGGCATCGGCTTTGTTGGTAGTTAAGCTATAGTTTCAGGAGACGGCTGAAGTAGAATGGGTGAAAATAGAAAAAGCCATTCTATCAGGAGTGAACCTTAAAGAATTCATGGTGTTACCATTCCCAGTGGATGTTTAGAGGAACACCCATTTCAGGGCTCGCATGTCATATCTGCCAGGTGGGGTTTGTTTGGGGTTTTGGGTGTGATTAGGGAAGGGGATGCTCTGTGGGAATAGGTGAGTTAGGTTGGGGAGTTGGGGAGGAGAGGGGGATGGAGTAGGATTGTGGGGTATGTTTTTATATTTCTGGTTGTTTTTTATCTGTATTTTATTGTAAGCCACCCTGAGTTGCCATTGGCAGGAAGGGCAGGATAATAATAATAATTATTAATAATAAATAATATACTATCTGGAATAGGGCTGTAACTCAGTGCTCAGATTACTCGGGTTTTCCCAAGTACCCCCATCCTTGGCTCAGGTTTGATGAGTTTCAAGTAACTGAAGAATTGCCCTGGTACTCAAAAAACCCGGCAGATTCTTCAGTACTTGGAAGGGGAGGAAGAGAGCAACAGTGCCCAGGGAAGATGACAGGGAGAAGAGAAGGGAAGAGGGAAGGGTGAGGAGCAGGGAAGGGAAGCCCGACAACTCACCAGAAAGCGGCTTCAGCACGCCTCTGCTGTGTGGGACTGCCGTGCTCAGGAAGCGGCTCTGGAGTACCTTTGTGCAGGCTCTCCAGAACTCAGAATCAGGAGCATGCTGGGGGACTGCTCTGCTCAGGAAGCAGCTCCAGAGACCCTCTGTGTATGCTGTCTGGGAGCGTGCTGGGAGATGTAGTTGGGCACGAGCCTGCTGTCTGGGAGTATGCTGGACTACCTCTCCCGGCATGTTCCCAGAGAACATGTGCAGAGGCACTCTGCAGCTGCTTCCCAAGCAGAAAAGTCCCCCCAGCAACATGCTCCCAACTCTGAGTCCTGGACAGCATGCACAGAGGTATGCCAGAGACATTTCCCCAGCAGAGCAATCCCTCACAGCAGAGGTGCACCAGAGCCACTCTCCAGTGAGTCTGCTGGCCCCCATCCCTGACTCTTACCCTTTCCATCTCCCGTTCTCTTATCCCTGCCATCTTCCCTGGCCACTGTTGCCCTCTCCCCTTGCCCCTTCAGGCCCCTTCCAAGTATCAAGTGTTCACCCCGTCTCCAAGAATTGAACCAAAACCTCAGGTCTCATACTCGGAGACTTGGTAATACTTGTGAGTATTTATTTTTTTTGGCACTTGGTTCAGCCCTAATCTGGAGTAAGTGTATGAAAAAAAATGGAGATTATGTCTTGGACATCACCCCTTTTGTCTCCTGGTGGGTTATTGCCTGAAGGGAAAAAGCCTGTTTTTATTAAGTTTATTAAGGCTTTGGAGACAGTCAAACACCCCTAGCCAAACATCTTTTTCAAAAGGGTGCTTTTAAATCTAAATTAGAATTTGAAAAGATCCTGCAAGGACCAGTTGATCAGATGCAATGCTATCAGTTAAGGACTTATTTTGCTGATCCCAGACACGGAGGGCTGGGGGGGTGGGGGGAGATTGTCAGAGCGATAAAACCATTGGAGCAATTAATGCTTATTTGCTCTGAGAGTAAAAGGTATGTTGTCTAACATGTACAAAATACTAACTAAAATATTGGCAAAAGGGGGAGATGAGATACATAGGTCAATGGAAGCATGAACTGTCAAAAAACTTGGGAAACTGGACTGTAATTCTATCTGGAAATACATGTTTAAGTGCTCCAGATTGCTAATAAAGATGGACACAGATAAAAATTTCTATGAGATGGTACATGACTCCAATAAGACTAGTGAAAATGGCAAACGGACACCCACACTGTTGTGGAGAAACTTCCATGAACAAGGAACGTTTCTTCATTGCTGGTGGCACTGTTCCAGAATTGTGGACTTTTGGAGGATGATCTGGATGTGTCAGGGTATGGAGAGGATGCAGGCTGCAAGGACAGTGGAGGAAGGGGCGGGGGGGGGCAGCTCGAGGTGCCCAGGAGGTCGTCTCCCCACAACTCCAGTACCTGTGTCTGTAGAGCCTTCCCCTGCTGGCAGTCTGCTGGGCCAGCGATTACCTGATGAGAAAGAGCTGCGGCGCTCTGAGCGCCTGCAGCTGAAGCGAGGGCTGGGTCTGAAGCAAGGCACATAAAAGGAGGGCCATTGGACTCTCTCCTTGCTGGTGATCAGAGCTTCTTGGTTTCTGTGATCTGGCCCGTGTGTTGGTATTTGGAGAACCTGTGGTTTGTTAGAATCCCTTCCTGTTCCTGTGTGACGAGTGCTGTGTGTGGTGAGTGATTGTGTTCGAGTGGTGTGTGCTTCTGTCTTCCTTGCTGTTGACCTTTCATACCTTCCTGTGTGTGGTTGTCCCCTCACCGCTCCCTTCGGGGATTCCCAAGGCCTGGGGTTCCTACCCCCTCCTCACTGGTTTCCCCTCCTGGGTCCTGTGTGTGTGGAGGATCACTATAATCGAGGGCGTGACATCTCCGGTGGGCCCCTTGATGAATGGTGGCTGGGTCAGGTGCCTTTTAGCATACAATTGACCCCACAGCGATACACCATACTGGGGGCTCCTTTAACACTAATAGTGTGCATCTGTAAGTGGGGTTTGTGTAGTTGTGTCGTGTGCCCCCTCCTTCAGTCCTGTTTCCCCTTGCTATTCCATATTCCCCACAGGATGTATATGCCACTGGTCTAGTTTTGCCATTTAGCCCAGAGAAAGCTTTGTTGGGCATATACCTGGATGTACCCCTGCTAATAAAGCATAAGCAAACTTGTGTGCAAATGATTCTTGCGAGGGCGAATGTCATAGTACGTAACTGGGAAAATGAAAAAGACCCTTAAGAGGACAAAAGGTTGAATCACCTCTGGTTCATATTGACAATGGAAAAAGATTACTGTGGACACTTCAGATGGACTGGCAGAGTTCTACATTACATGGAGTCCCTGCTTCAACGTGCTGCAGCATAAAGAGGCACCGAAGGATGACAAAAAAATTTAATTTTTGTCAAAGTTATGAAGGGGGAATACAGGATATCTTAAATGTGAATAGCTGCTACCTCTGACTCTTAGAAATTAAACTCAAGCTGACATAGGCTCTAGTAAGGTTAGATGAGTGGTGGGTGGTGGCGGAGCAAACAATGGGCACTTTTAAACACATGTTAAAGTTCCGGATGTTTCAATCTTCTGGGTTTACAAATCCACAAGTAAGTTCCGGATTCATTTTTCACACACATACTGTCCCGAGGCAGTTCCTGGATGCATTCTTCACACAAACACTGCCCTGAGGCAGCCTAAGTAGCCACAGCTGAAAATGTGACAGGCTGCCATGGAAACCAAGTGACCAAAGCTGCCTGGAGCAAATCAGTATACTAGGAGAACTTTTTACACACAAATGTTCTGCGAGAAGTTTCACACAGAAGTTCAAAGATCTGGATGAGTGATTTAGACACACAGAAAGTTCTGGATGTTAACAGCAAACAACCCAGAGAAATGTGTGTCTAAAAACACCCAATGTAAAATGGATGTATATAGGATAATATTCTAGCACTGAGTAGAAATGTAGTATGGATGAAGGGTGCTTTCTCCTGGATATATATGATGTCTGGATTGTAAGGTATACTGTCACAAAGACATCTATTTTCAAGTTGTTTTGAATAATGTATAGATGGAACTGGGTTGTGTTCATGCTCTGTTCAATCAGTTGTTAATAAGTAGTTCAGTTTCAATACAAAATGTTGGGGGGGAAAGAGTGAAATGAGCAGGATCAGCTTGTGCAGAAGCTTACCAAGCAAGGGGCCAACTGTCACGGGTTGGAGGTCCACCCCCCCACTTTACCGGGTTTGAGTGACTCAGTTTCCCTCGCGCATAGCCCACTTGAATTAGTTTTCTCTCTCTGGCTGATTCAAGCCTGCTGCAGGGACAACCCCTTTGTCACTCAAGGGCCTGATCCTTCCCATTTACAGACTCTTTACTCTCTGGGTTCGCAAGAGCTTGAGGGCTCTTGTTACTCATTTGTGTTCCAATGTTAGACACAGACACTTCTTCATAAAGATAAGAAGCTTATTGATTACATAAGCAAGATAGTTGATGCAGAGTGGTTACTAGAAATCACAGGTAAATATAAAGCATTCCTAACCTATACTGGTTGAGTTCCTAAATAAGCATCTTACCCTACAAAGGTCCATAAGTTCTTCTCAGTTCTTGATGTAAGCGACTGGGTCTTCAGCCTTAGAGTTGCTAGAAAGCAAAGACCTGTCTCTCAGTTGATAGCTCCAGCCTTGCTAGCTGACAGCTTTTGGATGCAGATGACTCTCCTCAAGATGGCCAAGTGAGAGAGATCTCTCAAGGTGGCTTAATGGCCTCCTTAAATATCTTTCATGGTCCCTTTGTCTCCGGTTTCCCACCTTGGAGAAATGTGAAGTCTATCACGTAGGCAACCCAGGCAAACATGAAGGCTGATTTGCATCTCCACAGGTCTGTTTGGCCAGGGTTCCCAAATACACATTCTTTTTATCTCTTTGCATTTCCTGGAGCTTGATCACGTGTCACAGTCCTGAGGTTTTACAGTTCTCAATTGTAACATTACATACATGTGGAACCTTTTGCTTTACATATTTACCAGACCTGTAGTCTACATGTAGGCCCGTGTTACACGTGTGTGACCCTATGTTCCTCCGTGACAGCCCCCCTGTAAGACTGCATGTGAAGTGGGCATGACAGAGTCCCATAACATGCTTAGACTGGTGTGTCCTGCCGGTGTGTGTAGGGATATGCAACCCCCCTATTTCCTTTCCATGTGGTTGAATCCTATTTAAGTTAGACCTTTGGTTTTCCAAGCCCTCTGTCAGCCCTGTGAGGCTATCATGTTCACGTGTTTTCCATCATGTCATAGTGGAGTGATCCTCAGGATTCAGTATTTCTGAGTTCACTCCCTTGTAGGGGTATACCCTGAGGTGCCCGAATAAGATTGTGACAAATGTTGGGAACGCCATGTTAACAACCTTTGTTCCCCAGTTACAAACTTTGGCCATGTTTCCAGATTATCTGGAAGCCTGGTTCTCATTGACTGTATGTCTTTTTGCCATGTCCCCACTTCTATCTCTGATCTGGCTGGAGTGTCCAGACTGCAGATCATAAGCGGTAGTATGACCCAAAGGAGGGAGTATAGAGTACATGTGAGTGCTTTCACATTGTTGAATACCCCCACCGTATAGCACATGTTACTTTGCATTTGAACACCTTTTTCACCTGGAGAATTGTAGTAATCCCCAGTGAGAATCATTGTCTTTTGCCTTTCCCTCCTGGCTGTACTGGTGTGCTTGAACGTTTTTGCATTTGAATCAATCACGCAGCCAAAAACTGCTTCTCTAGAGGGGCTATTGTAAGCTGCCTTTCTTGTGCCCTGCCCCCAAGTTGTGTTTGTACCTCCAGGATCCCCATGGTCCCAAAAGGAGAAATACATGGTTATATGGGAGTTTGAGTTTGACATGGATGTGAGAACCCCCAAGTGTCCCCAACTGTCATGGGTTGGAGGTTCGCACCCCCACTTTACCGGGTTTGAGTGACTCAGTTTCCCTCATGTACAGCCTACTTGGATCAGTTTTCTCTCTGGCTGATTTAAGCCTGTCACAGGGACAACTCTTTTGTCACTCAAGGGCCTGATCCTTCCCATTTACAGACACTTTAATCTCTGGGTTCACAAGAGCTTGAGAACTCTTGTTGCTCACTTGTGTTCCAATGTTACACACAGACACTACTTCATAAAGATAAGTACTAAGTTTATTGATTACATAAGCAAGATAGTTGATAGAGTGGTTACTAGAAATCACAGGTAAATATAATGCATTCCTAACCTATAGTGGTGGGACCCCAGGCCCATTACCGGCTACCGGATTTACCGGTTACCGGTTCTACGAAAACCGGATTCCCGGATTAAATCCGGTATGCCGGTACCGGATTTATTTCATTGGTTTCAATGGGGCGCTGTGTCCCCATTGAAACCAATGAAATA
>QEPC01001042.1:82781-96509 GCA_003113815.1 Sphenodon punctatus | reverse complement strand
CCGAACCCTCTCATGACCTCCCCCAAGGGCTGCATATATACATTAAATAATAATGGAGACAGGATGGAACCCTGCGGAACGCCGCATAATATAGCGTGGGGGCAAGATGTCTCATCCCCCAACACCACCCACTGGCTTCTCCCCAAGAGGAATGAACAGAACCATTCAAGAACAGTCCCGTCCAGACCCCCCAGGTCACGCAACTGTCTCAACAGCAGCCCATGGTCCACGGTGTCAAAAGCGGCTGAGAGATCTAGCAGGATGAGAAACATTGAACATCCTGCATCCATCTCCCAACGGAGATCGTCAACCAAGGCCACCAACTCTGTCTCAGTGCTGTAGCGGGGTGGAACCCAGATTGAAAAGGGTCCAGGAAACCGATGCTATCTAGATGCGCCTGGAGCTGGATCGCCACTTCCCACTCAATAACCTTCCCTAAAAAGGGAAGATTAGAGACGGGTCGGTAACTGGCGAGCGCGTCCACGTCCAAAGATGGTTTCTTCAGCAGGGGGCACACCACAGTCTCCTTGAGGCTGGGAGACAACCTGCCCTGCTGCAAGGATGCGTTCACCACCCTCACCAGCACTATCCCCAGCGTCTCCCTGGAGGCTTTCACCAACCAGGATGGGCATGGATCAAGTTAGCAACAGGTGGCTCTCACAGACCCCAAGACATCCGCCGCATCGGCTGGTGTCACTTCCTGAAACTCCCCCCACAAAGCTGGACCAGACGGGGTCTCCATCACCTCGTGCTGTCCCCCTATTGCCCCCAATCCAGCATCAAAGTCGCTCTGAATCCGAGCGATCTTGTCTGTGAAGTAGGTCACAAACTCCTCACAGTGGGCCTGGGACAAATCCCTGTCCAGGTGGAGGGAGGCCGAACTGACCAGCCCCCGCACCACCCGAAACAGCTCCACTGGGCATGACTTAGTAGACGCTATAAGGACAGCAAGGAACTCCTTCTTTGCTGTCCTCACAGCCTCAACATAGGACCGCAAATGGGCCCTATGGAGAAGTCGGTCGGAATCAGATCAAGTCCGACGCCAGCATTGCTCCAGCCTCCCGCCTACTCGTTTCATACACCGCAGCCCCTCGGTAAACCAAAGGGCCCTGCGGTGACGAGACTGAGGCAGAGGGCGTCTCGGAGCCACCCTGTCAATGGCCTCCCCCAGAAAGCTGTTCCAATGCTGGACCAGCTCATTGACAGAGTGACTGCCCAGGTTCAAGTCTAATTTCCTCAGGACCTCTTTGAACTGCTGGGGTTCCATCAGCCTCCGAGGGTGGACCATCCTAACTGGCCCTTTCCCCTTCTGGAGGGGGTGCGCTGAGAGACTGGTCATGTAGATATATCTGCTGCGACTAGTATGCTCTGCACATGCAAGCCGGTGGTGGTGTTGGCGGTGGAGGCTTCAGACTCGCTTTCACCTACCGCCCGCCTGCTGCTGCTCTCCTGCCTCAATAAAAACTTAACGTAAAAAATAAAAATCACTGTATATTAACATAATTTTCGGCTACTTATAGTCACTAAAATTACACTAGCCTCCCGACCCTGACTTTCTATGGGATGGGAATGGGAAGAAGTCTTATGTTTGATTGTCTTTCTAGACTGCGATCAAAAGCTATGAAGGAAAGTGTGTGTGGGGTGTGTGTGACTGACTACATGCTTCATCCTCAACCTTTCCCTGTGGGTGCCGCTAAGGGAACACTGGCCTATGTGTCTAGACTCTAGGCTATGTGGCTAGGATGGAGGGGGAGGGGAGGAGAGTAGCAAAATTGTGAGTGTGTGTGTGTGTCTCATGTCAGCAAGCATAGGTGTGTGAACGCTGCTAATAAATACCACCACCAGTTCCAGCTTCCAAGCCTGAAGAACCCCCTGGCCAGAGGGCTGCAAGAACACATCTGGCATAGAAAGAAGCCTCATTCTCAGCTCTGACAAGTAACACCACCATTGGAAACATTTTAGAATAGATGGAGGTAGGGGGCAGCGTGGTTCGCTGTTCCCTTCCCTACTCATTCTAAAAATTTCCTAGCAGTTCTCAAGCTGCTTGCAAAGCCCAAGCTAGGGCTCGACTGCAGCAGCAGCTAGAGCGTGTTTGGCCAAAACTGTCTTTGAAGTTCCATCATTTTACATATTAACATTGAAGGTTAATATGGAACAGACACCAATATTCTTCTGCTCGAGTGTTAGTTATTTACAGCTTTATCACTTTACCCACACGTCTGACCCGGACCCTGATGTGAAAAAACACTCCCTGTCAGAGTCTCCCGCTCAGAGTCGGGACGGAGGGGGGAGGGGAGGATTAGTTCCAATTAACTTGTCACTATCAGCAGTCAGTAATGTATCAGATCAGTGAATGCCACACCGCCCCCCACCACCGCCTGCAGGAGTGGCAGCAGACCTCACACCATGCTGAGGTTGAGCCACACTGAGCGGGGGGGGGCGGGGAAGGGAATCATTAACTGCAATTTGCATTACAAAAGGGAAGAGAAGGGTACTCTGCTCAGTCATAGCAGGGCAGGGCAGGGACCTTTTTTTTTTTTAACACATACAATGAAATTTTTGCAAGTGGCCAGTTTGAACACACAACAGTTGTGCTGTTACTTGCATGATTGTGGGGAGGCAGGTTCGGAAAGAATAATAACCTGTTGGTGATGCTGATATTCTCATGTGAGAAACCGGTAGACATGCACACAAGTACACAGATTGAGGGCCACCGATGGGGGGGAGGGAGGAAAGGGGGATTTACTTCCCCCTGCCAAGTGGGGGGGAGTAAATCTAGCAGATATATGCTTGATCAACTACGTGCCATCCATGAGATGAGTGCCACCCACAGCTGCCACTGCCCAGCGCTGCCCGCAGCAGACAGATGAAGGCCGCTGCCCATGCAGCCCACCACTAGGTCTTCATATTTAATGCCTTAGAGCCTCCCTCTCTCTAGGGGTCATGCCATAGCCCGCCCTGTCCCCCCATCCCCAAATCACACCTCTCTCACTCATAGTAATTGTCTTAAATTAAATTGCACCTAAAAGCAGGAAAGAACTCAGTGTATGATCTGTTTATATATTTATATGTCTATATGTTTATATTTAACTATAATCGTGTGGCCACAGAGAGCAACAAAAATATGAATGGAGATTAGGCGAGGTGAGGAGCAGTTTACCCACACTTGAACATTTCTTATACATGTTGCAGGGATATATTGGTGCCCTATGCAGCCCTGCAACATGCATAAGAAATGTTCATGTGTGGTTAGCATCATGTCTGAAAACACCTCAAGAGATTTTGGCAAGTGCCCACACAACAGCTGTAGCTGTTACTTGCATGATGGGGGGGGGGGGGGATTCCCTTCACAACAAGCCAAGGCAAGCAGATGCTGCAACTATTTCCTCAAGACCATATGTCATTCAGGACAGGAGTGGGGATTCGGGGAATCTCTCTCCCACACACCCCCAGCCACAGCCCCAACCAACAGACCTTTAAATATAATTCCCTTCACAACAAGCACAAGGCAAGCAGATGCTGCGTGCCAGTATGTGCCTGGCCCCTGGGTGTGAAATACAATCTTCTATAATGAATCTATAATGAATCACACTGGGGGATGGATGTGTTAAATTCATAGCCGTCTCTGTTGAAAGAAACCAAATAAGAGCACGAAGCACAACAAATACAGCAATCCAATTTGTGTTTATTGCATTGATTGGTTTATATTTTAGAATATTTTGCCTTTTGAAAACCTAATTAAATATATCTGTTCTTCAGAGGAAGGCCAAACCCACAGCACACCTCTACAAAAAAAAACTTACATTAGGTTGGGAAAAAAGCAGACGGTGGTGGGAAAATTCCTTCCTGACTCCATGTAAAAATGGCAATTGGATATATGAATCTCTGAGGAATAACATTTGTTATTGCACCAAAGCATTCCAAAATTTATGAGGCTCCTTGAAAAAGACTGTTGAGATCCAAATCAACGAGGTGTCACGGCCTGGCCTTGAGAGCTGGTTGGGAGGCTCCCTGCATCCTGTGCTGTTGGTAGGCTGCTGCAGGGAGTGTCTTTCCCCTTTCTTGGCCTTCTCCTCCTCATCTTGCCTACTTTGTTCCTTGTGTACACCTGTAGAAGGGTGTGGCCCACCTGCCACAGTCTGATTGGCTCCCAGGGATATTTAGGGCTGCTGGGAGCTGTGGCAGGTGCAGAGCTTCAGATCATCTCTTGTTCAGCTCATGCCAGTTTCTCTTCCTCTTGTTCTGTTTGTGGTTGTTAGTCTTAAGTGTGTTGTGTTCCCTCAGTGTTTCCTTGTGTGCTATATCCTTCCCCTTGCCTTGATATCTGTCTTGTTATAGTGAGTGTATGTGTTGGGGCTTCCTGTGCCCAGCTCCCTCCCCCTCTCTGTGTTGTTTGTGTGTGGTTTAGGCTGGTGGTTCCTATTTACTCCTTGCCCTGTTTGTATGTGTTGTTGCTCTTTTAGGTTGTGTCAGTCCTGTTGTGCTTGATGTTCTGTGTAGATGGTTCTTACCTCCTTTATGTTCTGCTGTTCTCTCCCCATTGGTCCTGATGCCCCTCAGGGCTTGTTCCCTGATCCTTCCCCCCCCCGTTCTATGTAGCTGGTTCCTCAGCCCCTCTGCTGCCCTTTAGGTTTGGGCTCCTCTAGCCCCCAGCTCCTTGCTTCTAGACACTCACTTTACCTTTAGTCCCTTGCTCCTCCCCTTGCCCCTAGGGTTTCCCTCGCTCCCTACTCTTAATTCCTCGCTTCTGCTTCTTGGCCCCTTGCTCCATTGCCCCCTAAGTCTTGGCCCCTTGCTCCATTGCCCCCTAAGTCTTGGCCTCTTGCCCCCTTGCTCCATTGCCCCCTAAGTCTTGGCTTCTTGGCCCCTTGCTCCATTGCCCCCTAAGTCTTGGCTTCTTGGCCCCTTGCTCCATTGCCCCCTAGTCCTTGGCATCTCACCCCCCAGTCTTGGCCCCTTGCTCCATTGCCCCCTAAGTCTTGGCTTCTTGGCCCCTTGCTCCATTGCCCCCTAGGTCTTGGCTTCTTGGCCCCTTGTCTTGGCTTCTTGGCCCCTCGCTCCATTGCCCCCTAATCTTGGCTTCTTGGCCCCTCGCTCCATTGCCCTCTGGTTCCTTGATTCCTCGTTTCTGGCTCCCCATCCCTCAACCTGATCCCTTGCTCTCCTGTCTTTGGTTCCTTGTCCTTTACTCCCTCTCCCTCGCTCCCCTGCCCCTGGTTCCTTACCCCTGATCCCTTGATCCCTGCCTCTGGTTCCTGGATTCCTCGCTCCTGGCTTCCCATCCCTCAACCTCGATGATGAGCCATAAGCCTTCTTAGACCAGCGTGGCTGGTCTTTATGCTGAGTGCTTAATCTCCTAAAGTATTGGAGAGTGGCTGAGAGGTTTCCTTGTTTAATCTGAGGGATATCCCTGACTCCCTGCAACCCATCTCCCCTCCTGCCTACCTGCTTCCCCTCCCCTTTCCCTGGCTCTGCCCCAGAGCCTGACACGAGGTGAAGAGACGATCAATTTCTCTGTGTCACACACACTGTCGGAAAAAAAAGGAACAAGCACAGTCAATACACACAGTAACTGAATCTTTCCTCCAAGCGTAACTAGATGTCAGTCTTTAAAGCACCCTGCCCCCCCCGGGCCCGGCAGTTGGGGATGCCACTGACCAGCCACTATAAAGTTGCCACTATAAACTGCAACTATAATAAACTTTCCGCCCACGATAAATGTAGGTGGCATGAAATGAGTGGAGTAACTGTGTGTGGGTTGTCACACTTTGCTGCTCTAAAAGCATCCGTCCTCATCCCCAGCCTCCTCACTTTCATCATGAATGTGATTGTTTATTGTCACCAGTGCGAATTGCATCTGCTGTATGCCTATAAAGCCACACAGATAGTGCACAGCACTCATACACACCAACACGTGTGAATTATCATTGATGCAGACACACCTTACACAACATCCCCCCCCTCACACACACACACACACTCACATGTCACATTTGCAGTTGCGTACACTTTTGAACCAATAACACTTAGCTTTCCATGAGGACTTCACTTCACAGGAGGCAGCTCTGTCTGTCCCTGATCGCCAGTGCCTCCTCTTCCTAAAGCTGAGGATCATCATCATCTGAGGTCTGTCAGAGTTCCATGCCCTCCTAGCACAGCTCAGCCCCACCCACCGAATCGTCTAAGCTTGGCCTTTCCATTGAGGTCTTGACCGAAGCCTTGGACTTGAGTTGTGTGTCAGTGCGTGCGGCCACGAGAAGAAGAACTTCTTCCAAGTCAGTGGTCCAAATCAGTGCTCCGAATATCTTGGTGAAGGAAAAGAAAACCACAGAAGACAAACTTAAAATGATGAATAGAAGAGGACAACAGTACTGCCATGTTGCCACCTCCCTAAGCAATATACCTTCTATGTGTATGCACACATTCAGTGACACTGGCACAGTGAGTGCTTACCTTCTCAATGATCCTGTATGCCCTTACATATGTCATCCTCCAGATCACAGCCCTGTCATTGGAGTGCCAATGCCTCTTTAATTAGCTACATAATTTCCTCATCTGTGGCTTTCAGAAATTCCTTTGTAATTTTTGGAAGGTAGGCCCTGTTCATGCGTATCAATGCAAGTCGTTCAAGATTTTTATTTGAGAGGCTGGTTCTTTTATTAGCCACAATAGCACCAGCACAGCTGAATAGACGTTCAGATGGCACACTCAACGGGGGGCAACCAAGGTGTGATATTGCAAGATTATAGAGTGCCAGCCAAGTGTCTTTTTTTTCATTCCAATAATTGAGTGGATCAGTACTCATGCCAACCACCCCTGCAGACATTAGGTACTGGTCATACATGTCTTCTGCTGCTGCAAGTGACGTCAGTCGGTGCAGAGGATCAGGTCTTCTTTTCCCACTCAGTGCACAATCCGATGACAGGAGGCCATATTTCTTAAAATCGGACCAAACGGATGAAGCATACCCTTTTGTCTTGTCTTCTGCACTGCTGTCAGTATGATCTTCTTCAACTTCAACATCTGTGTTCTCGCTCTGAGACTGCGAGCAAACCAGCCACGATGAAATGTCACGCTGTGCAGCATCTGCTGATGCATCCCCACCCAAGATATTTTTTACCTTCTTAAATTGCGGGTCCACAGCTGTGGCCATCCGGTACAGTGCCTGGACAATCATCGTCTCAAACTGAGGGTTGTCGTCAATCAACTGTAGCAAGGTACGGGCCATTTCAGCAACAAACTCTCCATCCTCCTTCTGAGCAAATGATCTTGAAGATCTTCAACTTTGCTCTTTAATAAGACGAGCGCTACCAAGGTCTGGCTGAGTGTGGCATCTGTCTTGCTGACAAATTCTGTCATTGTCAGAAAGGGCTCCAACAGAACTAGCAGTGTTTCAATAATATCCCACTGTGTCACTATTAACTGCATTTCAGAAGCGTCCTTTACTGATTTGGATGCCACAACAAAGAAAGTGTCCACTGCAAGTCTTTGTGTATGCAATCTCTTGAGTATATTATATGTTGAGTTCCAACGTGTGCAGACATGGATAGGAAAAAACTGAAGTGGAAGTTTTCTCTCTCTCTGTATCTTCCTGAACCCACGCCGAGATGCTGCAGATCTACGAAAGTGTGCTACCAACTTCTTTGCTCTTTGAATTGTCTCTATTACAAAATCCTCAGCTTTGAGAAATCTCTTTGCAACCAGATGGAAGGAATGAGCCATGCAAGAAACGCTCTCAAAACTGGCATCCCGAATTCCTTTAATGATATTAGGCCCGTTGTCTGCTACTATGAAGCCAACGGAGAGACCAAGCGGTTCCAACCACTGCTTGTCAGGTCTAATAATTTTCCATGTATGTTGTCTGCTG
Organism: Sphenodon punctatus; assembly: GCA_003113815.1. Lineage (NCBI taxonomy): Eukaryota > Metazoa > Chordata > Lepidosauria > Sphenodontia > Sphenodontidae > Sphenodon > Sphenodon punctatus. The sequence goes on along the minus strand of QEPC01001042.1, from coordinate 88,642 downwards.
TGTGGATTTGTGGAAAGTGTTCCAAAGCAATTATGGCTTGGTGTCTTTGCAGTAGATTCTTGCCATCACAATGTATCCAATGCCCAGTTATTGACAGGTACTCCATGTGCTGTGCACTAGTCCGCATGTCTGTTGTTAGGTGCACAACTGCACCTTCACAATCACGCATAGCTGCTGCCACCGCTTTGCATGTTTCATTGTACAGTGTGGGAATGGTCTTTGTGGCAAAGTATACCCTTGAAGGTACCTTCCATCGTGGAGCCATGCCCTCCATCACTTCACAGAACCCCTCGTTCTCCACAAAAGAAAAAGGCAGTATGTCCACTGCAAGCATTTTTGTCACAAGTGCGAGGTAGTACTGTGCATTTGGGTGAGATGCTGACCATTTCATTTGATTTTGTACAGATTGCTCCAATGTAGTTTGCACAGTAGTGTCACCAGTGGTGTGTGCTGACTGATCTGTGCTTTTCCTTCTGCATTGGGGACTAGTGGCATTCAGAACTGACATGTGATGGTGTTTCATGTGGCTATGCATCCCACTGGTTCCTGGTTGGCTCTTCCCACCTTTGGTTCCTCTCTTGATTTTTCTAGAGCAGTATTTGCACTGTACTACTAATTTCTTTGCATCACAAGCAGTGAAATGTTTCCATACATCAGACCTTTGTCCTGTTCTTGCATCTGTGGAGCCTGTGTTGGTGCCTTGTTGAGGTAATACCGCAGTCTCTTGTGATGTTGCTGGAGATGGAGGATGACCCTCTGGTGAAATCCAATTCCTAAACAGGCTCGTTGTACTGTTATGCACTGTGGTGGCGGATTGACTTCGTTGTGCTAAAGAATATCTGTTGAACACTGGGGCTACCTGTGTTCTTCTTGCACATGACAAAGGCAAATCAATTTCTTCCTGTCTCACATTGAATGGGTGATGATGCAAAATCTTTGGTGTGGAGGATGAGGAGGGTGAACAAGGAGGGTTATAGTCAGGATCAGTGTTATTTCTGTCCTTATCATCGATATCAGTTATATCAGCATCACTCACATCAAAGTCATCATAACGGTAACGGCCCATATCTGCAGCGGCAATAGTGGCGGTGATGTCTCCCACCAGTCCCTCCTCATTACATGTGTCTAGTGGACATGGCTCGGTTGTTGTTTCCAGTTCAACCACTATGTCCTCGTCCTTCCCCTGGCAATGTTGCACTTGCAGATCATCAGATTCTTCTGACGCCACTGATGATTTGTCTGCATCTGGGGTGCATCTGTTCAAGAAATATTCCACTGCCTCCTGTGAGCACCGGAAAACACGGGGCCGAAAAACATTTTTTGAACTCTGTGGCACCGAATGTTTATCGGCCTCAGCCCGTTCCATCTCAAAATGTGGTTGTTCCTCCACATGTGACTGCTGCTGTGTTTCCGGCTGCTTCTGCTTCAGATGTTGCTGGTGTGAGTGAGCAGCAGCAGCAGCATGGTCCAACTCCTCCAGACTCTTATGCTGCTGCACTGCGGAAGATGTGGACCCTTGAAGTAAGTTAGGCTGCTTCTGCTGGTGGTGTTTTCTTTCACCATTGCACAGCATCATGAGTGTTGACAATGATTTTTTGCACTGCTGATGAGATTCAGTACGGCGGCGGCGGTTGGAACTCTCATGAGCCATCACTTAACAGTTCTTCTGAATCTGTAATTACACAAAGAAAGATTATGGTTGGTAAGACAATGTAGAAAATGTTTTAGAATAATAAGAGATAATGATTCAGAAACACTGTGTCCATCATGACATTTAATGTTTATTTTGATTCTGTGAAGATTAGATCAACATAAAACAGGTTAAAAAAGAGATTGTAAACACAGTCCTGCACCAGCGGTAGCCGTTGACTGTTGACTTCACAATAATGACAGTCAATCCATATACAGTAGAGTAGAACAACAGAAGTGAACAACATTCACTTGCTATTAATACAGTACAATATCCACAATCACAGAGTGAATGTTTTTTTAGAATATCGACAGGCCCAAGGTGGATAGATGCACACCATCTTTAAGAAAAAGACTGTTATCATCTGGGGTAATGTTATGGTGCCAAACAGAATGCATGTTCATGTCTTTCATAAATCCTCCAACTGACTTGTTGACATTCTTTATACATTTGTTCATAGTCCGCATATTTGTACTGTATCTGTTGCATGGCCGCATGATTATGTCTGTGGAGGAATAATTTTAACCCTATAGACTAACTCCATTTTGAATAGCTACATTGCCTTAGCCAGAGTAGAGAGCCACTTTAACATGGCTTACAGAGATGCATGCTGAGTAAAATCATACCAGACCTCTGTTCCAGAGACAGAAATGCTAGCTGCTTGCTTTAGTTCTCTCTCATAATAAAGTTGTCCTTAGAATATAGGCCCTGAGACATTAGGATGCCTTTCCTCCTTCTCACACATAGATAACACAGTTATAGCCTTGTAGTGATAATGCAGGTGCAACCTTCTAGTTAGAATAGAATGCATAGTTCTCAGACACTCTTTAATGTAAACATGGTTGACTCATGACTGGTTATATTTGTCTGGTTGTATTTTTTTTGGGTACTCTTTGAGTATGTATACACCTTGCTAACTACTGAGTTTTCTGTAATTTTTCATTGTTGTATCATGTCACTTGAGTGACACATTTGTTTATACCAAAACCCTATAACCATCTTGGTGTAATGGGTGGAGTGAGAGACTTTATGCTGAACCCTGTGTGGTGATGCAAGATGTCTCTCCCTCTCAGCTGAAAGGTAAACAATAAAGAAGCTCTATCAGATTTCAACCATTGGACTGTGCATGCGCGAGGAGTGAGCGGACGTTCCCGCCAACAGCTCTGACAAAACACTGCACACCCGCCCTGGGAACACCCGGTAAGCTTCCAAACAGACTCCCAAAAGCACAATGCCCAAAAAGGGGAACCTCCCACACACACACCCCCCAGCTAAACCGGCCAAAAAAGGAACACTCTGCGGTTTCTGCAGGGCTAAAAATAGCCAGGAAAGTGACCACGTGGGGCAGGAGGTGGAAAGCAAAATTGCAGCCGGAGTGGAGCCGTGGGGCCTAGAGGAGGCTGGGCATGAGGGAGGAAAAGGTCTACAATCAATTCAAACCCTAATAGAAGAAATGAAAACTGACTTAAAAACAGAATTACAAAAGGCAAGCGTGCATAGGGATAAATTGTTCAATAAAATAAGTAAAGTGCAGCAAGTAACAGAGGAAACTAATATTAAACTTGAGAATTTGGCAAAAAATTTCCAATCCCTAGAAGAGAGAATGACCAGAGTAGAGGATCGGGCGGTTAGCCATGAGAATGACCTAGCACACATGCAAAAAACAGTCCAGAGAAAGGGTGGAAGACATGGAAAATAGGTTCCGGCACTCGAATCTGAGGATTGTGGGGGTCCCAGAGGGGGAAGAGATGGAAGGGATAGAAACCCTTATAGAAAAACTGATTAAAGAGAACTTCCCAGAGGAAAAGTTCACACCACCCCCAGAAATAGAACGAGCTCACAGAGCACTGCGCCCCAAACCCAAGGAGAATGAGCAACCACGAACAATAATTATAAAATTTCTGCGTTACAAGGATAAGGAACAAATCTTAAGATTGGCCAGAGGAAAACAACAACTACAATTCAAAGGAAACAATATCAGGATCTACCCAAACTATGCATTCGAAACCACACAAAAGAGAAAAAGATGGGCGAGATACTACATGAAACTACAGCAAATGGGTCTGAAGCCACAAGTGCGTTTTCCAGCCAAGATGACAATATGGATGGATAACAAGAGAGAATTCTTCGAGGATCCTGAGGAGCTGGAAAGTTTCCTACAGAGACTCAAAGGAAGGGCCTGAAGGGAAAGTTCTCACAAGGGAACGTTCTCACAAGGGAACACAAGGGAGAAGGAACAAAGTGGGGTTTTGAAGGCTAACATGACAGTAAGGAAATAAGTTAAAAGAAATGTTGAATGTTCTGTTTTCATGTTGTAAATGATATGGTTGGTTGTGGGCCTTACATAAAGGGGTTCAAGTAACACAAATGTAAAAGGCAATCCGGGGGGAGGGGGGGAAATAACAGACAAAAGACTTAATTCAAACAGGAGCAAAGGGAAGAAGAGTCCAAGTAAAGGTAGATGCAAAGAAAAGAGCTGCAGGGAAGGGGTAGGAGAGATAGCGCTCCAGGTGTGCAGGGGAAGGGGGCCCAGATTAGGGCAAAGGGAAGGGAATAAAACAAGGGAGGGGGATAACTGGGGGTAAGGGGGGAAACCATCAACAGCAGAAGTACACAAGACCTAAGCTAGGAAAGTCAGTAGTACAGAGGCAGGCCTATGACACCACAGCTAAAAACTGTCACACTGAATGTAAGGGAATTAAACCACCCAGTTAAAAGGAAAAGGATAAAAAACATTTTAAAGGAACAAAAAGTGGATATATACTTTCTGCAGGAAACCCACTTATTGAAAAGAGACCTAAATAGGTTTGCAACAAGAAATGCTGGGATTACAGTAGCAGCATGTGGACCAAGGAAAAAAGCAGGGGTTCTAATAGGAATGAGAGAGGAACTAGAGCCAAAAATTAATAAGATAGTAAGAGACCAAGAAGGTAGTTACCTAATAGTAAACATAGAAATAAAAGGGAAAAAATTGGCTCTGGTGAATGTATACGCGCCTAATGAAAAGAAAAAACAGTTTTGGAAGGAGGTAATGAAAAGAATTAGAGAGGAGGCGGAGGGGAACATGATAATTCAAGGAGATTTCAATACCTATTTCTCAGAAATGGATACCTCAGGGAAGACAAGGATTGCAGGGTGGCAGAAAGAGATAGCAGAGGAGCTGGCAAAAATGGGGTTGGTGGATGGCTGGAGAACCTTGAATAAACAAGTAAGGGACTACACCTATTTCTCAACAGTACACAGTACATTCTTCCACATAGACCACTGCTGGGTGGCAAAAGCGGAAATCCAGTCAATAAAAAAATGTACAATACTCCCCCTAGTAGTATCAGATCACTACGCTATATGTACAACATGGGAATGGGGTAAAATAGGGAAAAACCAAAATCAAGTATGGAGACTATATGCAGCCTTGCTGGCTAACCCAGAGGCAGTACCTCAAATTCATGAGGAGATAAAAAGCTATTTTGAACTGAACGAGGGATCAGTAAAATCTATTTTTACATTATGGGATGCAGCAAAGGCGGTGATTAGAGGAAAAATAATTGCCATCAAAGCAAATATAAATAAACAAAGGAAAGCGAGGCTCAGAGAGCTATATCAGGAACTAAGGGAATTAGAGACCAAAGCTAAGATAAGAGACTGCCCCAAATTAAGAGAAGGGATTACGCAAATTAGGGGGGAAATCGGCTCTGTCCTTGACTGGTTCTCCTCCTACCTCTCTGACCGCTCCTTTAATGTCTCCCTCCCTGAGTCGACCTCCCCCTCCCTTCCACTCTCGGTTGGGGTCCCCCAAGGTTCTGTCCTTGGCCCTCTACACCCTGTCCCTTGGCAAAATTATTGCCTCCCACGGATTCCAATACCATCTCTATGCTGACGACACCCAACTCTATCTCTCTACCCCCTCTCTCTCCTTCTCTATCCACTCACGCCCCGTCGACTGCCTCTCTGATATCTCTGCCTGGATGTCCTGACGCCAACTCAAACTAAACATGGCCAAGACTGAACTCCTCATTTTTCCTCCTTCCCCTTCCTCTCCCTCTAACCTGACCATCTGCATTGATGGGGTCACCATCCGTCCTGTTCTCCAAGCCCGCAGCTTGGGCTTCATCTTTGACACACACCTCTCCTTTAAACCTTACATTGACTCTGTGGCCAAATCCTGCCGATT
>QEPC01001042.1:61430-77118 GCA_003113815.1 Sphenodon punctatus | reverse complement strand
GCGGGGGGGGGGGGGGGCTGTGAAAGCTATGTGAAGCCACTGCCACTGCCACAGGCTTGCATGACCTTCCCATTCCAATCCATTCCACAATAAAACTTGGGGGGGGTGGGAGAGTACGTGCGTGGAGCAGACCCGGTGCCTGCTTATGCAGCTATGCAGCCTGGCACGCACACACAACTTTTGCCAGCTTTTGTGATTCATTTGGGAATTTAAGGGAAGGGGCACAAAAATGCAAACACCGGCTTTTTCAATATCTGAATGTTAATGAAGACACACAAAGCCACAATAACACCACTCATGTTTGATTAGCTAACTGAGACTCTCAGTCCCTCTGGCCAGCGGCACGCAGTGCAGCAGATGCAGGCGGCACGAGGCAGCGCTGCTCTTTGCGCATCAGTAAACACTTAAAGGAGCAAATTTTTTTATATAAAATATCATTGTAAATTAACATTTCGGATACTGATAGTCACTTAAATTAAACTTCAAACTTAAATACAGTTGTGGGAGAAAAAAGGCAGAGAGGAGAGACACAGCTCCTTTTTAAAGGTGGCAGCATAACCACCGGACCACAATGGCCTGATACTATAATACAGTAACAGCGTTCAAGGAAAGTCAAAGGGACCCCATGAGCACGTTGCGTGCCCAGGGGTTGGGGGGCAAGGGCGGGCCAGGCACGACTCCGAGCACCCGGTCTGGGTGCAGAGTTGCAGTCTAATAGAGCTCTGGTCACCCACAGACATAAGCATAACACATAGCTAGCAAATACGTTTGTTTTATCGTGTGGACTGGCAGCCCCCAGTCCTCTGCCACCGCCGGCTTGCATCCATCCCATCCCGTCCCATTCCATACCATTAGAAAACTGGAAGATGCAGTGGCTTCAGAGCTTTCATCCCCCACCCACCCACCCGGTCCAAGGTCAAAGTCAAAGAGGGACCACCGCATGAAGTGCATTGCAGCAGGCCCGGGGGGCGGGGCTGGCTTGCATCCTTCCCATTCCATTCATACCATAATAAAACTGAGTCCCTCCGTCCTGGTCCTGGACGGTGCCAGCACTGCTGGGTGGGGAGGTGAAGGAGGGATGAATCTCTCAGTAATAAGTTAATAACACAAAACTCTCAACAACAACAACCAGCGGCGGCAAACCAAATACATATGTATCATGTTGTAATCACATTAACTTACACAAAGACGTTTTCTTTGGAGTGTATGAGATGATCAAATTCAGTCAGCGAAAGGAATCTCTCTTCTCACGTTGCAGTGTCAGCAAGTAAAAATCCGTCCTCACACAGCGAGGAGAAAAGAGATCAAATGGTAGCAGCCCCCCAATTTATAGGGGCAGCAGAATGAAATTTAAATAGAAACAAAAGATAAGGGCGGTCTCTCTGTGTCTCTGTCTCTAAGCCAATCAAATGGGTCAGACTAGGGTCAGGGAGTTGCGGCGGCGGATCCTGCACTGTTGAGTCATTTCGGGTGGTGGAATCATGCAGCAATGAATCACAATACAAAGCTGCCGCGCTTAAGTGAAAGGTGAAACTTTGTGGCAAACCTGCCGCTTCCACATGAGATCTGCAATGGCACAGCGGCAGCAACCGCGGAAAGCCACAAGTGCAAGCAGCGGAAAGCTCACCCTTCTGACTCATGCTGCTTTGTGCGGAAGAGAGCTTTCCACCAGTAAATGCTGCCGCAGCGGTACAACACTTCAGCCCTAGTCGGTCCCTCTCGCAGTTCTTCCCAAACCTCGCCGTACCTTCTTAGCCCCCAGCATAGCCAGATTCTATTGCCCCAGCAAGCCTGCTGTCTCTGGCACCTCACCTGATGGGGTGCTTTTATTCAAGCAGTCTACAACAGCTGTGAGTATGATATATCAACAGTTCCTTCGTATATCACCAGGGGGACCCAGTGGTGCCCAAGTCAATCCCACAGTAGGAGGAGATTTACCAGATGGTGGCGCTTTTCCTTGGATACTGCTGTCAGCAGCTGGATGGGCAGGCTACTCAGAAGCCACACACAGCCAGACTGTTTCCCAGAAACCAGGTCCAGCTCCAGCTCCCCAGAAGCTGGCTCTTCAGACTGTCTCCCAAAAGTGGGTCCTGGTTTCAGATCCAGTATCCTGTTCTGAAAAATATGATTCTCCAGGCTGCTCTGCAGAATCCAGCGCTGGTTCCAGCTTCCCAAAAGCTGACCCCCAAACCCCAGAAGCCAGACCCTGTGCCCCAGATGCCCTGAGGGAGGCTCTAACCCACTTGGCCCTGCTGCCAGCAGCATCCAGGACTCAAGAGACCATGTCAGATGCCCAGCCATCACTGACAGCACCCAGGGGTCCCAAGGCCAAGCCCACTACCCAGTGAGTCAACAGCTTCTCAGTCCACTGCCTGGCACCTGCTGCCGCTGCCAGAAGATCAAAAGTCTTGTCTTGTGCCAAGTTTTGTATTTTACTCTATGTCTCACCCTACATGTAGTATTCCCCCTTTAGTTCCCCCTGCACCCCATCCCATTTGTTCAGCTCCTCCTCCTGTCTGCCCTGTGCCCTTGTCCAGTCTGTCTTGCCTTTTGTTCAGCGTCTTGTCACTCGTTCAACCTGTTCTGTTCCTTGTCCAGTCTGTCTTACTCTTCATTCACCCCATCTTATCTCTCATCCACCTAGTTTTGCCCCTAATTCAGTCTATTTTATCTCTTGTCCAGCCTGGTTTGCACCTTGTCTAGTCTCTTGTATGTTTTTCTTGGTTAGACTCTTGTCTTACCTGTTTAAGCCTATGGTCTTGTTGTCTTGTCATTAATTATCTCTTGTCTTGTTTGGGCCCTGTGTCCAGTCCTTTCTTGTCTATGCCCAGTCTGTGTTTTGTCTCCTGTCTTGCTCCATGTCTTGACCTATATCTAGTTGGTGTTTTGCTTATGTCATACCCCATACTTTGTTTCGTGCATCCCCTAGGTTTGTCTTATGTCTCCGCTATGTGTCCTGTCCTCAGTATTTCATGTTTCTGGTGGGCCAAAAGAAGGTTGTGGCACCCGGGAAGAGAGGGGGAGAAAACTGAAAAGTCTCATGGATCTCAAACCCCCTGCTTCAGGTTTCTGGAGCATTGCATCAGTCTATGGTGCTACTGCTAGACTTAACTTCAGCCCTGTTTGTCCTCCCTATGGTTCCTTCTATGTTTCTTTCAGTCCTTGCCTAAACCACGCCCTTCCCAGGTGTTTCCTATGTACTCCAGACCTGCCTCCCAACTTCCTGATTGGGTGCCGGCTACTGCTAGTATAAAAGGCATGATGGTGCCAGTAGGAAGTTCGGCAGAGTAACTTCTGCTTCACTTCATGTGTTAGTCCCCATGTGTCTTGATCTTATCTCTTGGTTCTCTTCCTCCCTTGTGCTGTAGCTCCAGCCTTCCTTATGGTCTAGACTCCATACTGTAGTTCTTGATTACTTCTTTCCAGTTCTCCTGGCTGCCCCTAGCCTCTACTATCTTGGTTCCCTTGTGTTGCAGTCCTTTGTTCTGATTCCCCTCTGCCTAGTCCATTTAACCTTGGCTCCCTGGTTCCTTGGCTCTCTGGTGTGCTTCCCTTTTCCCTAAAAACTTCAGTGGTGAGCTGTATTCTCTTCCTGAGATCATAGCTCTATAAGGAGGTTTGTTCCCCTTGACCTTGGAGAACAGCTGAAGGATTTTCCTCCCTTCCTTTGTTTCTAGTCCCCAGACCCCTGTATTCTGCTTTCACCCATTTCCCTAACTTTTCCCTCTGCTTCTCTCCGGGGGCACGGAACACTTGCACGAGCTTATGAGATAAGCTTCCCTGACAAGCCTCTACAGCATCACTCAGCTTTAGGCCTCTCATGCCCTCTCAATCAGAATGTGAGCAAGGGATGCTGGTCACGAAGATGTGGACCACAAACCTTGGACCCAGTTAGGAATCGAGGAAGATAGATTCACTCAGCAGCAAGGCTTCATACAATGTTTATGGAGCAGAAGTGAAAGTCTCCTAGAAGTGAAAATCTCCTTCTTCTATGGGACAGAAAATTCTTCCAGGGTGAAAATGACAATACGGGTAAACCTGGTGTGTGGATGGGAAGTGGAACCTGATCAACGTGATCAACATCGTACTCGCTCATTCTAGTACTGACTGGGTTTCATCACATTAATCTCTCCAGCATTAAAACGCATCGAGGGTGAACTTGACAAGAAGGATTTTTCTGGCTCTCCTGGTGGAAGGGAAACAGCTGACCAGTTCCCACTATCTTCCCTCTCCTAGAAAAAGAGAAAAATACCTGGGTGAAACTGACTAGTTGCTATTCTCTATGCCTCCTGTGGAACCAGAAATATTTCAAGGGGGAAAACCGACTGCCAGGGGTGTGTATGTGAAGAGGAACCGCTCTGCTGGTGAATGTGATGTAGCTCTCCTGAGTACGCCCTCCTTTTAACACTGACCATGTAACTCTCCTCTCAGAAAGAAAATTCTTCTGGAGGGGTGAAATGGACTAGCAGTATAAGGCTGCATCTCTGGATTGGGGACTTACAACTTCACCTCTGAGCGGTTTTCTCCTTAACCGGGACAGTCAGTCTAATCCTGCAAGTAAATTTATCTCTAGAAGTGTTTCCTCTCCCACCGCACAGATAGATGATACTTACAGGTCAAGTTAGTTTCCACCCCAGAAGTTCTGTTAGCTCGTTGAACCTAGTGAGTCACATCCGAGCCTTTTCTCCTCCATCAGGAGAGCTAGCCAAATCCCACCTGTCATGTTCAGCCCAGAAGTGTTGTGGTATTCGATGGGAGAGGTGGATGGAGAGACCTAGTCAGTGTACCAAGGAGAGGTGGATCCTAAGGTTCACCATGGGAGAGGCATGCAGCAGGTTTATCCGGACAGTTTTAACCTGAAAGACTTTTCCATCCAACAGATCGTGAGTCATTGTCAATTTCACTCAAGGAAGTTCTTCTCCCCACCCCACCCCCTTTCTCCCATGAGAGGGTGATAGTTGAGCCCAGGTAGTTTTACGCAAGAGGGGGTTTCTTCTCAACCAGGAGAACCAGCCATAGCCCTCTAGTCAGTTTCACCCTGGAAGCATTCTCTCTCTGTTCACTTGGACAGAGGCTATATGGGCACATCAGCTGAAGCAGCAATGGAGGGAATGTCATTTGCCACGGCTGTGAAGCATCATGAGAGGAAGGATTGTCTCGGATTGCCTCGGAGGGGGGCAGAGGCGGTAGTGCTGTTGTCAGGACTGTATGGGGCCATATAATGTGTATACAGAAATTGCCCCTGTGTGAAATTGACTAGGTCCCACTATCTATGTCTTCTGGGCAGAGGTTAAGGAGGGAATGTGCTGTTCTGGATGAAAGGGAGGTGCGGTATTATTCTTCTGGTGAATGGGAACGGTGCTTTGAGGTTCCTGTGGTGCTGTTCTCAGGTTAGCGAGGCATTACTCTACCGTGTGGGGTGTGGGATGGCGCTGTCCTGAAGAATGGGAGAGATTGCAATCCTCAGTGGTAAAGAATGGATGCATCCCCGCTACAGCACCATGAGAGAGATATCAAGACTCTTTTAGGACCTGCTGCTGCAAATAATCCGTGACTAGAAGGAGACAGTTCCTCGCTGGGTCATTCCCACAGCAAAGGGCAGGTATGTAAGGACAGGTGTGGTGAGTGTTAGGTCAGTGGGTAGTGGAGTTAGTTGAGACAGGTCACTGTAGGGGTGTAGACAGTGCAGGGAGCACATAATGCACAACTCTGAGATGAAAGAAAGACTTTTCCTTTCCCCTAGCATCAATCTGTGACCCCACAAGCAGTTTGTATGCCTTGTCCAGTGGCACAGGCAGAGGCGGTCATTCAGCACAGCTAAGCCAGTGGAGATGAGGGCAGTGGTCCAGCGAAACTGGGTGGAGGCATCTCGTGCGAAAAGGGCCTATGTTGCAGGGCTTCAGTGTTGCCCTGTACCATGTATAATAAAATGTAAAACCCATTTTATCAGTGTTAGAGTGTCTGTGTAAAAAGGGCCAAAATTTCATCTGCCAGGGAATTTATTTTGCAATCAGAGCAGTGCAGTCAATTTCACCAGCCAGCATGTTTCCCTTGCAGCCCAGACTTGTCAGTTTCCCCATCTGTTTTTTTTTTCAGCCAGGAGCAGTAGTTTCATCAACATCACCTGCATAGAATTTTCTTGGCAGCTGGAGCACCCGCCTCAATTTCACCAACCAAGAGTTTCCCTTGCAATGCCAGATTTCTCAATTTAACAGCAGGTTTGTATTATTGCTGGGAGCAGCCTCCTCCAGCTCAGAGTTTGCTGTATCCTTGAGCTTTGCCTGATAAGAGCTGCCAGGAGACAATGGGGCCGTTGCTGGCCGGGGTGGTCAACGCCTCCCTGCAGGAGGGCAGAGTGCCGGGCTGCCTCAAGGAGGCAGTGGTGCAGCCTCTGCTCAAGAAACGATCACTTGACACTGACTCCCCTGCCAGCTATTGGCCTCTCTCTAACCCTCACTTTTTAGGGAAGGTTATTGAACGGGTAGTGACTCAGCAGCTCCAGAGGCATCTTGACCACGTCAGTTATCTTGATCCTTCGCAGTCTGGCTTTCGTCTGGGTCATGGAACTGAGACAGCACTTGTGGCTTTGGTAGATGATCTCCGCTATGAAAAGGACCAGGGTCGCTCGACCCTATTGATCCTGTTAGCTCTCTCGGCTGCATTTGATGCCATTGACCATGAGATGTTGGTGACACGCCTGTGGGACAGTGCGGGGGTGGACAGAATCGTTCTCGAATGGTTCTGCTCATTCCTGACTGAGAGAACTCAGCGGATGGTACTTGGTGACTGTTTTTCATCACACCGAGACCTCCCATTTGGGGTCCCACAGGGTTCTGTTTTGTCCCCTCTCCTGTTCAACGAGTATATGCAGCCGCTCGGTGAGGTGATCAGGGGGTACAGGGTGAGGTGTCATCAGTATGCAGATGACACCCAACTGTACCTCTCATTTTCAACTGACCCAGGCCCGGCTGTCTCGGTGCTTACCCAGTGTTTGGCAGCTGTGGGGGACTGGATGAGGGCTAATTGACTGCAACTGAATTCTGACAAGACAGAGGTGATGTTAGTGGGTAAGTCGGTGGATGTGGCAGCTCCCTTGATTGATGGGATTTGTCCTCCACAGACTTCCCAGGTGCTCCTCGATGTTCAGCTCCACCTGGATCTCCAGGTGGAGGTTGTGGTGAGGAGTGCCTTCCACCAGTTACATCTGGTACGGCGGCTTTGGCTGCTGAATTAGGCTCCGGACCTGGCCACGATCATCCATGCTTTTATTACCTCTGTTAGATTACTGTAATGCGCTCTATGTGAGGCTACCTTTGGTGATGGCTCGGAAGCTGCAGCTGGTGCAGAATGCAGCGGCCTGGACCTTGGTAGGGCTGGGTCGCTGGGAGCACATTACACCAGTGCTCCGATCTCTGCACTGGCTGCCAGTAGTCTTCTGGGCTCAATTAAAAGTGTTGGTTTTGACCTATAAAGTCTTACATGGCCTGGGCCCTGTCTACTTGTGAGACCGCCTCACTCCCCGGGTTCTAGACCGGCCCCTGCGGTCATCTGGGGGTGCTGTGTTAGAGGTCCCTTGGGTTTCCCGGGGGGGGGGCACTCAGGATAGGGCATTCTCAGTGGCCGCGCAGCACCTCTGGAATTCCCTCCTTGTGGGGGCCCATCTGGCCCCGGACCTCCCGACCTTTCACAGGAATTGTAAGACCTGACTGTTCCATCAGGCATTTAGTGAGGGAGAGGGGTGACTGGTTGGATAGGGTGAGAGATTGGGAGTGGGGAGGGTGAAGTGGGGTTTTTGTGTTTTCTATTATTGTTTTTTATTGGGGGATATATTTTAATTGTTGTATTGTATTTTTATATTTATTATTGTTGTTAGCTGCCCCGGGCTGCCTGTGGCAGGAGGGACGGGATACAGTGTTTTTTTTAAATTTATTGATTGATTTATTTTTCTCAAATCAACCAATACTCTCTAAGAGGAGCTTAAAGAAAACAACTAGGACCGGTTTGGGGAGTTCCCGTTATAGTGGTCGTCCTTAACCTTTTTAAAGTGAGTAAATACAATTATCTATATTTTAGTTAAACATAATGATATTTTTGGTTTGTCCAAGTTCAAATGTTTTTGTAGTAGTTCCCATATGTTGTTCCATACAGCGTAGAAATCTTCTAGTTCCTAATGAACTTCAGCATATATACGTTCCATTGTATGTGTAAGCCATATGCGTTGGATCCATTTCTTGAATGAGGGTTGTGTTTTTTATTTCCAGTTGCATACAATTGTGTGGATAGCCGCTACTTGTAGTTGTTGGCATGCCAATATTCATTCTTTAATGGCTTGTATATCGGGAAACACCCCCCAATAAGGCAACTATAGGTTGGAATGGAATATCACATTGGACGATCTTATTCATATGGGGCCAGACTTCCTGCCAAAACTTATTTATGTATGGACATTGCCACCAACGGTGCATCCAAGTCCCCAGGAATCCACATCCTTGCCAACAATGTTGTGAATAGTCCTTATTCATAATATTGAGTTTACATGGGGTAAAGTACATTCGATATGTGGCTTTTTTATTTGCGGCTCCTTTATTGTTAAAGATCTTGAAGCCTTTTGCGTGTTATTCCATATTTGAGTCATCTCTTTTTTTCCTATTTTTATTTGCAGGTCTTCTTCCCAATTGGAGATGTATCCTGCATCAGGTAAGTTATATAGTCCATGCAATACTTTATACATTTTAGATATTATATGATACTGAGAGGGATCCCCATATAATACTTTTTCCAGTTCATTTGTTTTTCTTATGTAATGGGATTTGTTGATTTTATTATTGAATTTACTTTTAATTTTAGTATATGTAAAAAAATCTGGTTCTCTTCCAAGCATTTGCTTAACAGTATCTAATGTTAACATCTCTTCCCCCCACAAATACTTTTTTTTGCTAATACTAACCCTTTAGCTTCCCATAGCTTTTTTATTGAGTCTGGAATGTCAGCAAGTTTTGACCAGTACCCAAATATTGGGGTATATGGGTTTTTTTCCTTTATTATTTCAGCATTCTTTAAGCAGAGTTCCCATATGTGGAGCGCCATTCATATAAATGGATATTCCCTGCCTTTTGGTATTTTAATATCTATATCATCTGTAAGAAGGTATTTGAACTTATCTGTCTTGCAAACCCTTTTTTCTAACTCTATCTAATCAGGGACATTGCTGTTATGGTACCAACCTTTTATACCCCTTAGGACCGACGCTCAATGATTTGACATCAGGTGCATTCATACCGCACTTTTCTTTTAGGGTATACAATATAGATATCCTGATTCAGGGTTTCTTTCTATTCCAGATTATTCTGCCTATAGTTTTATTTACCACAGCAAAATATTCCTTGGGAACAGCTATAGGCAGGGCCAAGAATATGTATAATAACTTTGGTAAAATTGCCATTTGTATTCGATTCATTCTGCCAACCCATGATATCTGGAGATTTTTCCAATCAGCCTCTTTACCTTTAATTGTCTCTAATAAGGGCAAAAAATTGTTTTTGTACAAATCCTTAAGTTTTTTTGTGATATTAATGCCCAGATATCTAATGGCGTTGCTTTGTACCTTAAAAGGTGTGGATTTCTGCAGATCTGTTTTTGATAGCTGCTCCTCTTTAAATATCAACATTTGTGATTTTTCTATATTTATTTTATATCCAGAGATCACACTGAACTTTTTAATTAAGTTTAATAGGTTAGGTACTGTGTTTGGTAGGTCGGACAGAAATAAAATCATGACATCTGTGTACATAGCAAGTTTATACTCTTTCCCCCTAACTTTTATACCTTGCATTTGCTGAAGATGTCTAATAGCAATAGCTAAAGGTTCTACTGTGATATTAAATAATAGTGGAGACAAAGGGCAACCCTGTCTAGTACCTCGAGTCAATCTAAATTCAGGTGATATTGTTCCATCTATGATTTTTGCCATTGGATATTTATATATTAATTTTACCCAATCTGTAAATTGACCTGTCATATCCATTTTCTCCATGGTATGAAATGGATATTGATGCTCCACCATATCGAAGGCCTTCATGGTATCAAGAGAGACCACTGTTGCCGGGGTATTACTATTATTTATTTGATGGATAATATTTATCACTTTGCACACATTATCTTTCCCTAATCGCCCTGGCATAAATCTGGTCTGATCCGGTGCAATTATATCTGGTATAACCAACACTAAACGGTTGGCCAGGACTTTAGTAAAAATCTTAGCATCTGTATTTATTAGTGAGATTGGGCGGAATCCACTACAGAGTTCAATATTTTTCCCCGGTTTTGGGCAGAGCATAATATGTGCCTCATAAAATGTCCAGGGCATTTCTTGTTGTTGTAGAAATATATTATACATTCTAGTCAACAATGGACTGAGTTGTTCAGAAAATTTTTTATAAAATTTTGCAGGGTATCCATCTGGTCCAGTTGCTTTATTTTTTGGGAGATTTTTTATTACTTCCTTTACTTCCTCATTTTCAATGGGTCTATTAAAAAATTATTTTCTTCTAAGGTAATTTTAGGCAGTTTAATTGAATTCAAGAAGGCATTTACATCCTCTTCTTTGGGGTTTCCTGTCTTATATATATCTTCATAGAAATTTAAGAAGCAACTTTCTTTTTCCTTACCAGTTAAAATATGTGAATTAGGGGTTTCCCGAATATATGGTATACTAGCTTTTTGTCTCCATTTTTTGATCAGTCCTGTCAGTGCTTTATCTGCTTTGTTAGCTTTATCAAAGTAATATGCCTTGGTATATCTTATCTTAGTTACCAGTGATTCAGTTTCCATTAGGTTAATTTGATTTTTTTAAATGGCTATTTTTTTCTGCATTTATGCTCGGTTGTTTGGCTAATTGTTTTATTTTAAAGTATAATTCATTAATTTGCTTATTTTTATCTTTTTTCAGATGGGTGCCCAAGGATATAAAATGGCCTCTGAGGACTGCCTTGGCCACCTCCCACAGCATTATCGGAGACGTACCAGGCAGATTATTATGTTGAATATATTCTATGATTTTTTTTGTATTTGTTCCTTGATCCAAAAGTTGTTCAAATATTTTTTTTCCAAATTCCAACATTGTTTGGTATTTGTTCTTTTTATATTCTCATTTATCTCAATAGTCATGAGAAGGGGAGAATCTGAACATACACCTGCTCACAGACATTTATTATGGCATGATTTATTCATATGTGGTTAATTTTTGTAGAGATTTTATGCGGGTTGGAGTAAAAGGTAAATTCCTGTTTATTTGGATGTAGAACTCTCCATATATCTTTCCAGTTATGCCTCTCCAAAAGCTGGACTATTTTTTCTTGCTGTTTGTTTAACTTCATTTTTGTGGAGAGATCAAAAGAAGAAAGTGGACTATTAAAAACTCCACACAACAGAGCCCGACCTTCCACTTTATGTGCCAAATTAGATAACAGCTCAGCAAAAAAAGCTGCTGTATTGTTGTTTGGTGCATATATTGTACTTATTGTATATTGCTCTTGTCCAATTAAATCTTTTATCATTAAAAATCAGCCCTTTACATCTCTTTCTATGAACTGTGTTTGCCAATTTAGTGATTTTAAAATTCCTGTTGCTACCCCAACTTTCTTTTTATCGCCGTTTGAGTAAAAAACTTTATAGTCTCTATTAGCAAATCTATAATTATCTTGTTTAAGCAGATGGGTTTCCTGAATTGTGAAGATTTGTATATGCTTTTTGTGCAACAACTGCCAAACCTTTTTACGCTTTACTGGGTTATTTAACCCACAGACATTGAAAGATATTAATTTAAGATTATCCATTGCCTTTCCTTGGGTGTTTTATCAGGATCTGACCCTCTTTCTTCCATTTTGGCATTTGCAGTAAGTCGCTCACTTATTGTGCTGTTTAATACTATACATATGTTTAATATAATCACCATGTTCAACCTTCTTCCATGTATATACCTCCCCCAGTTTATTTCCCCCCCTTCCCTCCTTAACCCATTCCCCTCGATATCCACCTGAACCATGAACTTACTTATAAACAAACAATAAAATTATCCCTCTAACAGTTTTATGGGGAGGCCCCCTTAATGGAGTGCCGAGTCTATCAGGCTCTCCGCATCCCTCCAGACCCTTTGCCACATTCAAAAATTTTCCTGTACTGTTGTTTTTTTAACAAGCTTTACACAATTATTACCTTTATAACAAACTTTATACTATACTTCATAGGAGGTATCCCTTTTATTTTTGTGATAGTTCAGGTTCAATCTTTTAAGTTTTTTCCCCACATAACACTGTAAGTCATCCTCTTGATTAAAATATCTTCTCCTCCCTTGATGAATAAAGGAGAATCTTGCAGGAAATAGCACCTGAGTTTTAATATCCTTTTTGTTGAAGGATTCCAGGAGTGGTTTCCAAGCTTTCCTTTTTTGTATAGTCTCGTATGCAATATAAGGGAATATGGATATTTTGGCACCTTCAAAGATCATTTCCGAGGCACTTCTAGGTTTAAGCCTAAGGGACCTGTGAGCCCGTGCCATTTCCAGCAGATGTAATTCTTCCTTATCAGGGAAGATTGTTTTAAAAACTTGGAGCAGCAGATTTCGTGTGCCCTCCACTTCTAGTCCCTCCGGTGCCCCCATGATTCGCAGATTATTGCATCTAGATCGATTCTCCAGATCTTCAAGTTCGTCTTTTAAAGTGCTTATTTGCACCTCTGTTCTAGTTGTTCTCTGTTCAGTTGTATTTTCTCGGTCTTCTAGGTCACTGATTCTTTGGTCTGTTGCCTTAGTTCTCTTATTTATTCCCTCTATTTGCGTTTTTAAATCCCCCAAAGTATTAGTTATCGAGGATATTCCCTCTTTATTTATTGCAAGGTCCTCCTTGATAGATTTAAATAAGTCCAGTACCTGCTCAAGTGTATCTGGATCCCGAGGTGCATCCCTTCATGCCGCATCCGCCATTTTGTTAACCGTGGCCTCTCTCTTTCTCGTGCTGCACCTCGGGAGACAAAATCTGTCAATTGTAGAGTCTGCTCCCTTTTTCTTATCTTGGCTCATTCCTTGCTTAAGTTGTTTTTTGTTTTACCAGGTTTTATTTTTAGCTTATTGTGCTCAATTTCTTTGATTTAACATTGAGTCCAGTGGGAGCTCAGCCACGCACAACCTGCTGCCTGTGCATGCCCAGTCAGCCCCCCAAATTTCTACATAAACACTGAACAGCATGAACATTTATTCATGCTGTTCCACCTCGGGATGACATTACAGTGTTACCATGGGGTGGATTTCCTCCATGGTTCATTGTAACATTGCAGTGTCACTCTATGAAACTCTGCACTGGCACTGTTGAGAGGTGCTGTGGGGCAGACCCCAAGAAGCAGAGACTCTGGGTCATCTGCTGTGTCCATTGTTGTGTTCATCCACTACATCCCCCTGCCTTCTCACCAGCTTTCAAGAAAACAGGCTTTATTGACCAAGCTGAAAGCTGTTCCAGCTATTTTGGGCCACTCTGTTCCTGGAAGTGGCTCTGTGGAGCCAGCAGAGAGTTTCCATTTAGCCCTTTATGGTTGTTGGGGAAGCATGTAAGCTAGACGATTCTCCAGAAGATTAAAAACCTTTCAGTGCAGCTCAAGGGCAGGCTCCCTTGTTACTGTGCTAATAACTTCCCAGAATCCTCCCTTCCCTCCAGCACATTGGCAAAGGATCTGAAAAGGATTGCTAATGAGTTGGGCTCAGTGCTGCTGAGCCAGGAATTTGTTTCCTGTCTCCAGCTGCAGGGAGACAAGAATCAAAGAGCACTTGTGGGGCCTTGGTGGCACTGGATATGTTCTCATAGACTGCAAGACCAGAAAGAGCAATTGTTGTCAATGGTGGATGGTGACTCCCTCAATGGAGAGTGAGAGAGAAATATTTAACTTAAACCTATGTTCTTGCATTTTAAAACTATTGCTTCTTGTCCTGTCCTCTGTGGCAAAGAGGAAAAAATGTTCTGTCATTTTTGTTCCATGCTTTGAAAACATGTTGCCCTTAATGTTCTTTTCTCTAGGCTAAACATGCCCAGTGCCATCAACCTTTCCTCAAAGGACTTTGCATTCATCCTTGATTGTCTTTGTGGTTCTCCTCTGAATCCTTTCCACTTTGTCCATGTCCTTCTTGAAATATGGAGCCCAAAGCTGAACTCAGTAATCCCAAAGAGATCTGGATTACTCTGAGTATGGAGAAGGTATCAAGATTCTATACCTCCACCCACCACTAAGGCCCAGGGCAGCTTACAACATATAAAAACATCTATTTAAAAATCCCCTACCCCCTGTAACACTTTCCCTAATCCTCACCCAGTCCCATCCAACCCTATTCCCTGCCTGCCAAACACCTGGCCACACAAAAAGGTCTTACATCACTCCCAGACATATCCAGGAAATGGAAGGAAATATATGTCACTAAGGGAGAGTATCAAGTATTAGCACGATCGTGTCATGAGAAAATCAGGAAGGCAAGGCACACAAAGAGCTACAACTAAGAAAAGGATTAGGGGTGTGAAATTCATTTTAGTTAAATTAATAACTAAAATGATTTTTTCTACATTCATTTTAGTTACTAATTTAACTAAAACAAATGTATATTCAAACAATATTCGTTTTAAAAACATGTTTTCATGTTGCCCCCATTGGACTCTATACAGGCTGCCTCCTATGAGGTTGTAAAGTATTCCAGGGAAGACAGAGAGGAGCAGGAGGTAGAGGGAAGGCAAGAGACATGATTGGTATCCCCTCTGGCCAATCAGCATTGGGTGATTTCAGACGTTACGGGCTGCCGGTTCACCCCAATGGATTCCCGGTGGGGGTGAAGACATCAACCACCCCTGGGGCCAAAAAAAGCCCCGAACAGACATGACAGGGCTTGGACCACAGATGGGAATCAAGTCGCCAGATCACGGACCGGGGCAGCGCAACAGACGTTACACCAATTCCCAGCCATGGCAAGCACACCAAGAATCCCCCGGGAAGGGGCAGGACACAGACATGGCCGCCTGAGGGCAAACAAAGCCAAAAGACAACAAAGGAAACACCCACACAAGGGAAACAGGAAGGGAGGGGGGAGATGGAGATGGAGACCGACCGCACAGGTTCCACACACAGCAAGCACACACACGCACGCACACACCGGGGACTCAGGGGCACCCACAGCACCAGCACATGCCAGCCCAATCCCCCCCCCCACATACACACACATGCAGGCACGGAGGATAGCAAAGACAGGGAAGGGGGGGGGCAAGGGCGAACAGACACCAGGGAAGGCAGGCCTGGCTCCACGGGGGGGGGAGGTGCGATGCGGGACCTGGAAGAGGGGAGGAATGGGCACAGGGGGAGGGCAGGACACCGGCACCAGATACAGCACACCCCGCAGCAGAACTGTCCCCACGGGCACCCCCCACAGCAAACACACAGTCCCAGAAAGGGGGGGCCCTGCAGCTTGGGCGAATGCCACAGCGGGCGGCCAGATGTCACAGTGTACCGGCCAGGAAGGGCCCAGGAGGCACATGCAGTCAAGGCATCCCACCGAGGGGCAAATGAACGGCGGCCAGGAGAGGCAGTCCAGCACAGCAGGTCCAAGGATAGGTGGCCCCATCAGTGAAGGAGTTCGGGAGGGGCAGTCCTTAGGCCCCGGACCCCC
>QEPC01001042.1:34110-51417 GCA_003113815.1 Sphenodon punctatus | reverse complement strand
CCGGCAGCCACAGCCGGCGCTGAGGCCTCCGGACTGCCCGCCGCCGCCGGAGCTCCCAAAGGTAAGTGGCAAGCGCACTGTAGGGGTGATCCCTGGGGGGGTGGGGGTGTTAAACACCCCACCCCCCCAGGGATCGAGTCATACTTACCGGCGGCTGCGGGGACGCCGCGGCCGCTGGTGCTGGGGGGTGGGCTCGCCTCGCCTCGGGGTCTTACTCTGTTCTTTTTGAAAACAAAAATCCAGGCTGGGCAGGGTGGGTGGGGGGTGTCCCCCCTTCCACCCGCCGCAGCCTGGACTCGGGGAGGGTTTTTTTTAAAAAAACTTTTGGGCTGGGGCTTTAAGTTTTTTTACATTGCAGCCATTTTTAAATGGCTGCAATGTAAAAAAATCCGGTACCCCGAAATCCAGTACCGGGTCCGGATTACCGGGTCGAATCCGATAATGCCGGTACGCCCGTTACCGGCATTATCGGATACTGGATTCTACCAGTTTCCCACCCCTATTGGTTATACATATACATCATAATTTTGTGGCTATTGGAAGGGTTGCCATTTGACAAATAAATACCGTGTAAATAAGTTTGTACTAGCTGTGAGAACACTCATGTGGACATGTTTTCCAGGTATAATGGGCCCACACAGGGACTCAAGAATAATGAAAGAGTTGTTACATAGAGGCCATGTGGGAATGTAGAAAATCTTTTTCAACATCTAGGAGGTAATGAGTGGCTGTGAGGGTCTATTGAATTACAGTGATCCACCTTTGAATACAATTTTTGTGATATCATGCTTGTTTGATTTATGGAAATGCAGAAAACTTTTTCCAACATCCAGGAGCCACTGAAGAAGGGGGCATTCCCCGAAATGCGTTTGGCTGGTTGGCAGGTAGCTGAAGGCCTATGCTACACAAGCCCAAATTGGAAAAGACAAGATCATGGTCACATCAACGACACTCCTCAGGAATTCAGATTTGAACTTTTGATGTTTCCTAATTCCATTTAGAGCCCCAAAAGGGGGGGGGGGGCTTCTTTTTTTGCACATAGTTGCATGCATATATTGTTACATACATTTTGTTGTTCATGTTCTATAATTTTAATTAACACAGTACCCATTCTTTGGGAATAAACAAGTTATTTTTGTACATACTTGTAATGTTATATTTGCACAGTTCCACATTTTGCATTTATTATAAGTTTAACCTAATTCCTCCCCCATCCAGTGCATGCTTGTGGGGACTTGCTCCCTTTGGGGGTTAGGATACAGTCTCTCTCTCTTCCCCCAATATCATGAGGCTGCCCAGAGGACGGGGGCCCACACAGAGGGTATTTTCAGACGTTACGAGATCACGCTCAACCACAGTGAACCACGGTCAATCCCGCGGCGGGGCCAAAGCGCCCTGAACATCTGTTCGGCGGCCACCAGATGTTCACCACGGTCAATACCCACATGGGGTCAATTTCAACCATGCTTCCGGGGCTCCTCACTGGACAATCTCCGAAAGTGTGGTCAAAGAGATTCCCACCGGGAAACAACAAAAAGTAACGTCTGGACAGCAATCACCAGCCGGAATCAAAGAAAACGATTCCCAGCCGGGGACAAAGCACACCGCGTCACTGCCAGGCAACCATCAACAACACAGGCTGGGGAGGGAGATTTAAAGGGCACACAGCAGCAGCCAGGACGAGCCGGCCCGGCGCCTTCCGGGTGCTTTGGCCATGGCCCGGCCCGGGATCAGCGTCACCTCTGTTGTGCTGCCCTGGGCTGTGATCTGCCGGCCCGATTCCCTGCCATGGTCCCAGTCCCATCACGTCTGTTCTGGGATTGTTTTGACCATGGGGGGTGGTTTGCTGGTTCACCCCCACCGGGAATCCACTGTGGTGAACCAGGTGCCCGTAACATCTGAAATCACCCAGAATCGCAGAACACCAGATGGCCACTAGCAAATCAAGGACAGTGCTATCAACAGAATGCGTCAGGCCCCCACCACCCCAGAGGCCAAACCCCTGATCCATTAAGGAGCCCCTACAGGAACGCTTCATGCATCACAGGTTGCTACCTAAAAGTCCCAGTGATCCCGAACATGAACCTCCCCCGGACCCCGATCACACTAACAAACACACATGAAAAAGGCTGAAGTCATGGGAGGGACGATCAGAGCGGCACACTGACACAAACACACTATAGGATGTACAGTCACAGGCAAGGTCTTCATTTCAGATGGGGTGAAAGGGGGGGTACGGGCAAACAGAGGCTGATGAACGGGTGATCACGGGCCCGTCACCGTTCTATGCAACCATTACTCTGGCCCATCATTGCACAAACTCCAAGAGGGGTGGATGCGCTCGTTAATGCTACAGGGATGGAGGCAGGGGTATACAGAAGCAGTGATGGTATCCGGTAGATGGGGCAAACAACCAACGGATCACACAAAACAGTAGAGAGGAGCAGCATGGTCCAAGGGGAGGCATGGCACAACACAGCCACAGGGATCATGTTGCCATGGTGAGGGAGGTTGGGACACCCAGCTCAGGGAGAGGCCAGAGGGTGCTCATGAAACAACTGTCCCGGGACAAGATCCTCCCAGGTGAATAGGTCCCTGTGGAATCCCTGGGAACTCATACACGCATCCACCATGAACCGAGGCAGGAGGTGGTTCCCTATTGCAGCCACAGCCTGGACACCTGGTAGGTTCAGCACCGATCACAGGGCGCCCAGATCCAAAGTGGTAGTGATCCCGGTCAGTAGTGGTCCACCAACATTGGGGGTTAGGAGGCCCAGCTCCCCAAGAAGGGCCTTTCAGTCTGATCGCAGATGCAATACACCACGGACATGCAGTAGGATGCCGGTGTACTCGGTAGCAACAGGGGGGCCACTGGCCTGGGGGGCCAGTCCATACTCAGGTCGAGCAGCCACCAGGCGAACAGCCATGATCTCCTGTGCAGTCCATGGCACAACAACAGCGGGCGGGTGCCCCCAAAGAGGTTGTTGCAGGAGGGTGAAGCCGAGCTCTCTGGCACGCCTCCGGCAAACCTGACCCCCAAATGGATGGCCCATCACCCACATGTACCGTGATAGGAGATTGAATCCATTCGTGACTGACAGGGGGTCGCTCACCAGCAGCTGGACATTGCGGCTCTGCAACAGCATTCCCAACAGCATGTTGGCACATGGCGACCACTCCTCCCTTGCACCAACACCGGCCTCGGGGTCTGCTCCACACCCTGCCATCACTGTTCCAAGGGCTGGTTGCTGGGTTGCACAGGGGTTCAACAGAGAACAGCTGTGAATGGGTGATGCGCGAGGAGCTGCGCAACGCTAGCCAGTGGGAGACCTTACTCAGCTGATAGTGGGCAGGTTGCTAGGCCCTGTGAATCCCTGACCCACGCACCGGGCAGAAACAGTCCAGTGCTAGCGTTGACAGATCACCAAGGCCACAGCTGCCTCTAGGATGGAGCTAATGAGGCACTCCATGCAGCATATCATGATTGTGCACAGCTGCACTATGCCATGGCCTTCAGTTGCAGTGACAGATACAGGGCTGGTGCGGATTCATCCTCCCTACTGATCGCACGGAGGAGTATCATGGGCACCAGGGGGGAGGTAGACCCCCTAGGCCACATTGCAGCCCCGCTGTGGTCCTAGCCCCAAGGTGTTCAGGTGGTTCATGCCAGTGGGGGGGATGTGCTGGCAGGCCGGCAAGCGGAGATCCCCAACAGGTACACAGAACACACCCATGGTACTGCACCAATCGATGGGCACCAAACATGATCCGCAACAATATATATGTGGGCTGGTTCCTGTGCCCGGATGTGGCATGTAGAGAGAGTTAGTTGTGGTGTATTGAATGAGAGGTGATAGCGACAGAGAGAAGAGCTAGAACACAGGTGGTGCTGTACATTACTGGGTGTACGTGCAGAGCACGGGGGAGGAGGGGAGGAGGGTGTGCTTCACGGTGTGCCCATGGCAGCAGTCCCCATTACCTTGGGACAGCCGTTGACCGACAGGGGACATGTGGAGCACGGTGTGGGTGTGCTGGGTGCACAGGGCGTGTGGGTTGGAGGCACAGGCCAAGACTGGGTGTTAGGTTAGTGCACAGCCCAGTTACTGGCCGAGTGCTTCAGCAGGGCACCTTCACAGCTGTGCAGGCCTTGGGGAAGCTACCCATTCACATACAGGTTAGTAGGGTACCCGTGTGGTGATCTGTCACTGGTTCCAGTGGTGGGTTCTCATGGAGTGTGTGTCTTTGGTGATTCCATGCTGCCTGTTGATCAGCCCCCTGAGGAGAGGGCCATCCTGTTAATGGTCCTTGCCTCCTGCTTCATGATTCTGGCCCAGGTGTTCCAGCAATGGGTGGAGCTACTCCTGCCAGGGTCCCGCTTCTACAACGATGGAACATGGCGCAGGAGAGCAGGCAA
This sequence comes from Sphenodon punctatus, assembly GCA_003113815.1. NCBI lineage: Eukaryota > Metazoa > Chordata > Lepidosauria > Sphenodontia > Sphenodontidae > Sphenodon > Sphenodon punctatus. Next base: position 47,003 of record QEPC01001042.1, on the reverse strand, counting down.
CAAGCACCAAGCAGCATCGTTGCGGTGGGTGATGAGGATAGCTGCTCACCGACATGCCCTGTTCAGAACATCTGTGTCCCAGTACATGCGACTTGTCCTTTCCCGGTGGTCTCTCAACCTTTATGGTCGATGTGTGACTGTCCCAACATGGAGGATGAATTGGATGTGTTCACGCACCAATGAATGGTGGGAGAACATGCTGGCTACCTGGACAGATGAGGAATGGATGGACCACTTCCTCATGACCCACTCCCTGTTGACCTGGCTCTGAGAGCTTCTGAACCCACATCTCCGGAGGCGAGCTGCCAACATGCAGTATCCACTGCCACCAGGGATGCGATTGGCCATGGCGGTGTAGAGGCTCGCTACCCCTGATTCCTGTCAGAGCATTGGTGAGCAGTTCTGAGTGGGGACCGCGACCGTTAACAGGGTGCTCCACGATGTGTACGACCTGAGAGTGGAGCTGCTGCTCGAGAGGGTCATCCAGCTCCGGGATCCCGAGGTAGTGATCCATGGCTTTGAGGACATGGGGTTCCCCCATTGTATTGGAGCTATAGACAGCACCCACATCCCTATCATCTAGCCCACACACACAAAGATGGACTATCTGAACTGGAATAAGGCTTTCTCAATAAATCTCCAGGCCATTATGGATCACAGGTGCCTGTTCACTGATGTGACCAGTCAGGGAGGAGCCATGATGTGCGCATTCTGCGGGCCTCATCCTTCTATGCCCGCATGTTCAATGGGGAGATTGACCCCAACCTGTACCATGTGATTGAGGGGTATCCATAGCTCCAGTGGTGATTGGGGACCCTGTCTACCCGCTGAGCCTGTGGCCCATCCCGTGGCTTGCACCCTGGAGCACAGGCTGTTCAATGAGCACCTATCGTCCGCTTGGAGCATGGTGGAGCAGACCTTTGGGCAGCTCAAGATGTGTTGGCACCTACTCATGAACAGTAGCCAGTTCGAGCATACCCCCCATCCTTGTCCTGGCGGCCTGCATCGTGCACAATATCTGCGAGACCGGCGGAGCTGCCCTTGACAACCCCCCACCAGTGCAGTGAGCGAGTCCGGTGGACCTTTACCAACATGTCCAGGGTGGGGCATTCAGGCGCATATCAGAGGAGAACAGGGACACTCTCTGTCAGCACATTGTTGCCCAGATGGCAGGCAACTAACTCTGGCATATGACTCCCCCCCCTTCCAAGACCTGTGTAACCCGACCTAATAAAAATGGTTATGCAATGACTACAGGCTCTCTGTGTATTCTTGGTTAGGTACTAGGCATTCCCCTGTCCTGTGTGACCCGGGTCCCATGCAGCGGAGTCACCAGCTGGTTTGCAGCCATGGCGTTTGTCACGCTTCAGGCTGTGGCCTGTCTCCGGATGGCAGTTAGCATAGCCAGTGCAAACGTGCTATCTATGTGCAGGCCAGTACCCTTTCATGGGTGGTCTGTCGTCTCCCCACCACAGTCTGGCAGGCAGGAACGGTATAGGTTCTGCACCTGTATTGCATATGGCATGACCCTGTGTGTCCATTTCCAGACCCCTCCCCACGCATGAGGCCCCCTTGACATAACGATTGACATAGATGTGCAATATAACAATATTTTATTGGGGTGTATGTACATGGGGACAGGGTTACTGTTTGTGGGGCCTTCCCCATGCCCGCTTTGGTGCACCACTGGGGCTCGATCCCCTGTGTGCCCTTGCTGCCACCGTCCGCTGAAAGCGGTGGCCTGACAGTCCAGACTCTCCATCGTCCACTGGCCACTCCACTCTGGGCTGAGGTATTGGAACCTGAGATGTTGGAACATACAGTAAGTGTTACAATATTACCTGTGATGTACCCCCTGCACCACAGCCATTTCCATTGCCCTCTAGGGGTGCCATGGATCTCCATGCTGCATCCCCTCTGCCTAGCTCACTGCAGGTAATGATGCTTCCCCCCCTCCCCTCCATGTGGACAGATATGTGGTCCGGCTTACCGGAGCTGGTGGGGTGGCCGGCATGGGCGTTTGATCACCTGGGGGTTCTGGGGAGGCCGTGGTTCCAGGAGGAGGGGTCTTGGTAGCAGCTGTGGAGGAACTGGGAGGGGTCCAGGCTGGAAGGGTGGCCCCAAAGACTGTTGTTGTGGGGCTATGTGGGGAAGAGGGACCCTGTGCATGAGGCCAGAGAAGAGGTGCTTCTGGGGAAACCAGGGTTGGCTGAAGTGCTGGGTAGGCAGCACCTGCACCTGTGGGAGGGTGCCCTGGTGGTAACCAGCTGCCATTCCTCCATCCATGCCTGGAGGGCCAATGTCACACTGTGGTTCTCTCAGCAGGAGCCCCATAGCCTCCCCAATGAGGTCAAGGGCCCGTGCAGATGTCCCCTCCAGCATGAGTGGGCCCGTCAAGCCGCATTTCGTGGTGCAGGGTGGCAGTCTGGCGCCTGTCCCACAGGTGTTCAGTGCGGGACTGGTCGAGCATCACTGCCAATTTTTCCTGGTCCCTATCCCCCTCCCCTCTTTGCACCCCCCTGGTGAGGGTGAGCTCCTCTGAGTGCACCTCGGCTAACCTTCTGGTTTCCTCCAACAGTTCCCTCCCCAGGTCCTCTCTCCTCCGGTTTCTGGCCCGCATCTCCTGATTCCTTTCAGCGTTGCCGGTGGCAGCAACCCCTGCGGGACCGGTGGGCTCATATGTGGAAGACATGTTACCCCATTGGATTGTGTTGCTTGCCATTTCTGTATCCTGTACCCCTAGCGGTGCATCTGTTTCACCACAGGGAGTGCCTGTTCCCCTTCTGTGTCTGACCCTCTGTTGGTCAGGACCGATAGGGTGGGGTCCCTGTTTTCCCATCCTCTGTGTTGAACCGCAGTGGTGGCCCCATATGAGCGTGCCTGCACCCGGGGCCGTGTTGTCCCAGCACCTCATTGTGGGCATGTCTCATGGTCCCTCCTCCCTTGTGACCCCACATCTGCATTCCTGTTGGGGGATGTTAACCTGTGTAGCTACGGTGCCCTACTGGGGGGTCCCCCAGCCCTTCCCTGTCAGGCATGGTGGGTGTATTACTCAAGGGGCTACCTCTGTGGCCTGCCTGCTACCCCATCACCACCCGTGATCCTTCCCATGTCCATGGTGACCTACTGTTAGGGTAGGCTGGGGAGCAAACCCAAGAAAGGGGACCCACAGACACAGCAGTGTACACCTTGGGACCCACACTCTTGAACCCCTTCACCCCTCATGAACCCCCACTCATAAGGTTCTGGAAAACGACCCCTCAGGTTGTTAGTTGGCCCTATATATCCTGTTCGGAACGAGGCCTTATCATCACAGGGGTGGAGAGGCAATGCCCTGAGAGTGGGGGCCGTCCACCCACACCACTGCCACCAATCCCCACCACCACTCTCTTCCACGCAGTGCAAGGGTACCAACTGGAAGGGGGGAGTATAGTGAGGGAATTATGGGGGGGGGTTCCCTAGGTAAAGGGGATGGTAAAAGTCCATGGGGGGAGAGGGGAAGGACAGGGACCCACACAAGGACAAGAAGGTAACATGAGGGAAGGAGATGACAATGCACCCACACTTCCACACTACACTCACACCGATAACCACTACGCACTCCTAGCTTCCTGAGAACCACCCACACAATCAAATTCCACGCACTCACCGTTCACTCTTGTTCTCGTTCCCACACTCTCTTGACTCTCACAACCACTCTTCAAAAATCCACGTTTCAATGCTACAATCAAGGGGGGGCAGTCTCACAGTGCTGCTGATCTCCAGCATGTGAGTGTGAATGGCCTCCCTAAGTAGTGGGAGCCCCACCTTGCCTTGCCTGAAAGCATGCCGAGCGGTGCAACGTCGCTCTTCCTGCATCCATCAGCGCAGGGGGCGTGGCTTCAGCGCCCACCTGCTCCGCAGCCGGGGCAGCCAACTCCACCTTAGCTTCGCCCTCTCTGACTGCCGCTGCTGTGGCGCGGCTCCTAGATCCCTCCTGGAGCGCCCTCAGCCACCGTCAGTGGGCCCCAGCCCTTACAGTACCCCCCCACGCGCCCCCATCCCATAGCGGATGGAGGGACGAGGCTTGAGGGGGAACCGGGCATGAAACAGATGAATCAATCAAGGGGCATGGATTGCAGAAGTCGGTTCTCAGGAGCGCTCAGATGGGGGTAGCCCTTACAGTCAATGAAATAGTACAGGACCCCACGAGACCAGCAAGAATCAAGAATACTGTTAACCTCAAACTCAGGGGTTCCAGTCCCATTGGAGACCAGGCCAGGGGCTGTGGGGCTTGGGAATAAGGAGGGGCAATAGGGCTTTACCAGGGAGACATGAAAAACGGGGTGGAGTTGGGAGGAAGCCAGCAAGGACACTTGGTAGGCGACAGGGTTAACTTGCCGAACTACAGCAAAGGGCCCCATAAATCAGTTATCGAGTTTGGCTGATGGCCGAGTCGAGGGGTAACGACGCTGATCCACCCACACCAGGTCACCTACCTGTAGAGATGGTGCTGCCTGTCGGTGCTGGTCAGCATATTGTTTATACCGGTGAAGTGCCTCTTGTAGCATTAATAACGCATGCTGATGTACACACTGCAATTGAGTGAGGAAGGCACCCGCAGCCGGAACCGTCACAGCGGGAATCTCTGGGAACACTAACCGAGGGTGATACCCATAGGAGACGAAAAAGGGGGAAGAACCAAGGGAGGCATTGGGGGAATTATTGTAGGCAAATTCAGCAAGAGGGAAGAGGTCAACCCAGTCATCCTGTAGATAGTCTATATAACAGGGAAGGTACTGCTCCAGGGTCTGATTTGTTCATTCCTCTTGACCATTCGTTTGGGGGTGATAGGCTGTGGAGGGTGCCAACTGAACCCCCAATGTGGTAAATAAGGCACGCCAGAAGCGGGCAATAAATTGCGTCCCCCGGTCAGATACAACAGTGGTTGGCAAACCATGCAATCGTACCACCTCTCGTAGAAACTATTGTGTTGTCTGCAAGGCCAAAGGTAGCTTGGAGTAGGGAATGAAGTGTCCCATTTTCGTTAATTGATCTACCACGACAAGAATGGTATTGCACCCTTTGGACACAGGTAGTTCAACAATAAAGTCCAAGTTGACCCTTTGCCAGGGTCCTTGAGGTAAGGGCGCTAATTGGAGTAAGCCTACCAGTCTCTTTCGTGGTACCTTGGTGCAACAACATACGGTGCATCCTTGGACATACCTTTTGGTATCTCTTTGCATAAAGACCACCAAAAATGTCTTTTCACTAGCTGAAAGGTTCATTTCTGCCCCAGGTGGCCTGCCATGGGGGCATCATGATGTGCCCCGAGTATTTGGCGTCGGGCAGCACAAGGGACCACTGGGGTATTTTTGTGCAGTGGGAGGTTTAAATACTTATGGGCAGTACTGGATTTAATCACTTCCTTTTTTACTAACCTTTGGAATTGGGCGGCCGTGATGCCTGTTGCTGCAAACCTTTTCTGCGGTAGGAGGAGCTCTCCGCATAAGGCGGCGTCGGGGTGTGTGTGTCATCATAACATCTTGAGAGGGTGTCAGCCATCGTATTTTGTCGTTCTGGGAGATACACTACCTGAAAATTGAAACGGGCTAGGAAAAGTGCCCATCGGACATGCTGACCATTCATGATTCGTGCAGTCTGTAAGAAAACAAGATTTTTGTGGTCAGTAATTATCTGTACTGGGTGCTTAGCTCCTTCTAAGTACTGCTGCCAATTTTCAAGGGCGGCTTTTATTGCTAGGAGCTCTCTATCCAGGATAGTATAATTACGCTCGGCAGGACATTGCCGTGAGTAGTAGGCACAAGGAAATCAGGTTGACACACCTGCCAGTATTTGGGATAAGACCGCTCCAATGGCTGCATTTGAAGCATCCGTTTCCACAACGAAAGGTAAAGCAAAGTCCGGGTGCTGTAGGACAGGGGCCTTCGTAAAGCTTATTTTGAGGTGGTCAAAGGCTTGCTGTTGGTCTTTTCCCCATACGTAGGGCTGTCCTTTTTTAAGCAACTTCGTTAATGGGGCCGTCACCTTAGCATAATTGGCAATATATTGACGATAATAATTTGCGCTTCCTAGGAAGCGTTGTAAGGGTTTCACTCCCTGTGGAGTTGGCCACTGTATAATGGCGCTCACCTTGAACGGGTCCATTCAAATCCCTTGAGGTGAAATTACAAACCCCAGGAATGGAACTGTAGTCTGGTGGAATAAACACTTTTGTATCTTACAATACAACTGGTGTTGTCTTAAGCGTGAGAGAACCTCATGGACGTGCTTAACATGGTCGTCTTCCATTTGCAAATATATGAGAATATAATCTAAGTAAGCGATTACGTATTGATCTAGAATGTCTTGAAAGATATCATTAATAAAATATTGAAAGGCGACAGGAGTGTTAGCAAGTCCATAGGGCATTACTAGGTATTCGTAGTGCCTATACCTGGTGCGAAAAGCTGTCTTCCACTCGTCCCCTTGTCTAATGCGTAGCAAATTATAGACTCCCCGCAAGTCTAACTTTGTAAAGATGGTGGCCCCTTGGACTCGGTCCAACAACTCAGGGATTAGGGGCAACGGGTATCTATTTTTAACGGTTATAGCATTAAGGCCTCGATAATCTATACAGGGTCGTAGGCTACCATCTTTCTTTGGTACAAAGAAGAGGGGAGCCCCCCCGGGGAGGTGAAAAGGCGAATAAAGCCTTTAGTTAGGTTTTCCTCTAGGTATTCTTTCAAGGTCTGCAACTCGGGTCCTGAAAGGGCATAGATCCTACCATAGGGGGGTGTTGTGTTGAGTACGAGATCAATGGGGCAGTCATAGCCACGGTGTGGTGGTAGCTGCAAGGCTTGTTGTTCTTTAAACACGTCTTGTAAATCGTGGTACTCGGAAGGTAGAGACAAAAGTTTCTGTGAGGTAGTGGCTCCCAGTGTAGATAGGGCCTGTTCACGGTCCAGGGAGATGAGGCACGTTCGGGCACAAAAGGAAGAGGGAAAGGTTATTCTTTTCTGTTTCCACTCTATAGAGGGGTTATGTGCCATCAATCATGGCATACCCAAGACTATAGGAAAGGCTGGGGTAGAAACCACATCTAAGATAAGCAGTTCTCGATGGTTCCCCATAGCTCCTAATAGTTGCTGGGTGCACGTAGTAATGCCCTGAAATCAATGGAGAACCATTGATCACGAGAACCTCTTTGGGTCTCGTTTTTGGTTGCAAAGGAATGTGATGTTCCTGGCCCAGTACCTGGTCAATAAAGTTTCCCAATGCGCTGCAGTCTATAAGGGCCCTTACTACCACTGAGTGGGTTGGGGAGATGGTAAGCATGAGGGGCACCCGGAGCTGTCCCAGGGGAGCTATTTGCCCCTTTACCTTGTCGGTGATTGCCAGGGGATTACCTTGTTGTGTTACCGGGATGACCCCCGCCCATCCCGGCCTTTCTCGTTTCCTGATTCTCTGCATGAGGGAGGCAGGGCCAGACAAACCCTTGCAAAATGCCCTGATTCTCCTCAATAGAAGCTGACATTTCCGGTCCGCCACCGTTCTCGCTTGTGTGGGGCAAGAGTTCCCCAGGAAGCCCCTATCTGCATAGGTTCAGGTTCTTCTGAATTAGTAACCTCAGTTTTCCCCACGTTGGTCGCTACACCCCGTGGCCACCATACTTGGCTTCCTTCTTGCCGCCGCTCTCGGTGTCTTTCCATAAGTCTCTCATCTATTTGGCATGTAAGGTTTACCAACTCTCCCCATTTTTCAGGAACAGCAGTGAGGGACAGTTGGTCCTTAATGTCATCATTTAAACCCCATCGGAACATCACCTTTAATATGCTGTTGGGACAATTTAGTTCCACTGCCAATTGCTGAAAGCACATTACATATTCAAGCAAGGGCCCTCGTCCCTGCTTGATAGACATAATAGCGGTCTTTGTGTCTCTTACCCTATGGGGGTAATCAAACAAAAACTGAAATTCTTGCACAAATTTCCCGAAGTCCTGTAACAAGGGGCTATTCTTCGTCAGGAGAGGCATAGCCCAATCTAGTGCAAGTCTCTCCATATGCCCGATCACAAAGGCTACCTTAGCAGCATCAGTGGCATAGGTTGTGGGCTGAATCTGAAATACTAACTTACATAACGCAAGAAACCCTTGGAACTGGCACCTGTCCCCACTGAATTTATTAATAGGGGGGTGCTTGGGCTCACGACCTATGGACACCCCTTCTGGGGCAGGATTGGGAGGAGGTGCTACCTCCGCTACTGGAGGGGCACCGGTGGGGTCTTCTCCGACACCTCCCGCTGCCCCTTGTTCCTCTTTCTCTTTGATGTCTTTAATTTCAAAGGCAAGTGCTTGAATGGCCTGGGCCATTTCATCTAAACAGGTTGCTATGTCCATGGTTGGGCTGGAGATACTGTTAGGGTAGGCTGGGGAAGCGAACCCAAGAAAGGGGACCCACAGATACAGCAGTGTACACCTTGGGACCCACACTCCTGAACTCCTTCACCCCTCATGAACCCCTACTCGTAAGGTTCTGGAAAACAACCCCTCAGGTTGTTAGTTGGCCCTATATATCCCATTCAGGATGAGGCCTTATCATCACAGGGGTGGAGAGGCAATGCACTGAGAGTGGGAGCCGTCCACCCACACCCACTGCCACCAATCCCCACCACCACTCTCTTCCACGCAGTGCAAGGGTACCAACGGGAAGGGGGGAGTATAGTGAGGGAATCACGTGTGTGTGTGTGTGTGTTCCCTAGATAAAGGGGATGGTAAAACTCCACGGGGGGAGAGGGGAAGGACAGGGACCCACACAAGGACAAGAAGGTAACACGAGGGAAGGAGGTGACAATGCACCCACACTTCCACACTACACTCACACCGATAACAACTACGCACTCCTAGCTTCCTGAGAACCACTCACACAATCAAATTCCACGCACTCACCGTTCACTCTTGTTCTCGTTCCCACACTCTCTCGACTCTCACAACCATTCTTCAAGAATCCACGTTTCAATGCTACGATCAAGGGGGGGGGGTCAGTCTCACAGCGCTGCTGATCTCCGGCAGCGTATGAGTGCGAATGGCCTCCCTAAGTAATGGGAGCCCCGCCCTACCTTGCCTGCAAGTGCGCCGAGCAGCGCAACGTCGCTCTTCCTGCATCCGTTGGTGCAGGGGCATGGTTTTAGCGCCCGCCCACTCCGCAGCTGTGGCAGTCGACTCTGCCTCAGCCCCGCCCTCTCTGGCTGTCACTGCTGCGGCGCGGCTCCGAGATCCCCGCTGAAGCGCCCTCAGCTGCTGCCAGTGGGCCCCAGCCCTTACACCTACAATCATTGTCCTGTTGACTGGGCCTCGGGGTGCCACTGGTTCCTCCTCGACCACCTCCTCCTCCTCCACAACCTCCTTCTCATGAACTTCCAGGCACCCTTGAGCTGTAACGGGAATGGTGATTCATCAATTGGTCCCTGCTGCCTGGCTTGGACTCCAGTCACTGTGGCCAGTTCCCTTCCCCCACAGGCCCTCCCTCCCTCCCCCCGGACCTCCCCTCCCCTCCAAGGTCTTGGTTGTGTTCCTAACTGAATTGTATTCCTCCACATCCTGTGAGGCATCCTGAGTGTCCATCCACTCTGTGTGCACCCCTCATCCCCAGGGCCCATCACCCTGTGGGTTTTGTGGGCTCACGCGGAGGGTGATGTTACTGTGAGCAGTTTCCCAGGCTGCCGCCTCCCCCTATGTGATGGGGCTGTCCCCTCCCGCATCCTGGCTGGTCTCGCCAGGGGCAGCGTTCTCCCCCTGCTCTGGGGGGGTCGGGCAGGGGGGTGTTGCTGTTGACCTCTTTCTTTCCCTGGTGAAGGCAGTGCCATGTGTGTGGGAGGCAACAAAGTCCCCGTCCATGCAGAGGAAACTGTCCAGCTCATAATGAAACTCCATTGTGAGCATGGCATGGCCAGACTTGAGATTGTTGTCCTTGATATACTTATATCTGGACTTCAAGTCCTTTGTCTGCTGCATGCACTAGGTAACCTGACATCCCTATTGTACCCCTGCCACTGCATCTCCTGGGCGATGGCTTCATAGACTTATCTGATCCTGTCCCGCACCAGGTCGTGCGGGACATTTTCAGCCCCCCACATACATATGAAGTCCCTGGTCTCCTGCCTTGACAAGCTGCATTCATCAATTCTTGTCTGCCTGCTGTTAAGTGCGCCCATGTTGATTAATAGAGGAAGAAGGAGTAAGTGGGTAGATAGGTAAGATCACACACAGAACCTTCCTGGCATGGCAGTAGACAGTAGTACTTAACTGCATGTATTTCTCTGCTGCATACTGCTGCTGGATGCCCCATTACAGAGGAGAGAGGAATTTTAAGTAGCATATCTCTCATCAGATCACACACTGCCCCTGCCCAGAGCGGGGCACTCTAGCTGCTGCAGGTGGCATGTCAAATGAGATCATGTATGTTGCGTGGCTGCCCCAGAGTGGCTAATGCAGATAGACCTTCTAGACTGGACTGGGGGCGGGAGCAGGGAGAGAGACCCAGTTGGGACTGGCTTTGATTTTCCCTCTGTTAATGGCCTTCTTTATGGGCTTCGTCCCCTTCTTCTTTGTCCAGTGATCTAGGGGCACCTGTTGTCTTCTCCTCTGCCCCCCATCCAGCTTGCCTGGTCTGGGAGTTTTGGGGACCCAAACTTGTTGTGACAAGCCCCACATCAAGGAGGCCTGGGATGACTTTATTTATTTTGTTTATTTTATTTATTTATTTTATAGATTTTTACCCCGCCCCTCCTGCAAACAGCTCAGGGCGGCTATTAGGGTCATGTGTGGAGGCCATACTTTAACAGCTCACAGCCAACCAAGTGAGAGAGTTCTGGGTGCCATTCCCCTCGAACAATTCTGTTGAAATTCAGTGACATGGAATTTCCTTGATTTTCTGACAGTGTGGATGTGCCTAGCACAACATCTCTCCTGACAGGCATCAGTGACAGCACCATGGCTCTTTTTGTGGATACCACACCATCTCTTCTGACATGCAGCAGTGAGCTGACCTGCAGGAGATGATGGCGCAGCTGGCGAGGAACTTGAAGGAAAAGCTGCATTCTGAACTGGCTGAAAATAGTTCAGAAGCTGAGCAGAACACCACCAATGGGAAAACTTTATTGACCAAAGAGGAAACTGGATGCAGTGGATGGACTATCCCACCCCCAGTACCTCCCTTCAGGACAATGGGAACATCAACAACAGTTTGCATGGCAACAACAACATAACACCTTTCTCATCTGACATCACATCTCTCCTGAGTCCTGACAGGCAGTGGCAATAGTGCAGTGGTCCTTTGGACAACACACTAGCAGGTGTTTTGACAAAAAGGAGCCAGATGACTCATTCATGGTTGGATCACAGGTGGAGGTAGGTTACCTTGTAATGGAAAATGGGGTCTTCCCCAAGCCCTGTGGATCCCGCATGCAGTTGTGCATATGTGAAGCCACACAGAACCCCATTGCAGCCACATTGTGCCTTGTGGAAACCATGCACATGTGCACATGCACAGTATCTGCAGGGCTTGGGATTTATTTATTTATTTTAAAAATTTCTATCCCGCTGCTTCCCGCCACAGGTGACCCAGCACGGCTAACAACATTCAATCTAAAACAATTTATTTTATTTTTTATCATAAAATAATCAAAAAATCAACAGACATAAAAAAAAACCCATCCTTCATCCTCCCCCCAACCCACACCCGACCCGTCTCCCTCACCAAATGCCTGATGAAACAGCCACGTTTTGCAGTTTCTACAGAAGGTCGGAAGGTCGAGGGCCACACGTGTCCCCACCGGGAGGGAATTCCAGAGGTGCGGCGCAGCCACCGAGAACACCCTATTCTGCATGGCCACCCAGAAAACCCGGGAGACCTCCAGCAAGGTGTCCCCAGATGACCGTAGAGGCCGATCCCGGGAGGTGAGGCAGTCTTGCAAATAAGCAGGGCCCAAGCCGTGTAGGGCTTTATAGGTTAAAACCAATACTTTTAATCGGACCCAGAAGACTATTGGCAGCCAGTACAGAGATCGGAGCACTGGTGTAATGTGCTCCTGGAGGCCCAAACCCACCAAGACCTGGACCGTCGCATTCTGCACCAGCTTCAGCTTCTGAGCCGTCACCATAGGTAACCCCACGTAGATTGCGTTACAGTAGTCTAACCGAGAGGTAATAAAAGCATGGATGACTGTGGCCAGGTCCGGAACCGAAATCAGCGGCCAAAGTCGCTGCACCAGATGTAAATGGTGGAAGGCACTCCTCGCCACAGCCTCCACCTGGAGATCCCGGCACAGCTGCACATCGAGGAGCACCTCCAGGTTCCGCACCTGGGAAGTCAGTTGAGGACAGACCCCATCAATCAAGGGGGCTGTCACATTCACGGACTTACCCACTAACATCACCAATTGATGATTGGTCCCTCCAGAGGGGGAAGGGACCAGTTAGGATGGTCCGCCCTCAGAGGCTGATGGAACCTCAGCGGTTACAAGACGTCTTGAGGGAGTTAACCTTGGACCTGGACGGTCACTCTGTTGATGAGCTGGTCCAGCATTGGAACAGCTTGCTGGAGGAGGCCATTGACAGGGTGGCTCCGAGACCCCCTCTGCCTCTGTCTCATCACCGCAGGACCCCTTGGTTTACTGAGGGGCTGCGGGGGATGAAGCAAGTAGGCAGGAGGCTGGAGCGATGCTGGTGTCAGACTCGATCTGACTCCGACCGACTTCTCCATAGGGCCCATTTGCGGTCCTATGTTGAGGCTGTGAGGACAGCAAGGAAGGAGTTCCTTGCTGTCCTCATAGCGTCTGCAAAGTCATGCCCGATGGAGCTGTTTCAGGTGGTGCGGGGGCTGGTTAGTCCGGCCTCCCTCCGCCTGGATGGGGA
>QEPC01001042.1:22261-33148 GCA_003113815.1 Sphenodon punctatus | reverse complement strand
CGGAATGGATGTGGCAGAGCAGACTGAAGCTCAATCCCGATAAGACAGAGGTGATGGTGGTGGGGAGAGCGAGGGAGGTGTCGGCCCCCCTGATTGGGGGGGTTCGCCCTCCTGTAGCTCAACAGGTCCGGAGTCTGGGGGTTGTGCTGGATGCAGATCTCCGCCTGGAGCAGCAGGTAGAGGGGGTGGCGAAGGCTGCCTTCTGCCAGCTGTATCTGGTGCGGAGGTTGCATCCGTACATCTCTGGCCCAGACTTGGCCTCCCTCATCCATGCCTTCATCACCTCGAGGCTGGACTACTGCAACACGCTCTACGTGGGGCTTCCCTTGTTCCTGGTTCGGAGGCTGCAGCTAGTGCAGAATGCGGCGGCCCGCCTCCTTTCGGGGACGGGTCGCTGGGACCACATAACACCTGTGCTCCGGGTCTGCACTGGCTGCCAATAGCGTGCCGAGCCAGGTTCAAGGTGTTGATGTTGATTTATAAGGCCCTTCACGGTCACGGCTCCTCATACCTCAGGGATCGCCTCACCCTCTGCGCCCCAGAGCGGCTTCTTCAGTCTGCTGGGGGTGCCTTCTTGGAGGTCCCCCATGTTAAGCGGGGGGCCACAATGGAGAGGGAATTCTCGATGGCCGGGCCACGCCTTTGGAATTCCTCCCGGAGGAAGCTCGCCTGGCCCCGAGGCTTTTAACATTCTGGCGAGTTTGTAAAACCTGGCTGTTCGCCCAGGCCTTTGGGGAAGGTGGGAGGGTGGGTTAATGGGTTTTTATCACCCTACCCTTCCTTATTATTTTTTTGTAAATTTCTGTCCTCCCTGTTTTTGTAAGATTTTTATGATTGTTTTAATATTTTTTAAATTGTTTTAATGGAAATTTGTTAGCCACGCCGAGCTGTTTGCAGGAGGGGCGGGATATAAATATATTAAATAAATAAATAAATAAATTGATGATTCAACTATTGCAGGATTGGCCCTAGTGCCTGCAATAGTTGAATCTCCTGTGGATATTCTTCCAAGGGCCTTTTTGTTCTGGGGAGTGTGTCATTTTTTACAGTTGCAACAAACCTATGGTACACATGTGAAGGCCAGAATCATGTGCAGAGCTGGGTTTCTGTAAGCGACAATAGCAGCAACAGTAGTTGTAAACGACTGTCCTGGTGGGGCATCTGCCTCTTCTGAAGACCCAGATTAAAAACTACCTATGGCAATGGCAACATTTGCACTATGGCATGCACAACGAGCATCAGTGGAAAGAAGACTGGAAAGGCCCTGATTGGAGCTCCCAGGAGTGAACATGAACAGAACATTCAAACTCTCCTCTACACAGACCTCTCTCTGTGTGGCCAAGCAGCTCAGCTCACAGCCAACAAAGTTGCCGTTGCTGTTGGCATCTCCCATTCCAACCTGGGACAGGTATGACACCTGTACTTCCTTTCCTTCCCCGTCCCCATTTAGAACTTCCCCTTTTTTTCTTTGTACAGATTGGGGTGCCTATTGGCCAGGCCCCCAGGAAGAGGTGTAGTGGGCATTGGTAGGGTGGAACCTCTTCTTAGGGGTGGAAGGCCCTTACCTCAATCTCCTGACTGCTTAGCAGCACAGCGCTGTGGCATGCCTTCAGGTGCCTCGCCATGCCAGTTGTGCCAAGGTTGGTGAGCACCTGCCCACACTTCACCACCTTCTGGCACAAAGTGCACTGCACCTCCCTGGGATCATTCGCCTGCACCAACTTAACATGCACCCAGGCAGAGGATTTTTTGCCCCCTTCTGCCTTCTGGCCTGCACTGGGTGATGCACCACTGACAGCGCTGATGGGAGGGGCAGAACATGGTGATGACACAGCTCTCGGAGGGACAGCAATCACCTCATCACCAGACATCTCCTCCACAGGACTAGTGTCTGCTTCGCTGTCCCCAATCTGAGTAATGTCCCACGAAGAGGAGTACTGGGACCCTGAGACTGATCGACTGCTCATACTGCTGCCACTCTCCCTGTGTCCCCTAGAGCTGCTGCTGCTACTGCTGCTTCTACTGCTGCTCCTCTCCCTGCTGCCATTGCCCGGGGATCTGTCCCTGCTTCTAGCTGCTGGAGTGGGATCCACCAGCCCTGGACTGCTGGGGATCACATCAATAATGGGGGACGTTGGTGGCCCATGATCAACTTCCAACCCCAAAGCACAAGCACCTGCACCTGCTCCTGCAGCCACAGCAGAGACAGCTGCAGCCTCCTGGACTTCAGGCCTTCCAGTGCCCTGCGTGGCAGTGGAGGATGCTGGCAGGAGGCGACGCTGAACCACACCACTAGTGCCACTGCTGGCAGCCTCTGAAGCCTGTCTGCCAAAATGAGGCCTGTACAGTTTGGAGCGTGGTGATGGGTTTGGGCTGCTGCTGATGCCTGCTGCCACTCTGCTGGCACGGTCCCTGCCACCTCTGCCACGTGCCTCATTGCACACCTTATGGGCAACAGACCGGCCTCTCCTGCTTCCCTTCTTCATTCCTCCCACCCAAATAATGCACAGGAAGATTTTATAATTTTATTTATTTATTCAAATTTGGAATCTAACATTACATATATCTACACTAACTCTAACTGCTATTAACTATTCTAAAACCTATGGAACTAAATGGAATATTATCTAATATCTACAAAGGCCTAACAAACACACTATAAAATATTAAAACTGAATCACTACACACTATATCTATATCTGTAACTAAGCTATCAACTATCCTACAACTATCTAACTATAGTGACTATCGAATATCTATATCTATATATATACACAGGGATGGAGGGGAGAAACACAGACAGCTCACAAAAAACAACACAGGGAGGGGTACAAAACTGAAATGAAACCTAAACAATCTAATCCTACTCTAAATAAATCCAAAAACAGGGGAAGGGAATCAGGGATGGAATATATAGAGGGAGGAGGGAAGGATTCAATGGAGGGGAGGGAGAAACAACACAGGGAGGGGTAAAAAAATTAAAATAACACCTAAATCTATCTAATCTAATCTAAATAAATGAAACTATGGAGGTAAATGTGTGCAAATGGGTAAAATAGGAGGAGGATGGCAATGGATTGGGAGGAACACAAACTGCTGGGAGAGGGAGAGTTCTGAAAACGCCTGCTGATAGGATCAGTGGCTAGCTCAGAATCATATGGAAGGGGGGGAAGGCAATTACTTTCATTACTTGCTGTGCCCGCCTTACCACAAGTCCCATTAGCTCTGTGCAGCCTAGCCTGTGGCTAATCGCAGACTGCCAAGGCAGTGGTCTGAAGAAAAGAGGGATGGTGATTGGGCAGGCTGGCTGCTAGTCCAAGCCTCTCCACCCCTCCTTAGCTGACCCCCCCCCTCCCTGGGGCTGCCAGCCAGGATTTTCCCACCCAAACGCTGCCAGAACAGTTCAGGGGTTTCCGTGTTTGGTTTGGACGTTCGGTTTGGACTTCCAAACTGGCTGAGTCTGGTCCGAACCCTGAACGTCCGAACCATGTTCGTACATCCCTAATGGCTGGCTGGCCGTGTGACTTGGAAAACAATAACCCCTGAGGTTCATCTCAGTGTGAGTCCATTCATCTTCAAGAGACAATGTATGATCTTTCTATTTGGCCAGACATTTGGCAAGAAGGGATAGGGTTGGATGGGATTGAATAGGGAGGGTTAGAGGATGGGTGGTAGGCTTAAGTGGATTTTTTATTGATTTGTAAGATTTTTATTATTGTTCTTTTATTGATTTTGAGCCTTTATGGACAGGGTCACATATAAATAAGTAAATAAATAAATAAATTAGGACTGCAACCATTAATTGATTGATCGAACCAATTAATCAACCAATCTGTCTAAAACCAATTAAAATGTGTCCCCCGATTAATCGGTTAGCTGCCAGGACCTTCTGACAGTCCATTGTTCTGATTCCATAGCTCAAGGGGATGCATTCCAGCAGAAGGCAAGTTTACCCACCACATGCAAATTAGGTGAATCTATGCAAATTTATGTATATTTATGTAACTCTATGTAAATCCATGCAAATTTTAATCAGTTAAGTAATCAATTAATCGACCAAAAGACTTACTCAATTAATAAACTAAAATTTCTAATCGGGTTGCAGGCCTAAAACACAAACAAACAAACAAACAAAAGTTAGAGGTGCAATCCCTGTGTTGGTGTCAAACTAGATGATAACAATGACTCTTTCTGGTCTTGTAGTCTCTGAGTACATGTCCAGTGCCACTGAGGCCCCATCAGTGCTCTTTGATTCTTGTCTCCCTGCAGCTGGAGACATGAATCAAATTCCTGGCTCAGCACTGAGCCCAGCTCATTAGCAATCATTTTCAGATCCCTTGCCAATGTGCTGGAGGGAATTGGTGATTCTGAGAAGTTATTAGCACAGTAACAAGGGAGTCCGCCCTTGTGCTGTACTGAAAGCTTTTTAATCTAGCAGAGAATCATCTGTCTTACATACCCCTAACAACCATCAACGGCTAAATGGAAACTGCTGCTCCACAGAGCCACTTCCAGGAAGAGAGTGGCCCAAAATATCCAGAACAGCTTTCAGCTTGGCCAACAAAGCCTTTTTTTTCTGAAAGTTGGGGAGAAGGTAGGGGGATGTAGTGGAACACAATAGTACACAATGGGGATGACCCAGGGTCTCCTGCTTCTTGGGGCCTGCCCCAGAGCACCTCCTGGCAGTGCTAGTGCAGAGTTTCATAGAGTAACTGTGCAATGTTACAGTGAACCATGGGGAAATTAACCCTGTGGTAACACTGTAATGTCATCCTAAGGCAGAACAACATAAACAAGCATTCTTAGAGCTGCAGCGGGTAGCACATTTACTACCTGTGGGCAATACCTGCATTTTTGAGCACCCCCAGAGGGCTTCTGACGAGGTACCAGGTAGGGGTGTGCAGCATTTGTTTTTCATTTTCTGTGTTATTTTCTGGGTTAAAAACCCATCCATTTGGGGTTTTTTGTAAAATCCCTGTTCGTTTTCATTTATTTTTTTGTTAATTTTATTAAAAAGATAAAAATAAAAAATAATTTTAAAAAATCACTGTGCATACGCAAAATGGTTGTGGAAGCATTCGACGCATGCACACCCTTTTCCAAAATGGTGCCAGCAGTGTTGGCTGCAAAGGGAAGAATATTTTTTTCGTGCACTGAGGGAGGTCACTTGCAATCTGTATCGCATAGCACCTGCACGCAGCACATAACATACATGCTGTGTGGCTATCAGTTGAAACTGTGGCAGGAGGGGCGGGGTACAAAATTTAAAAAATAAATAAATAAAATATAAAATGTGCATGTGAGTAGAACGACTGTATTGAGTTGGTGTCAATGGATCCTCTCATCGACCTGATGTTCTTAAGTTTGCAATGGCTGTGATAGCAATGATCATGCAACACAATGTTGTCAGGACCAGGCCACTGATTAAGCCATGTGCAGATGTCTTAACACATACCGATGATGGCTGCCTATTGATGTATAGGCTGGACTGTGACATCATGCTGTTCCTTTGAGACCTACTCACTTCAAACCTAATTCTGTTGAGAAATGATCACAGAAATATCACTGTACTACAAAAGATCTTGGTATCACTTTGGGCACTTGCAACAGTTCCTTCCAACACATAATTGGTGACACCTATAACATGCCATAATCCTCGGTGTGCAGGTCGTTCAATGATTTTGTTGGTGCCATGGTGCTCTATGCTTAGCAGTCCATAGTGTTTTCCACCACATTTGCTGATGTGGTGAGCACATTAAAGATATAATTGCAAGAGATTGCTAGATTACCAAATGTATTGGGAATAATAGATGGTACCTATATTCCCATCCAGCCACCCTGTGCTACGGAGTAATTGCTGCTGGATCATTACAGACTGGGTTTATAAGTGTGTGAATAACTAAATAAATCTAAAACTATGATTAAGACTCCATTTCTTTGAATCTATCTTGTATGTGAAAACCACGGTGTGTTGGTCCCTTGATCCCAGGTGGGAGTTAATTCCTATCTGACATTATATGCCATGGAGAGAGCAACTGACTGTTTCTCCCTAACTTCATATCAAACACAGGTTATTGTGGTTATCCATGCGCCACTATCTTCTCACGCTGTATATTAGGCCTAGGGGAAGTGATGAGAGGTCATACAATAGATTACACAGGAGGACCCAAAACATGACAGAACGTACCTGCAAGATGCCCCTGGGGCATTCCCTGCAAGTTGGCAGACACCCCCATGCACTTGGTGTACTGCCCAACATCCTCTGCCTGCCTGCCCCTCTTTGTAGTGCAACCTGAAGACAGGTTTTGTTGTCTTGAAGTGTCCGGAGGATGTATTCTGAGAGCATCAGACATAGTTGTAGCAGTATGTATTCTATATAATATTGCAACAGCACATGAGCTCTGTATAGTTGTGGATGAGGTGGATGTTTATGAATGGAAGCAGGGATGGAATGTTTATGAATGGAAGCAGGAAGACCAAAAGTCTTCCACTATGGCTAAATGGGAAGGTGAAGGAGGCTATTAGAGCCAAAAAGGTATCCTTTAAGAAATGTAAGGCTAGTCCCAATGAAAATAATATGAAAGAGCATAAACACTGGCAATGTAAATGTAAAGTGTTAATAAGGCAGACCAAGAGAGATTTTGAAGGGAGGCAAAAACAAGCAACTAAAGAGGCAAAAACAAGCAACAAAAACTTTTTCAAAAACATCAGAAGCAAGACGCCTGCTAGAGAGTCAGTTGGGCCATTAGATGACAAGGGAGTAAAAGGGGTGCTCACGGAGGATAAGGACATTGCAGATAAGCTGAATGAGTTCTTTGTGTCGGTCTTCACTACAGAGAATTTTGGGGAGGTACCCACGCTGGATCCTTGCTTTGTGGGCGAGGAATTGGAAGAGCTGTTACAAATCAATGTGATGTTGGAGGATGTTCTAGGGCAAATTGACAAACTGAACACTAACTAGGGATGGGCGAACGCAGTTCAGAAGTTCGGAGTTTGGCCCGAACTCGACCTGTTTGGATGACCGAACCATCTCTTTTTGCCTCAGACCACTGGCGTGGCAGTCTGCGATTGGCCACGGGCTAGGCTGCACAGAACCAATGGGGCTTGCAGTGAGGCAGGTGCAGCAAGAAACAAAACTGTCTGCCTCGCTCCTTCCCAATACCTTCTGAGCTAGTCACTGTTCCTGTACAGCAGGTGTTTCAGAAGGCTCCCTCTCTCCCAGCAGTTTTTGTTTCTATTCCCAATCCATTGCCGTCCTCCTCCTATTTCACCCATCCAACCCATCTACCTCCATATTATCATTTATTTAGCTTAGTTTAGATAGATTTAGTTGTTATTTTTTGTTTTAATCCCTCCCTGTGTTCCCTGTGTTCAATCTTCCTTCCTCCCTCCCCCCTACATTGAATCCTTCCCTCTCCCATATATTCCATCCCTGATTCCCTTCCCTTCGCCTGTTTTTTTTTATTCATTTACAGTAGGATTATTATTATTAGATTGATTTAGGTTTCATTTCAGTTTTGTACCCCTCATTGTGTTGTTTGTGATTCCCCCACATCTCATAGATAGATAGATAGATAGATAGATAGATAGATAGATAGATAGATAGATAGATTAGATTGTAGGTTAGAGAAAGTAGACAGTTGTAGGAGTTAACTTAGTGATAGAAATAGCCTTTAGTGATTTGGTTTTAGTGTTTGTAGGAGTAGTCCTGTGTACTTATTACTCCATTTAGTTCATAGCATTTAGAATAGTTNAGATAGTGTTTAGAGATTTAGTGTTTGTAGGAGTAGGCCTTTGTACTTATTAGATAATCCATTTAGTTGATAGCATTTAGAATAGTTATAGCAGTTAGATTTAGTGTAGATAGATAGATATAATATTAGATAAAAAAATTAAATTAAAAAATAAAAACAATTTAAAAAAAACAATATAAAAACGTTATTTTGGAGGGAGAATTGGAGAAGGGAAGGAGAGGCCGATCTGCTGACCGTAGGGGAGGCAATGGGGCACGTGCCAGAGGCGGGAGGGGCCGTCCTAGGGGAGAAGCAGCAGGCAGCAGCAGTAGCCAGAGGCAGAGCACATTATCCCCTCCCCCCACAAACTCAGCAGGCCTGCTTTAGGGCAACAGTCTTCAGCGGCTCAGCGGCGCCTCCTGGCAGTGCCCTCCTCCACTGCCATGCAGGGCACTGGAAGGCCTGCAGGACTTGAGGCTGCATCTGTCTCTGCTGGTGGTGGTTCTGGAGCAGCTACTGGGGCTGCTTCCGATGTTCCTCCAGGACCACCAATGTCCCCCACTGTCAAGGCGATCCCCAGCAGTCCAGAGCTGGTGGATCCCACCCCGACTGCTAGAGGCAGGGCCCAATCCCCGGGCAATGTCAGTACTAGGGAGAGGAGGAGGAGCAGCAGCAGCAGCAGCAGCAGCAGCAGCAGCAGCACTAGCAGCTACAGAGGGGGGCACAGGTAGAGTGCCAGCAGCATGGCGGGCACGGGCAATCTAGCCTCAGGGTCCCAGTACTCCCCTTCATGGGACATCACCGTGATCGCGGACAGTGATGAAGAGGCAGACATTAGTGCCGCAGAGGAGATGTCTGTACCCGAAGCGAAGTCTGACCCTCCTCCCAGAGCTGAGTCGCCAGTGCTACAAAGGTCTCCCCCTCTCAGCAGCACTGGCAGCAGTGCGTCCGCCAGGACAGGCAAGAAGGCAGGCAGGGGAAAAAAAATCCTCAGTCTAGGTTCATTTTAAGCCGGTTAGGGCAGATGATCCCAGAGAGGTGCAGTGCACGCTGTGCAATAAGGTGGTGAAGCATGGGCAGGTTCTCGCCAAGCTTGGCACAACTGCAATGGTGAGGCACCTCAAGGCATGCCACAGTGCTGCGTTGCTCAGCGGGAAGGCAGGGCAAGTAGATGCCAGTGGGTTCCCAACTGCAGTAGCTAGTCACCTGGCTCCCTCAGCGGGCCAGCGTGCTGCACCAACTGCTGCTGCTTCTAGCAGCAGGAGCAGTATGGGGGCAGAACAGCAGCTGGAGCCTCCCCAACAGTGCCGTCAATCCACCATGGAGGAGATAGGGTGGGGGGGATGTGTCAAGACCATCGTAAGGGCGCCGTGGCACTGTCTTCCAAGGGAAAGCCAAGCGCCTGTTGGCAGAAATGATTTCCCTGGATGGCCAGCCCTTGTCAATCGTGGAGGACAAGGGCTTCCAGTGGCTGATTGGGTTCCTGGCCCCCAACTTTACGCTGCCTTCCTGCTTCACCCTGAGTCAGACCGTGGTGCCACAGCTCTACAGGTCTTTGAAAGAGCGGGTGAGAGAGCTGCTGGCAGGGGCTAGGGGGGCCATGGTCCACTTCACAACGGACCTGTGGTCCACCAGAAATGCCCAGCAGGCCTACCTGGCTGTGACTGCGCACTGGTGGCAGGACACAGAGGCAGCACTTGGCAGTGGCAGGAGGGGACCTGAAGTAGTGTATAGGTGGGCCCTGCTTCAGGCCCAAGTCATCGACAGCTTTCACACCTCAAGGAACCTCGAGGCAGCCCTGGCTACCATGATGAGGGGTGGGTCACTCCAGGCATGGCCTTCACCAAGGAGTGTGTGGTCACGGACAACAAGGCCAATATACTAAAGGCAGTCTGTGACGGGGGCTTCACAAGCATCCCTTGTGCCACACACACCCTCCATCTTGTGGTGAAAGATGCTCTGGGCTTGGGGGAGAAGGGGATTGGTCCAGGTACCCTTAGCTCCCTGGTCGAGCAGGGGAGGAAGCTGGAAGGCTTCTTCAACTGAAGCGTGGAGGGCAGCGAACTCCTCCAGGAGAAGCAGGCCGAGCAAGGTTCCCCTGTGCACACGCTGCTCCAGGATGTCTCCACCAGGTGGAATTCCACCTTCCTGATGCTCGAGCGGCTTCTTGAACAGAAAGCCGCCCTGCATCAGGTTGAACTGGAGACAGACATTGAGGAACCTCCAGGGTACAACAGGGAGGAATGGGAGATTATCAGTCACACGGTCTTTGTCCTGAGACCATTTCCAGCCGTCACCGAGACCTTGAGCAGCTCCACTGCCACCCTCAGCCAGGTGACCCCGCTGGTCTATAGTCTCCACAGAAGCCTAGACGAGATTCTTGGGGTGGGGGGCAGGATCGTGGCTCTCAGGGCAGAAGAATCTCAGATGAGGCGATTGACCTTGCGCATAAGCTGAAGGCGGAGCTGAGTGCATGCTTTGACGAGCTCATACACCTGGAGGAATATGTCCTGGCAACCATGCTGGACCCCAGGATCAAGGGCAGCATGGCACGGGAAACAGCGGTCTATGGCTTCCGGAAGGGTGCGCTGGTGCAGAAGGTCCAGCAGGCAGAGAGGGCCATGCAGCAGGACTCCCCTGGGGATGGTGGGAGTGGGAGCAGCGACCCCTTCCAGCCATCTGGGTCTATCTCTGCCCCCAGCCCTAGCATTAGCAGCAGCACCAGAAGCAGAATGAGTAGCAGCAGCAGCAGGACCCCTACTGCTAGCAGCTCCTCCTCTGTGCAGGCCACTCTGGGGAGCATGGGGTCCAGCACAAAAGGGCAAGCAGCGTGGCTGAGGACAGCGGGGCAGGTGGTGCCCACCCAAAGCTACCAGAGGGAGTATGATGGCACCTCAGCAGCAGTGGAGACCTACCTGGAGGAGGAGCCATGCATTGATCCCAGCAGCGATCCCTTGGCCTACTGGGCAGGCAAGGCCAATGCGTGGTTGGCCCTGTTCAAAGTGGCCAAGGGTATCCTGTCCTGCCCACCAACCAGCGTCCCCAGCGAGAGGGTGTTCTCCATCGCAGGGGACATTTGCGCCCCGCACTGCCTGAGACTGGGGGTCAAGTTGGTGGAGCAGTTGCTGTTCCTGAAGGTGAACCTTCTGCTGCT
>QEPC01001041.1:11014124-11030514 GCA_003113815.1 Sphenodon punctatus | reverse complement strand
TCCACCATGACCAGCTGCCATTGAGCTACTGAGGGTGGGGGATAGGTGGGGAAGGTGCTAGGCAGGGGTGGGGTGGTGGACACAGCATGGGGGTAGGTCACGTTGGCCACATTAATTTGGCTCCTCACCCTCTGGCACATTTGTTGTGCTGTGGACACAGTCGGGACCATGTTGCTGACTTGGGTCAGGTTTTGATGGCAGAAGCACTACAGGTAAGTCGTGAGTCCCAAAGAGCTTACTATCTGAGGCAGTTGATTGAAGCCAAGATATAGGGTTATCAGCTAAAAAGGAATGGCTATTTAGTGTAACAAGGTAAGGAAGTTTTCTGGGAAAGATGGCTTTCAAGAAGAGATTAGGAAAAAAGGATAAAAGCTCTTGGCAGAGAAGAAGTGGGAGTTATTGGGTCACTTCACCAAGGGGAAAAAAATCAATTCTCTCATCATCCAAAATGGACTTGACACATGTGATCATCTCTGCTCACTGGAGACATAAAATGAAGAGACATAAGAGAGCAAGAAATGAAACATAAAATTAAGAATTGCCATTGCCAAACACAGGGATTTTAAAACTAACTTTGTTTTTTTCATTTTACATTGATTTCACCCCCACCCCAATAAGAATTTACAGTATGAAGACATGGATTTTTTTCTTCTTGGTGGTACAGGAGAGAAGAGGTGCGTAGCGACTGAACAATAAGTGTGTGCAAAAGTATTTGGAAAGGCTGCTTCATGGAAAAGGTAAGATGGCAAAAAAGAAACATGGCTGCACCTCATGATGAACCAATGAGCAAGCGGCCAAAGCACAGCAGCAGTGGGATAGGTGGCTTCAGTAACTTATTAGATAGTTATTGGTCCTTTTCACACGGACTGCAGCTGCGTGGGGGTGCATGCCGCAACATGGGTGGCGTGCGGGCTCACAGCCACCCCCCACGCACAGAGGCAACTCCATTTTAGCCGGTGGATGTATGGATGTATGGGGATGTGTGTGCATGGAAGCATGCATGGGGGCCGTTCATGTATAAAAAGGGCCATTGATACATATCAGGCATTGAAGATTTTACTTTTCTCCTGGCATTATTTATTATAGATGTACATTAGAAAGACGAAAGTTTAAAAGAAAAAAAAAAAGCTTGTTGCTTAAGGTGTGTAGTTTGTTTCATCTCTCAGTACAATGAAAGGATTCAAATGCCTGTCAAAGAGAAAAAAAATTGCAAAACAGATTACTTTTAACAAACAGAACTCTGTTTATAGGGCTGGCACTTCATAACAATTAAATGCAAGCTGTGAGTTTGTTTCTTGCTTTAAACTACACCTGTGTATGGAAAAGGGAAGCAAGCCTTTAAAATAATTCTATTATTTGTCCTATTTTATTTTGCCTTAAGGTGTAGCACAGCAAACCCAGAATTAGCAGTGCTGCTGAGGACAGTTGAACTACAAAAGTGCTGACGTTTTCCTGAGGACACATTTTCTTTTTTCATATTAAAGGTCATGTGATGGTCAACTAAAAAGAGCAATTGCCAGTTCACATTCTTACCAGCTACTATTACTCACACCATCATTAAGCTTGCTGTTACTGCCTGTGTTGCGATTGCAACTGCTTTTGCTGTTTCCTGACTCCCCATCCAACAACAACAAAATAAGCATTTTAAAAAGCAATGTGTATATTTCATTTGAGATTTTTACACACACCTTAATGTACTGGTCTTTCAATCTTCTGGGTTTACGAGTCCACAAGTAAGTCCCGGATGCATTCCTCCTCCTCCTCCTCCTCACTCGCACTCGCACTCTCTCACACACACACACAGCCCTGAGCTGGATGCATTCTTCACACAAACGCTGCCCTGAGGCAGCCTAAAGTAGCTGTAGATGTGACAGGCTGCCATGGAAACCAAGTGACCTCAGCTGCCTGGAGCAAAGCAGTTTACCAGGAGAACTTTTTACACACAAAAATTCTGGGAGAAGTTCTACGCAGAAGTTCAAAGAGCCAGATGTTTAAGATCTGGGTGAGTGCACAGAAAGTTCAGAATGGAACAGCAAACATCCAGGAGAAATGTGTGTGTAAAAACACCCATTGTTTCATTTGTATGTCCCCTTTCTTTTTACATTACAGACTCTTGGGAGTGGAGGCTGTGTCTGATGCTCTTGTTGCAGTTCTACTTTTAAAACTTATGGAAGCACAGCTCTTAGAGATGTCATAGTATTTAAAAGAATTTGACACACCATAGTATCTGAAAGGAAGGTTGGTTGCTTTCTTAGGATGCTACCCTGGACCTGGGGGACCAGGGATGTTTTTAACTGAGCAAGACTGTAGGGGGCGAGGTGGAGGGATCTATGGTCACTGAGTGGTACGGCTGTGGAGCAACTACTCGGGTGGTGCATTCCCAGTGCAGCTACCGCAGCAGCCACCTCGCATTCCACCTGCCACGGACCCATGGGAGAGGGGGAAGCAAGCCAGGCTGTCCTTTGAAATTGACATATTCCAGCATGACTGCTGGGGAACCTGGGCAGCAGTCACGGCCAGTTCCTGTGACTTGCCAAGGTTGTGTCTCCCGGCTGCAGTGCCTATGAGTGGGGGACCTGTCTTCTGGCATGGCTGGCCATCCCAGTTTAGATGGGCAGGGGATGCATGGGCACCCATTGCCACACACTTTTTTGGCTTGCCCCACACAGCACACTCCAGATTTCTCAGCAGTGCTCCATGAGTGGCCATGAGTGGGTGCTCATGGGAGCATGCATTACCCTGAATCAGACAGGCTGTCAGATGATTCTCTCCTGTGTGGCCATGCGTGGGAGCATCTCATTTAAAACATCAGATCTTGTCTTAGTCACGAACTCACTGAGTGGCCTTGGGCAAGTCACCATTTCAGCCTTGGTTCCTGATCTGTAAAATGGGTATAATAATGAATTTCCTCATAGGATTGTTGTGAGGCAAACTAGATAAGAGTTGTAAAGCACTTTGAACACTGAACCTTCTATATAAATGGTTATTGTATTAATAATAATATTCATGAACTTGTAGACTCAGTTTCAATTCCTTCCTCTTCAACAGACTTCTTTTCTATGATTTTGGACAAATCACATGTTTTTATGAGAGTCAGTTCCCCATCTTTAAATAAGAATCAGAGTACTTCTTTACCTCAGAGTGGGTGTTTTGTGAGGGTGGTTGAATCTCCTCTTGTTGGGGGGGGTGGGTTTTGCCCTCTCATGGTCTCTCAAGTGCAGAGTCTGGGTGTCCTCCTCAATTCGCAGCTCAGCCTGGAATCTCAGGTTGTGGCTGTGGCAGGGAGTGCGTTTGGCAGTTACATCTTGTCCAGCGGCTTCAGCCATATCTTTCAGACTCCGACCTCGCCACTGTCATCCATGCCTTCATCACCTCGAAGCTGGATTACTGCAACATGCTGTACGTGGGGCTGCCCGAGAAGCTGGTCCGGAGGCTGCAGTTGGTGCAGAATGCCACGGCCCGTCTCCTTACGGGGGCGGGTCGCAGGGAGCATATGACACCTCAATGCTCCAGGCTCTGCACTGGCTGCCTATAAAGCACCAGGCCAGGTTCAAGGTGCTGGTTTTAACCTTTAAAGCCCTTCATGGCCTGGGCCCTGCTTATCTGCGGAACCGCCTCACTCCCCAAGTGCCCGTGCGACCCTTGAGATCATCCATGGGAGCCTTTTTGGAGGTTCCCCGGGCGAGGCAGGTGGCCACCAATGTTAGATCTTTTTCGGCGGCCACCCGTGCTGTGGAATTCACTCCCAGAGGCAGCTCGGTTGGCTCCCACTCTCCTGCTGTTTCGGCATGTATGTAAGACCCGGCTGTTCTGTCAGGCTTTCGGTGAGGGGTAGGGTTGGGGGTTTCCCCACATTGCACTGTATTTTTAAATTGTTTTTTAAAAAAAATTTATTGAGTGTTGTTCGCCACCTCAGGCTGCCCTGTGGGCAGGAGAGGCAGGATATAAAATTTTAAATAAATAGAAATAAAAATAAAATAAAATAAAAAAATAAATAAATGCATTAAATATGGTGAAATTCTCACGTCATAATAACGGTGGCATTATAAGTGCCACAAATGGAAATCACTGTTAGATGTACCTAGGGATACTTTCATCTTGCATTTTCGCTTATGGAAGTCAGTCAATGTTAAAACATTAAAGAGCAGGACTATCTGAACAACTGCTAGAAAGGCTACGGTTTCATATACCACATTTCCCACAAAATAGCACAGTGGCTTTCTTACCAGTATCATACTTGTGGGATGGAAGAAACATGTGAAAAGTACTTCAGAGTTGAAACTGTCACTTCCTGGTTTAACTCAGAAGTACCCAAACCAGGGTACCGAGGGTTGAAGGGCTGGCATTGGGGGCTCCAGCCCCAGAGAACACTGCTAGCCAGGAACCCCATGGCACAGAGAGGGGTAGGAGGTGAGGAGCAGAAGGATTGGGCCCTCTTGGATGCCGGGCCTCTAGATCCATCCAGCCTGGCAGCGGAGAAAAGGGAGGGGACAGGGAGCCGCATGGAGCAGGGCAGGCGCATGCACAGTAGTGCAGAAGCACTGAGACACTCGAAGCACTTGCGATAGCAGGCACTACAGCAGGGGTGGAGCTAGCAGCATAAAGGCTGCAAGCTGACTCCCCTCAGCGCTGGTAATCAAGGTTGCTTGTGAGATTGGCCCCCTTTCCCATCAGTTGAAGTGTTGTGGCAGACAGTGGAGCATAGCAGTTGCGTGCGGAGAGTAGCATGAGTGGGGAAGATTGTGGAACGAGTGGCAGGTGAGTGGGTGCGAGTGAGCAAGTGTGTGTGGCAGTATCTGGTTCTCCCTTTGTTTCCCCCCAAGATTCTGTTATTCCACTCCCCCCTGGGATCCTTGTCTGAGGTGTCCTCCCTGTACCTTTCCCCAACTGGACAGGGTGTTTTGTGGTGTGACAGCGCTGGATGTAGCACAATTACTGGGTCCTATGATGATCTAGGCTCGATCCTGTTCCAGGCCAAGGCCAATCATGATCCTGAGGGCAATTTAGGGAAATCACATTGTCGTGGGTGGTAGCCTTCTCCCCATGTCCTGTTTCCCCTTTCCCAATACCTAACAATGGAGCACTCCGGGTTTTCCCAGAGTGCCCCATGTGTGGACTGAGTGGGTGGTGTGTGGATCACTGGAGTGTGCACCCTCATGCACCGGCTTCAGATGAGACCACCCCCACACGGACTGTGCCTGTCCATGCGTGGGGGTGTCTCGTGTAAAAACATCCTATGAAGAAAAACATTCTAACAAAAGCCTTTTTTATACAAGATGCACCCACTCCTGCCCATGCAGATTTGCTGTGTGGGCATGAGTGGATGCCCCCTGTGTGCATGCCGCGGTGGGTGGGTGTGCATTATCCCGCAATCCACGCACCTCCACCCATCACCCACTCATGGAGCAATTCGCCAAAACGGCGATTACTCTGAGTGGGGATGCAGGGGGTGGGGGGGATTGGTGTGCGCCCGTGTACACTGGCCTGCCCACGGTGCCCACATTACCATGGTGCACACCATTCCCCACCCCACCCCTACACCTGTATAGGGTATAAAAAAGGCCAATGTCCTGACTGATGCAATGTGCTTATCTTGGGGAAAATATTACGCTATATAGAGCATATTTTTGGCTAAAGCATTCTAACAGCTGGGAGCGGAGTATACTGAGATAATATGGAAATCATTATTATTTCACTCTTAAGAAAGAACTTTACACATATTTCCATTTAACTAAAATAGGACTTCTTTGTGGATGTACACTTCCCCTGGGGTACCTGCTGCCCACATAGCAGTTTGCCATGGAGCATGTGAAATGCTAAGAAGAGAGAAGGGTGAGTCACACTCTCTTCAAAGTTCTAATTTCCTATTGGAGCATGGCTTATTTATGAAAGCACTTAGTATGTCGGAGAAGCTGATTGTGTTTTACTGACTTGTAGGCTCATAGAATTTAAAGATGGAAAAGGCCTCCAGTGAGCGGTATTTAAAGTGGACATTCAATACACAGTGGTATTTAGCTTCACTAGGGTGTTCTCTGCAATTAAGGGAAATATCATGAATTGGGGCTTTATATTTACCTAGTCCAGCTAATGACAAGTCCCGTTTTTAATTGCTTCAACTGCATTAGATAAAGTCCATTCTCTTTCAAAGGCAGGCTATGGTTCTCACAAAGTACACGTCACACATCAAAATTACTGCTACATTTGATATATGGCTTACCTGAAATGCAGCTTTTCTGGAGAGAAGAAAAAAGAAGAGAAAATCCCCTGTAATTGGAGGTTTTGCTTTAAACAGTGTGTTCTTTCAGAGATGGGGACAGATTCACCGTGGCGGCCATTAATAGCGCTGAAAACCATTTTTGTGCACTTATCTTGGATGAATTGAGACTTCAGCTTGTAGTACTGCCCTTTCTATGCTTCACATGTATGTTTTTAATGCATTATTAAAATTCAGCCAATTTTTTGTAAAAAAACAAAACAAAACAAAAAAAACCCTGCCTCTTTTAGAATATATAATTATTGTTGATAGCAAACCAGCTAGAAGAAGCACTTCTAGATTAATTAACAGTGACCCATAATTAAACACAGAAGTACTGAGAGAAGGAATAGTCTCTTGACAGTATTCCTTTAGCTATAATGAGTGTTTATCATTCTTGTTTGCTTCCACTGTGGCAGTTATCAAGGTTACTTACCAAGGTTTTTTAATTAAATGGAAATATTTATAGGGTACTGCCTTAACAGTAAAATATTCATGATTTACATATAATCTCAATATACCCAACTCCCAATGGTATAATATTTTTAGCCAGAAATTAGCTACATAGCTTAATAGTTTCTTTTAAGTTAGCACATTTCATTAAATAGAACATTTTTCTTGGTGGTATAAATTATTTTTATTATTAATTATTATTATAAGCATTTATATAGCACCAGTGATGTACCTGGCGCTTACAAAGAACAAGATAGACATGGTCCCTGCTCGAGAGCTTACAATCTAAAGACAGGGGGAGGGGAGACAGGGAAGGGGAGAACAGAGGGAGAGACAAGGGATGCGACATTCATGAGGATGCGAGAGCTCAGGTACACGTTCTTGGCTTGGTTACAGTAAATTGTGAGTTTGCAGATCACAGGTGGATAATCCTGGGTGGGGATGATTAGCAGGAGTTAGGAAGGGCAGAGCAGAAGAGGTGGGTTTTGAGGAGGGACTTGAAGGTGTGGAGGGTGGGGGCAAGGCAGACGAGGGCAGGGAGGGAGCTCCAGGTGTGCGGGGCAGTGAGGGAGAAGGGACAAAGGCGGTTGGCAGAGCAGGGGAGGCGTGGGAGGGTGAGGGAGGGGATGGAAGAGGAGCGGAGTGCTCGAGTAGAGGTTTGGAGGGAGATCAGGGAAGAGAGGTAGGGGGGAGCGAGGTTGTGAAGGGCTTTGTAGGTGAAAACGAGGAGCTTGTGCAGAATACGCTCAGGAAGGAGCCAGTGGAGAGAGGAGAGGAGAGCTTCCATGTGGTCAGAGCGACGGGCTAGGTGGATGATCCTGGCAACAGAGTTTTGAACAGAGATAAGGGAAGAAAGGTGGGAACGGGGAAAGCCAGCGAGGAGGAGGTTACAATAGTCAAGGCTTGAGATGACTAGGGCATGAATGAGAGTTTTGGCAGAGGAGACAGACAGAAAAGGGCAGATCTTGGCAATGTTGTGGAGGGAGAAGCGGCAGGATTTGGCAACGGAGTCAATGTAGGATTTGAACGTAAGGTATGAGTCAAAAATGAAGCCCAAGCTACAGACTTGGGGGACAGTCACAGGAAGAATGGAGGTCCCGTCAAACGCAATTGACAAGGAAGAGGGCGAGGAAGGATTGGGAGGGAAGATAAGGAATTCAGTTTTCACCATGTTCAGTTTGAGTTGGTATTGAGACATCGAGGCAGAGATATCAGAAAGATAATTGGTGAGATGAGCTTGAACAGAGGGGGAGAGGGAAGGAGTGGAGAGATAGAATTGAGTGTCGTGAGCATATAGGTGGTATTGGAAACTGTGGGAGACAATGAGTTTGCCTAGGGGTTGGGTGTAGATAGAGAAGAGGAGAGGGCTACGGACAGAGCCTTGGGGAACCCCGGCTGAGAGGGGTAGGGAGGAGGAGGGGGAGGAGTTAGGAAGAGATATATTGAAGTAGCAGTCAGAAAGGTTGGAGGAGAACCAGTCGAGGACAGAGTCCCAGAATCCAAGGGAGTGAAGCGATTCAAGCAGGAGCAAGTGGTCAACAGTGGGTATTTTCAGACATGACGAGATCACAGTCAACCACGTTGACCCTAACCCTAACCCTAACCCTAACCCCGCTCCAATCCCACAGCGGGGCCAAAGTGCCCTGAACATCTGCTACGCGGCCACCAGATATTCACCACAGTCAATACCCACCAGGGGTCAATATTAACCACGCTTCCGGACCTCCGGCCCAGACCATCGCCGAAAGCATGGTCAAAGCAATTCCCAACAAGAAACAAAAAAAAGTTATGACTGAACAGCAACCACTGGCCGGAATCAAAGATTCCCAGCCAGGGACAAAGCACGCAACGTTGCTGCCAGGCAACCAGTAACAACAGGTAAGGGGTGAGGGGACCGAAGGGGGAGGGGACCCGGCAGCACAGGGGCACCATGGGGGGTGGCCAACCGGCCAGGCAGCAGGAAGGGGGGGAAAGGGAGTGGGCCACGGGACGGGCAGAACAGCAAACAACACACACACCAGTTCCGCAGACATGGAAATGGACCCAGGAGCCTGAGCCCCCGGAGGAGCCGGGCGCACACCAGGCGGAGGAGGAGAAGGGGGAGAAGGAGGAGGAGGAACCGGAGGATGCACAGGGGAGAAGGCCCTACCACAGAGGGGGGCAATGGGGGCACTGGGAGACCCAGGACTTTATCCGCATCTGGGGAACCCTGGAGCATCAACTGGAGCTCATGCTCGATCAGTGCAATGAGCACGTGTTCCGGGAGATAGTGCGGGACATGGAGGCAGCGGGGTAACACAGGACCGTGGCACAGTGCTGCTCGAAGGCCAAGGAACTCAAGAGGGGGTACAAGGCCATACGGGACAACAATCGGCGGTCCGGACACAGAGCCCGGACCGCCCCCTATTATGATGCCCTGGACTACATACTCCACATGAAGGGCTCCATAGTGGCCCCACACCTCGTGGGGAGTGCTGTGGTCCAGGGCAGGGAACGGGCCAAGGTACCCCTTCCCTTCGCCGCCCCACAAAAAGGCACCGGCTCCAGGGCCCCCGACCCCCCGGAGGAATGCCCTGGGACCTCGGGGACAGGCAGGCCCCCCACAGCAGCCCGGAGAGCCCCCACCCCCTGACTGGACAGGCAGACTCCAAGGCTAGCACACTGGTCACCCTCAGCCAGTGGTTGCAGGGGGACCCCGGCAACACGGAGGGGCCAGCCTTGGACGGATTGGAGACTGACATTGAGGGTAAGCAGGCAGATGGGAGGGGGGATGGACCAGGGGTGAGGGGGGTGGGCCCCGGCCAGGGGACAGGCCCCCTCCAGCCCCGACACCCCGGAATGGGCACCGGTGTGGGGCTGTGCGGCCATCCCTGCACCCCTCCGCCAACCACCCCACCATATCCCCACAAGGCATGGCACACTCGTGAAGCAGAGATAGGCGGGTGAGGAGGCTGGTGAAGAACAGCTCCAGCAGCCGCCAGAGGGCCCAAGTGAGGCACACTGGTAGGGAGGGGGGCCCCCGGGGAGACCCGGAGGGGGACCTGGGTCATGCGGGGGGGGCGGCCGCCAACCCGGGGAGGGGCCTGGATCCCCAGGCTTGCCCCCCAGCCAGGGCGCCTAACCAACACCCTCCCTGTACCCTACAGGGCAGCCAGTGGGGCCCCAACAACCCATGGCCATGCCCCCAGCACTACGGATGAGGGAGCACCGAGCATAGGTACGGCGCCGGAGGGAGGACCAAGCAGAGGAAATAGTCCAGACCACCACAGAACAGGGGGAGTGGATGATTGCGGCCGTGGACCACATGGAGGGGGCCATAGAGTGCTCCCTGCAACAGGCAGAGGCAAGGGACCAGAGGCTCCAGGCAGAGGTGCGTCTGGAATGGAGGCAGGAGCGCCGAGACCACAGCAGGCAGGTAGAGGCATTTGGGCGGCTGGAACAGGCCATCGAGGGGATGGTGCGGGAGCATTCAGCTAAAATGGATAGATCCCATGACATCGGGACCTCCCTGCTCCTGCACGCCGGCACCATGAGTGCCTATGTGATGGCAGACGCCCTGCCGGGCACCCTGCCTGCCCAAGCCCACATGCCGGGCCCCTCAGTGCCCCCACTGCCTCCCCAACTGCCCCAGCCACCCCCATGCCAGCCAGGGCCGTGCATCCACCTCCCAGTCCCTGCAGGCCTCCGGAAGGAGCAGCCGCCCAGGGGGCCCCCCTGGTCCCGGGTCCTCCTCCCTCCCACCACCGGCAGCCCCTCAGGACACCGAGGCCTCCCAGGACACCGTTGGGGACACGGACAGTGGAGGGGAGGGGAGCTCCCAGAGCTCTGTGGCGCCCTCAAGCCACCCGAGGGGTAGGCCCCGGAGACGTGAGGGATGGGGGGGATGGGGGAGGGCGGTCTGAGGGTGGGGGGGTACCGCACTAGGGTGGTGGTGGTGGTCGTGGTGGTGTGGGGGCACATGTACGTGGGTGAATAAATATGTGGACAACACTACTGCCTCTGGTGGTCAGTTCACGGGCCCTGGGATGGGGGATGGTTGTTGCCCACAGANGAGATCCAAGTTTCAGTAAAGGCGAGAAGGTGAAGGGAGCGAAAGAAAAGATCATGGATATAGGGGCTTTATTAGCAGAGGAGCGACAGTTCCAGAGGGAGCAGGAGAATGGGAGTTGATCAGGGGGGAGACAGGGAATGGGGATGAGATATGGGCAAGGGGGGCAATGGGATTAGCGGGAGATGGGCATTGGGGCAGATGTGGAGGGGGGAAGAGGTGGGGGAAGAGGAAAAGGAGGAGGTGTGGGGATGGTGGAGTGAGATGATAGGCATAGCGGAAGGCAGGAGGAGAGGGGAAAGAAGTAGGCGGAGAAGCAGGAGAGAAGGTATGGGGAGGGAGGGGAAGAGAGGAGGAAGGGGGTGAGAGAGAATGACAGGCATCTTGGTGGGTCCACAGATACAAGATGGTACCAGGCACGAAGAAACTTCCCTGGAGGATGCCTCAAGTCTTACAGAGTTGTTGACAGCAACGCTTGCTCCCTGCGTGTCTCCAGGCCAAGGCACTACAGCTTAGTGGTCGTGTGCTCTCTCCCCTGGCATCAGTATCTTGAAACGGATAGGGGATGGGGCACTGCCACTGCGGACCCTGAGAACGGACAACACCCTTTGGATGTCATTCTTCAGCTGGCAACCAAGGGCTGATGCCCAGATGGCCCCTGCCCCTGGATAACTCAGTACCTGGGGGAGGAGGAGAAAAAACAGCCTATCAGCACCGGCCACTCCTAGTGCATCTCTTCCATCCCCTGGCTCTGCCAGGGTGCAAAGACTCCACCCCAGAGGGCCCTGCCCCTGGATAACTCAGTACCTGGCGGCGGAGGAGGAAAAACAGCCTATCAGTGCCAGCCACTACTAGTGCATAAGTTACTTCTCATGACTGTATATAGT
This sequence comes from Sphenodon punctatus, assembly GCA_003113815.1. Taxonomy (NCBI): domain Eukaryota; kingdom Metazoa; phylum Chordata; class Lepidosauria; order Sphenodontia; family Sphenodontidae; genus Sphenodon; species Sphenodon punctatus. The sequence goes on along the minus strand of QEPC01001041.1, from coordinate 11,018,873 downwards.
AAATCATTAGAAGTAGAAGGAGCAAAATCTCCCATTGTCAGATGGATATTTTTCCATCATCCATTAAGGGATTCTGGTCTAATGCTTAGAAAAGTGGATGTGACTTCTTGTTCAGGACTTCTTGTTCCAGCTCCCTAGATCTCTAATGACTCCCTGGGTGACTTTGAGCATTAGGACCTCTTTTTTTCCCCCTGTGTCTTCTAATATTGGGTGTCTTGGCTGGACACCTAATGCCACATTTTTAGGCAAAGAGTAGTCCCTGCAATTTCAGCTGCAATCAAGGGGAGCTCTGGGGAATCAGCAACTATGAGAAAGCTGATAATATAATAGGTAGCCAAAAATGTTCAGGGACACTTGAAAATTAGTCTCTGTAATTCTATGACTCATTTTATCCATCTTTTATGAAGGGTTTACTAGAGCTTAGCTAACTCATAGGGGTATTTGTTAGGCTTAATTATTGTTTGGAAAGCACTTCATTCCTGATATGAAAGATACAATATTAGCATAAATGGAGATCATGCTGTCAAATATTCTCCAGTGTGTGCATCAGTGTAAATCCCAATCTCTATTGTTCATGTGTACTGTGTTGCTGGCACAGAATTCCTTGTTTATTGTCAGAAGACTGGAAATATTTGTTTTGAAAAAAGGCATATGAAGAATTACCATGGGAGTGTGAGATAATAGAATGAGGAAAAGGTACGTCAGATATTGGTCACAGCACTGTCCTTGTAATACTTACTCCGAGTAGTTAGAAGAGTGTGATCTTTGTTTTCTTTTGCCATTGTTTAAATCCTTGGTAAAAATAGAATGCTGACCGGGTTCAAATGAAGGTTGTTCTTAAAGGAACATGTAGCACGCAGAACTGGAAAAGATTCTTGCTGCAAGTGAATAGCTTCCTATTGTGAAGGATACTCACGATGAATGTCTTTAAAAAGGCACAGAAACTTTTAAATTCCTATCAAGCTGCTCTCTGTTAACCACCCTTCACAAAACCAGATCTTGGAACCTATGAAACAAATATAGGACATAATCATAACAACAGGCCTGACAAGCATTATGTAATGAAACATGGATTTATGTAACTCTACCAAGGAATTGCTTGTAGTATTGTGTTTTCTCTTTGCTGAAACTCGGCCAGGCTGTGCTAGAGCCTGAGGTGTTGTTTTCCTCCTCCCCCTTTTCCCTGCTCCCCATTGCCATCCATTTTCCCATCCCTAGTTTGGAACTGGATTTTTCCAGTCCTGAATGCTACTGCACTTTGCTACGGAGTCATGGCATTGTACCACTGTGACAGAAGGGCTCCATCATCACTGCTCTGATATTACTAAAACAGTGTTTTCGGTGGGAGAAAGGCTTACAAATCAAATGCAGCTGAAAAGATTCACTCTGTCGGCTCTTTCAGGAAAGTAATTGGTTGTCCTCGTCCTCTTCAAAGGAAGCTCCCTGTTTGTGATGGTTGTACATTTCAGAAGTGACACAGTCTACTTTTCCCATCATCTGGCAGCGTCAATGCCTCTGCTAGGAAGTTCAAGTGACCCAAAGTTACGAGAAATGGGCACTAGCAGAGGCTTCCCTTATTTATCATGGTGCTATTGAAGTCTTCTGGGGCTGACAGATGCCACTCCAGAAGGTTAATAAGATGAAGACAGCTCTTCCAGCTGGACCATAAGAGGGATTATGTCTGAGCAGCAGATAAACAGATTATTCCAGAAACAGACACTGCTTTTTTTCTACTTCATCACTCTAGCAGTTACCACTTCAGTCCCCTCCTTTCATTCTCCTGGGCGAGAAGTGTACGTTTGAGGTTTTCATGCTTTACCTGTCCTGTGGAACCTGTTACACTCTTTGCCTAAGTGATATTCAAAGCAACTCAAACCTTTGGGACACTTTTTAAAAACTTAACAATAGTTGGTAGAAAATCTGTTAGCCAATCTAAACTTTTCCTGTTTCCTGCATGACGATTCTTGAGAGTCGTGAATGATCAATTGGCAGAATGCATTTGAAAACTGGATTAATATTTTTGGTCATTTGCCTTGCCCTCCAAGTTCAAGGAAGCAAAGGTAAGATCATATTTTATGTGGAAATAAGTAATTTGTTCTACCTTGTGCCTTAGTTGAAAAACAGCTTTTGAAAGTGCAAATATGCAGAATTCACTGCTTAGAATTATGTACTATAAAAGTTTAAGATGCTACACTGAGTTAATGTTCAGTAGCCTGTACCAAGTAGGTTTTCCCACTAATCGATTCTTTGTAAGAGATGCCCTTTAATTGATGTTTCTTGATGAAAGCTAAGTAATTTTTTTTGTTAAAAACAACAATGATCTAAGAAGGGGCAAGAAATTCAAGATGAATACATAAGAAAAGCGTTTCTCCTCCAATGATCACCTACTCCTACTGAACTAAAAAGACAGCAAGAAAGTACTGTTGGCTTTTGAGGGCACTGTCAAGAGCCAGTACAAAAAGTTGGAGGTATGCACAAATATGTCAAATACTGTAAATGTTAAAAATACTGTTAAACAGAAATGGGAGCACATGTTCATAAATAAAGATTAGATTACTGATAGGATAAACCTGTACAACACAGGAAGAGGGGAAATCAGATCATCATGAAGGAGAAAAGGAAAACTAATGCAACTGCTGTGCTGACATAAGTATTTGTGGAGAAAAATAAGAAATATCATCATAATAATGAAACGGTACACCTTTTTGACATCCAAAGTAATTTTCAAGTCCATTTTGATGAATAAATCCCCCTGAAAATTAAAATGAAGCACTGATTTGCACAGTGCTTTAGCAGGAACCCAGAGCACAGAGAAAATGATTCTGTATTCAAGGAGGAGCAATTGTTCCTTTAGACACATTGAAAACCTCATGAGTTTTTCCTTTTTAATTGTTCGACAGAAAAACATGAAGATGTGAAGATTCCTCCAACCCTGTTCATTCCCATAGAGTTTGATTTCCATTGCAATGGGCTTTGGGAGCGGGGTGGGGTTTACATTTGGAAGGGGTTCTTTACTCACTTTTCCATCCTTTGACATTTATATAATCTAATTATAAGACCAGGTCACGGCTGCTTTAGACTTTGCCTACGTGATTTGTGAATGATCCAATATGTATTATATTCTGTCAGCCCCACTCAATGAGTTAAATGCAGAATGCACTCATTATCAAGCAAATTGTACTTAAATGTTAGTACAAGTGAAGAGAGACTACACAAGAGATTATATTGTCCATAATATTTTGAAAGCTTTATATATACAGCACAGAGTGGGGCCCTTTCTTCTGTGTGCAGATTTTGCTTTTTGAAAAGATTTGCTTTAACTGAGTAAAACAGAGATAAGCATAAGCAGCACTGCAGCTCTACAGAACCATTACTTTCCTCAGAAAACTAAAGTTGTTTTTCCTGAAGAAAGCATAATTTAGCAAAGCACCAGTTGCAACTCATTTGTACAGTGATGCTATGATATTAACCTTTCATTTCACATAAATAATTTAATTTAATTTACTCTCTTAACATTCTGAAGAACTGGAGTCATAGGGGATAAGTGAGAGAGTGAGTGTACATTTTCAACAAGCACTATAAGGATGAAAATATTTACATCAGTTCATTGCATTTGCATTTAAGACACCCATTTTACCGCAATGCAAGATAAAGCTTATTTTGTATTACTAATAATGATGTTGATAACATTAGTGCCATTATCAAGGCAATAATAATGTTAAAATAAAAGCTGTGATTAAGAAACAAGAAAGCAATGACATAGAAAGATAAAGCTAATAATTAATTGTTTCTTATCTCCTCCTGTTGTGGCTGGATATTACAACACATCTGATATAATTAGGAGTAATCAGATGACCTTTTAGAAAAAGAAAGTTAAGTTAAATATCAGGGAAACTTCCTCACAGAGTTAGATTATGAATGATTTCCCCATGGGAAGCAATGAAAGCTCCATTCCTTGAACTATTTTGTGGACAAAATACTTTATAAAACATGCCGTAGGGTGGTGACCAAATGAGGAAAACCCTAATTTCTCTTATTCTTGAAACACACATGTGCACTCACACCCACATCAACAATTTGATTAATGAAGACAATATAAGATTAGATATTATTTATATGGTTTAAACTTAGAATGCTCTGAGTTACAAAGTTTGCAATGCAGTAATTTGTTATGGATGTTCAGTTTTGTTGTTGTTGTTTTTACTTTTTCAGTCATGAAAATACACTTGGGGAGATTTTCACACAGCTCTGACCTCTTTACAGAGATGAATCAGGCTGAAGCTGCATAACAGGACGTTAACATATTCAAATAAACCAGGCGTGGGGAACCTTTTCGAACCCGGGGGCCACATTGTCGGTTCCCGAACAGGCTGGGGGCTGCATGTCAAAATAAATTAAAATTAATTGAGACTAATTAGCAGATTAATTTGAAATTAAAAATAAATTAAAGAGTAATTTATTCTGACTGCCAGGGCTCCTCTGCCTGCCAGGAGCTGGGGGTGAATGACAGGGGATGGGGCACACACACACACGCGTGCACACGCACACACACACACGAACACATACAGTCATTCAAACAAACTTACATCCACACTGTTGCTGCTGCTGCCAGTGTTGCTGCTTGCAAAAGTCCCTCACCCATTTCCTGAACCTGTCATGCTGGAACTACATTTCCCAGCATGCTAGATTCAGGAAATGGCTGTCCCCCTGGTGTACGTGGAGGAACATTTTACAAGCAGTAACACAGGC
>QEPC01001041.1:10960598-10998645 GCA_003113815.1 Sphenodon punctatus | reverse complement strand
ATATATATATATATATATAATATTAGATAAAATAAATAAAACCCATATAAAAACAAAAAAAACAAATAAAAAACAAAAGAAAACCATATAAAACCCAATAAAAAACCAAAAAAACATATAAAAAACAAAAAAACACCCATAACAACATTTCCTGAACGGCCGAACCGAACAGCCGAATGGCCTAACTGAACGGCCTGTTCGGACAACTGAACCGAACAGCCGAACCTGAACTCAGCGAACTAACCGAACTGCCAAACCGAACGCAGCCGAACCGAACGAACAAAACAAATGCAGTCGAACCGAACAGCTGAACCCAAACTGCGATCTGTTTGCCCATCCCTAGAAAATAACGTGAACCATTTATCTTCTCTTTTGAAGGAATCCTATAATATTGTAGGTGCTATCACAGCAGTTGCGTCTGAAGAAAATTAGCACTAGTAACTGCTAGCTTTTTGGATCTTGCTATCAGCCAAATTTTTGTGGTCACTAGCAGGTACTAGGTGGGCCATAATTTGAAAACCTCTGTTCTAATATCCTGGGACAAGGACAGCAAGCAGGGAACTCCTAATTTCTATTCCTAGCAATGGAACTTGCCATTTGAGGCTGTAGGAAAGCCATAGAACCCCTTTGCCACAGTTATGCCATCTGGGAAATAGCTGGAATGATTCCTACCTCAGTCAAAGAAGGTGAGGATTAGTTAAACAATTGTAAAGCATTTTGAAGATGCAAAATGCTACAGAAATGTTAACCAATGCTGAAAGGTCATTGAAGCGTGGCAGATGTCTGCTTTTCTACAATCGAATTCTAATGAAGGAATGAAGATACTGTCCCACAGCTGTACTACTCACTTTGCAAAAACAGGACAAATGCCTTTGCAAATAAACATGACTAATTCAAAGGGCAAAGAAATGAGCTGAGCCAATGTTTGGTGTACACACACAACAATGGAAAACCTCCAAATATGTGAATTTTTTTAAACTAACAAAAACGGAGGGAAAGTCATGTCTCTGGCATTGACTGAAAATATGATTTTTTTAAAAATAAAGAAAACGTTTTAGGTTTTTGGCACAATTAGTATGAATTTGGATGAAGGAAGCGTAGCTGCCTATGAGTGGAGAATGGGAGGAGATTGTGGCTGCTTTCTCATGTTACCAGGAAGGGGGTGGGGGGCATTTGCATGGGCAATCGCCTCTCTATTCTCATGGAAATCAGTGCATGTAGGAATGCATTACTCCGCTTTCCTCCCACAAAAGCATCTGTGATTGTAAGAGTTACATCGGGAGACCCAATCATGTACGAGTGTTCTTACGGGAAACAAACAGAATAGCACATTCCTACATGCACTAATACCGTGAGAATGGAGCTACCATTGCACTCAGAAGTCCCTCCCCCCAGGTAACATGAGAAAATGGCCTGAGCCCCTGGACCTTTCACCTCCATGTCATAAGTTTGATTTAAGTACAGATTTATACTGAAGCTGTGGAGGAGAATAAGATAAATCAATTATATCAAAAGGGTGTTTAATTTGATAACACATGTTCAGGCACATAAGACATACGAGTCATTTTGCTGATAGGTAAAAACTCTTCAGATGTGAAATTGAGAATGTCTGCTAATGCTGATGGAGGGCAGGGGTCTAATGAATCACAAGCAATCTGGATTTCTACAGGGACAGATAGTTGTTCTTCGATTATTATACAGGAAAAAGGTATGGTACAGAGATTATGTGGTAGTTATTTCATTCAAATTTTGTTGATGAGAGGTTGCAATTGCAAGCTCCCAATCATAAAAGAAAAGTAGCCTCTGGCATGAGGAAAGGATGGCCCGTAGAGGTCTCTCTGCTTCATTTAAGTCTTGTGGAGTCCCCACCTTGTGAAAGAGTGGGGTTCTTGGTGGAGCAGGCATGGGGGGGGGGGGAGACAGGGAGAGGGATTGGAAAAGGTGGATACAATAAAATCTTATGCAACAGCCCTATCACTCAAGCCTAATAAGATGGCAGAGTAGTCTAGTTCTAAATAGAGAATAACCATCCTAATAGTAATAAAATAATTCTTAATTCATATTAATGTCATAGACCTAAACCCTGGAGAACGAGAAAAAATTCTCATGAAAAGATTGCCCACTGCAAAAACTATCGAGGGTTTAAGGAAACAATCCTTAGGGTTATCTAATCAGATTGCCTGAGTAGCTGGGTTGCAGCTACTAATACAGGCAACAGGGAGAATCTGCTGCTCTTCCCCTTTTGGCCCTTTTTACGTAGTCTGCATGGTCCTGTAATGCCCTTCCTGAGGCTTTCAGTGGCCTTCCTCAGACAGAACAGCCATATGCAAGAGAGTATGGAATCTTTCCATGCCAGCTGTCATGCACTGCTGCTGTCCCAATGTCAGCAACACTCACCCAATGAGTGGTGCACAAAATAATCCAAGATTTGATCGTACATTGTGATTTCTGGTAGGGCTGAAATGAGCCCAGGATCCCCACTCCATGAAATTCTCACAAGACTTGAGAAAGGGGGGGGGAGGGGCGAGACCACACATGATCTCGCCCCTTACATCAAGATCTCGCAAATCTTGCTGAGGGCAGGGGGAAGATGCTGGGTGGGCTGGGCAGGGTGCCAGAAGTGAGCAAGGGGCAACCTCCTGGCCACTCCCGGTACCCGCCTGGACCTCCTGCATGCCAGGGAAGGGAAATTCTGGGTGAGAGCCCGGGGCTTGGGAGAGGAGTGAGGGGTCTAGTGGGGGCTCGGGGGTGGGTTACTTACCCTCCAGAGGAGGTCCCACAGAGCATGGCCTCTTCCCGCACTTGTAGGGTTTAAAATTAAAAAAAACATAAAATACAATAAAAATTGAACATGCTCAGAAGGGTCAATTGGCCCTTATGGACATGCTCAGTCCTTTACAAAGATGGCGCCGGCAGCATCAGCACACTGCAGGTACCGTTTTTGAAAAGGGCAGCCTGGCTCATATAATGAATTGGGGGGGGGGACATATCACACTCACCGTTCTTTAACAGCAGGTGTTATCAATCTATCCCACTCGCTTAAATAGGTCATCTCTTCTATCATCTGGTTTCTATCTTCTTGTCGTTTTTTGTCTCATCTCAGATCAACAACAATTGATGCGGATCAGTAGCAATGGTTTGATTTCACCAATATGATAACTGCATTGCAATTTTCACTTCTCCTGGTAGTTCAATTTAGTAGATTTGAGAGTTGCTGCCATGCAAACTGCATTGTATTTTATAAGGAAAAATCTTCAACTTGTAAATGTCCAACCACTGTATGGTACAACTCTTTTTATCCACAATAAACAATAATAAACAAAACCTATGGTTTCTTCACATTGTGGAGGATACTTCTTGCAGATAATAAGAATTTACACAACAACCTTTAGCATTTTACTCAAAGTATCACTTCTTTTTTCCACATCCAATCTTATTATTCGATATTTTCACATCCCGATTTTCCTGTCGTTGTCCTGAAATAATCTCCTTCTAGACAGCAATATGTTCTGATTTATTTTTTTTTAATGTGAAAGATCCCAACCACTGTCAGCCTGGGTTGCTATTTCCATGCTTGCCTAACGACCGGTAGCTTCTTTGATATGTGAGCATAATGGTTGATAAAATAGGTACCATTTTTAATTTGTAATCTCAGGGTGAAAACAAATGAGATGCTAGCCCACAGGAGTCCATGTTTGGTCCATGCAGCCCCTCACACGTTTAGCATGTAGACCCTAATAAACGGGCAGCCCCCTGTGCATGTGGGCAGCCCCCCCCCATAGATGTAACCATTTGTCACTGCACTCCACCAAGCAATACCCCCTCCCCTTTTCAGTAACTATGGGAAGGGGGGGAAATCCCAATTGTTTCTTTTTTCCAGTCTTTGTATGAGCAATCGTCTCAGCCTGGTTTTGTCAAGGCCTGGCCCTGAACCCCCAGCCTCTGGTGTTGGGTGGTGATGGCCTTCTCCTGTTGCCACTGCCTAGCCTTGTCCTGGTTTAGGTTTTCCTTGTTCTCGCCCCTCTCTTGCTGCATTTCCTGACCATCTTTTCTGAATCACACCCATCCAGCTTCCTGGTTGGCTCCCAGCCTGGATTTAAGACATGCTGGGAGCAGCTGTTCCAAACCTGTGTGTTCCTGATCCTGCCTTTATTATGCATTTCAGGTTGTATTGTTCTTTTCTTATGCCTTCACTATGCCTTCCACCCTCTTGTTTGTACCTTGTGTCTTGAGCAGGGTTGTGCAGAAGGCATTCCATTTGTTTTCATTTTAGTTTTTGTTATGAAAAAAACCTTGGTTTGGGGGGAAGGGTGTTTAAAACCGGTTTGTTTTCAGAATTTTATTTTCATTTTTTAAATATTAAAAATAATCACTGCACATGCACAAATTGCTGCTAAAATGTTCTGTGCAGGCGTGCCCTTTTCCAAAATGGTGGCGGCAGCATCACTGCCATTTTGGAAAAGAGCACAAAATGGCTTCTGGAATGTTCTATGAATGTGTGCCCTTTTCCAAAATGGCAGCTGCATTGTCACTACCATTTTGGAAAAGGGCAGCCAGTCTGCACATGCACAGTGGCGGTTTTGTGTATGCGCAGATCAGCTGCACTTTTCCAAAATGGTAGTGACAATGCAGCCACCATTTTGGAAAAGGGCACACATGCACAGAAGGTCCAGTGGCCATTTTGCACATGCACAGTGTTTTTTGTTTCATTTTTTAATAACTGAAATGGCCGAAAGACCATTCTTGTGCATGTACCCTTTTCCAAAATGGTAGCAGCAGTGTAGCCAGCATTTTGGGAAAGGGAAGCCAGTCTAAACATGTGCAGTGACCATTATGTGCATGCGCAGACTAGCTGCTCTTTTCCAAAATGGTAGCGATGCTGCTGCCACCATTTTTGAAAAGGGTGCACATACGCAGAATGGTCTGTTGGCCCTTCTGCACATGCAGTGATTTTTATTTTATTTTTATTTTTTATTATACAAAAATTAAAAAGAATGAAAGAAAATGGATGTTTGCTTATTCATTTCTTTTCATGTCCTTAGTAACTAAAATGAATGGGGCTCCATTTGTTTTAGTAACTAAACAAAATGAAATGAATTGCACACCCCTACTCTTGAATACTTTCTTCCTTGCCTGGCCCTTAGTTGTTGCTTGCCCCAGGCTCCCTATCTCCGGGGCTTATTTCTCCTTGTGGCTTTTAGTATCTTCCTTGTTCCTTCTGCAAGTTGCTCCTATTCTCCCTATGGCTCTGAATATCTTTCATAGTGATTCCCCATGTTCCCTCTGTGTGTGTAGCCCCAGTCCTCCCTGTGACATGGAATATATTCCTAATTCCTTCCAAAAGTTGACCCAGTCTTCCCCGGGATTACGAGTGCCTTGCATGGTCATTCCCTTGGTTCCCTCAGCGGTGGGGGGGCTATCCTCTTAGCAGGGCCATTCTTACAAATTTCCTCACCTTCTGTTGGTAGTGCTACTAGTGATTTCTCCCTGGCCTTGATTACCTTGGTGTCCTCCGACTCAAACTCTAGGCCTTGATGCCTGTTCTCAGGCTTCTTTCTGTCTTCTTTGTTGGGGTCTTACCTGCTGTGGAGTTGTAAATCCCTCCCAGTTTGCATAAAACCCCCAGTCAAACACATGTTTCTTGTGTCCACTCTCCAGCATCTTTTGCATCACCATACAGTTGTACGATTTAGTTTATACACACACTAACTTCCACACTAATTGTGCAAGCCCCTTAAACTGTTAGAGCATAAACTGCAGCTATCACCTATTTATAATTTAATATAAATGCCAGCAACTTACCTTGTACTGTACAAGCATAATTAGAGACAGGTTCCCTACTCAAAGGGGCTTGGAATCTAGGAAAAACAAAGGGAGAGGTAAAATGTCACTCTTACTGGAGGTTTACCTTTCAATAACTACAGACTGTCTGTTGATGATCTAAGCAAAGAAAATTCTTAGTACAGTAGTCAGCCCCAATGTAATTAGCTTAGGGAAAGTTCAGATTCTTAGAGATTTAAATGCTTTATTAGACAATGTGTACTGGTCAAGTCAAACAGGCAAGCAGTCTTGTGTCCAGGACACTAAAGCTGTCTATGATGCAGCCTCAAGTTAATAGCCTTCAATAGCCCCCACTCCCTGGACTGTTAACAAGCTGATGATAGCCCATTAAGCTGGAGGGAACATAGCCCTGAACAATCTCTCGCTAATGGCTATTGAGGGCTATTAGTCACTGCTACATCAAAGGCAGCTTTTGGACATAGCAGGCTGCTTGGGGGCACCTGTAGACATAATGGAAAAGGGTGGCTGAATGCATGTTGACAGCATTGTATAGCCAGGCATGTTTCCTCATGTTTAATATGTTGCAGTACTTAAGATGCAACAGCTGTCTTTTCATGTCTAGGGGCTAATCAGCATCCTGCCTGCCCCTAACACTGGAAACTCTCTTTGCAGAAGCAGTCCCATGGAAGTATAGGCACTGTAGTCCATGCAGGAGAGCATTTGGGTCTGCCCCAAATTGGGACATATGAGCCAGAAATGGCTGTAACACACCACCCCATGTTTTCAGACACAATATTAGCCCTGTGGAGAGGGTAAACACTCAATTGCTGCCCCTGAGACATTCATGCAACCAACGAGGAGTTAATGGGAGGCTATCAGGGGGTAGACCAGTGGCCAAAAATAGTGACAGTGCTTAGACACAACACGCAGTCATGAGGCAAACATCTTAGCCACCCAGTCCCTGTTGTGTCTAAAGACACCCTGGATGTAATTGTTAGTGAATTGTGACCCCTGAATGAAAGCTAGCATTGAAGGTACATAATTTTATTTATTTATTTATTTCATTATATTTATATGCTGCGCCCCCCCCCTCCCCCGCCTCATGCCTACAGCATCTCAGGGTGGCTTCCAACATAGAGCAAAGCATTTTTTAAACATAAAAAATCTACAGTATCGTTAAAACAAATTTAAAACACCTCCCACAAAAATTAACCACTGCCACCCACCCTCCCCTCCGAAGGCCTGGGTGAACAGCCAGGTCTTACAGACACGTTGAAAGGCTAACAGGCCTGGGACCAGGCAAGCCTCCTCTGGGAGGGAGTTCCATAACCATGGCCCAGCCACCGAGAACGCCCTCTCCATTGTGGCCCCCCGTCTTACACGGGGAACCTCTAGGAAGGCACCCCCGGTGGACTGAAGGGATTTCTCTGAGGCGTGGAGGGCGAGGCGGTCCCCAAGATATGAGGGGCCTAGACCATGCAGGGCTTTGTAAATCAATACTAACACCTTGAATCTGGATCGGTACGCTCGGAGATGTAAAACCTACTCCACCTAACTAGGAATGAAAAAAACAAAGCAGGCATTTCCCCCTCTGCCCCTTCCTGCAGCTGCTGCCGATGTCCCTGAAATCAAGGTGAAGGAGGGGAACAGGGAAAGGAGGTGAAACATCTGTAGACGAAGAGAACCTCTAGCCCACTATGCACAGAGTAATCCTCTATCCCCATACATGGCAGCTCTGGACTCCACGTTGCAGCTGACAGTGCCTCTATTCCAGGCTCCTTCTGATAATGACAAATTGGGAGAAACTCACAGACTCCAAAGTGTCTTATCACAATGCCATGCTGTGATTCTCCACTGTCCCCCATGCTTACCCTTACCTCCCACTCTTACATGCAAGTGCATGACCAGAGATGACATTGCCATTTTCTGTGCACCTGCCACCTTTCTCCCTTTCCCTTCCAGTCACCGAAGTGTCTTATCACTATGCCATACCACCATTATCCACTGTGCCCACTCCCTCAAACCTTTCCCAGATAAGCATGGAAAACCGGGATTGTGAAAAAATATAACTTTATTTAACAATATAAACTTGAACTTTTTCCAGTTAATTTTTCTGAAATGTAATTATTAAACAAAGTGCTCCACTACTTCCTGTCAGGAGGTCCCAGAGAGTAGTGATGGGCGACTGCTCTCCATCCACTTGGGGCCTACCCTGTGGAGTCCTTCAGAGTTCTATTCTGTCTCCCCTCTTGTTCAACATGTATATGAGGCTGTTGGTCGAGGTTTGGGGTGAAGTGCCATCAGTATGCTGTTGACACCCAACTCTACCTCTCTTTTTCATCCAACCCAGGCCCTGCAGCCTCATTGCTTACCTGATGCCTGGCTGCAGTCAAGGACTTGATGAGTGTGAGCCAATTGAGGCTGAATCCAGACAAGACTGAGGTGATGATGGATTGGGACTCCTTTTATTGACAGAGTCTGGTCCCCTCTAGTCAATCAGGTTTGCAGCCTTGGAGTGCTTCTTGATCCCTGTCTGTGCCTGAATTGTCAAGTTGTGTCAGTGGCTAGGAGCGCTTTTCACCAGCTTCATATGGCGAGGAAGCTGCGGCCTTTTCTTTCTGATTAAGATATGGCCATTGTCATAGAGAGTAGATTATTGTAATCCACTCTCTGTGGGGCTGCCCTTGATGACTGTTCAGAATCTGCATAAGAGTCAAGGGGGCTTACAAACATTAAAAATGCAAAACACATTGAAATTCCATTAAAAACCCAACCAACCCTACCCCATCCCGTTGCCAAAAAGAAAGGTTTTCAACTGCTTCAAGAATATGCTTGGGGTCTGATGGACCCCTGTGGGATGGGAGTTGTAAAATACTGGGGCAGCAACTAAGAATGCCTCTCTGTGGGCCCTTGTCGTATGATTAAGATTGGCAGGTAGTACCCACAAGACAGCACTCCTGGCTAACCCCAAGGGTTGCAGTGGAGCATAGTAGGAAAGGTGATCTTCCAGATATGTTGGGCCCAGGCCATTTAGGGCTTTAAAGGTCAAAAACAGCACCTTGAACTATGCCTGCCTGCCTAGACACATATAGAGCACAGAAATAATGTACTCACGACGACCCATCCCTGAAAGGTGCTGGCTGCTGCGTTCTGCAATAGCTACAGGTTCCAAACAGTCACTAAGGGCAGCCCCGCATAGAACCCATTGCATTTTGTTAGTAGTAAGTTGACAAAGCCTAATCCTTTCCTCTTCCTACTACCCAATTCCAAATTATCAAGTTAATGTATCTTTGGTCATTTTTAGACGAGACACTACCACGCAGATTCACTCATTCTCCACCCATCCAAGCACCCATCTGAAGATGGTGTGGAGGGGTGCATGCTCCCATGACCCACGCAGAGCCTGCCCATAACCACTCTAGGGGCACTGGCGAAAAAGCCAATGTGCTCTGTGCGGGGCAGGAAGAATGGTGCGTAGGGACAGGCGGCCACGCATCCCCAGCCTATACGAACGGCACCAGTCAGTTATGTCGACTAAGTAGTCTGCCATTCAGAGGCACTGTGGGTGGGAAAACAGCCTTTGCAAAGCACAGTAACTGGCTGATCATGCTGGGTTCCTCAGTGCTAGGCTGGGACTTGTACTGAGGACAATATCAGAGGACAGCCCATTGCACTTACATACACACACCATGGTTCATGGCAGAAAGAGCATTTGGAGGCTGCCAGGGTACCCTCCAAGGTAGCCTTTGGGGCGCTCCGTAGAGGTGTGCACCAGGGGCCCATGCCATTTTCGTTTTCATTATTTAAATCTGTCATTTTCATAAATATCAGGTTTTCGCTTTCGTTTTCGTTTTCCATTGGTTGCAATGGAAAACACATTTTCGGCTGTACCTTTTTGTTATTCATTATATTTGGCTGAAATCTGGAGTGGTTATACCTCCAATGGAAGGCATTAAGTGTAACAAATTTCAAAAAGATTGGATAAAGGAATCCAATTTTATAAGCAGTTGAATGATATTATAATATATAAGACCAAACTCCTTATCTTTCCTCCCTACCCTTCCTCTTCCCGTCCATCCTTATTGATGGGGTCACCATCCATCCTGTTCCCCAAGCCCATAGCTTGGGATTCATCTTCAACACTCACCTTTCCTTTAAACCTTACATCGACTCTGTTGCCAAGTCCTGTCACTTTGCCCTCCATAACATTGCTCGGATTCGCCCCTTTCTCTCTGTCTCCTCAGCCAAAACCCTTGTTCACACCATGGTCATCTCTCGCCTTGACTACTTCAACTGCCTCCTTGCTGGCCTCCCCCGCTCTCACCTGTCCCCCCCTTATCTCCATCCAAAACTCTGCTACTAGGGTCATCCACTCAGCCCGTCACTTCGACCACGTGCAGCCTCTCATCTCCTCACTTCACTGACTCCCCCTTCCCCAACACATCCTTCACAAACTCCTGGTATTCACTTACAAAACCCTTCACAGCCTGGCTCCCCCTTACCTCTCAGCCCTAATCTCCTGACACACTCCTGCACTCACTCTCCGCTCCTCCTCTGTCCCGGTGTCCCCTCCCTCGCTCTCCCCTGCTCCTCTAACCACCTTCGTCCCTTCTCCCTTGCTGCCCCCCATGCCTGGAACTCCCTCCCTGCCCACATCCACCTTGCCCCCTCCCTCCGCACCTTAAAATCCCTCCTCAAAACCCACCTTTTCCTCACCGCCTTTACCGACGCCTGTTAGAACTTTCCTCTCAATATTTATTGTCTACCCTCTCTGCAGATTCCTGCCTAACTGCAACCAAGCCAAGCACGTGCACCTGAGACTTCGCATCTGCTTGAATGTTATTTATTCCTTGTCTCGCCCTATGTCCCCTCTCCTTGTCTCCCCCCTCCGTGTCTATTAGATTGTAAGCTGAAGGCAGGGACCACATCTATCTTATTGTTCTGTAAAGTGCCAGGTACACAACTGGTGCTATGCAAATGCTTATAATTATTAATTATTATTATTATTTTGCAAAAATCTTTATATACATTCTTATCTGTAATTTCTTAGTGTCACATTTAAGGTAGATGAAACTTGGCAAGTTCATACCCCTTCCCATATTTACTATCTCTGCCAACTTTCAGAAGGATTGGATAAAGGGTCCTGGTGATATAAGCAATTAACTTATAAATGTACATCCGACTAACATCTTTGTAGTCCAACCAGTGTACATGAAATTTCTCAGGACTGTATATAACACTTTCATGATTATCTCTGCCAAATATCAGAAAGATGTAATAAAGGGTCCCATTTTTATATGCCTGACAGCATATGCAGAGAAGGCGCCTATGCCAGGGATTCTCTTATGTGTCACTGTGGTATAAGATCGGTTTCTGCTGCCAATTAGCCAGCAGAAATGTCAACCAAATATCCTCATTCTGTGCTGTGACCATCCCAATATCTCTCCCCCACTTGTTACTGGGAAGTCAGAAGCATCTATTTAAGGAAAGAGCCAATCTCTTATGTCTTCTGTCACAGTGCTGCAGAATGTGATTGTGATGATAATTGGCCAGGCTGGATGTGTAAACTATGTCTCCTGATTGCTGGGATGCTATCACCAAAGTCCCAGTTATGTCCCTTCTATGCCCGCCTGAGGGTCGTCCCCTATGCCCACCTCGAAGCCACTACCGATTGGTCCTGTAAAGCTGGAAGCATGCAGTAATTGGTCAGTTAATGTGTCTATCAGTCTTTTGGGTTTCTCTCACATCCTCCCTCCTAAAGCCTCCCTCCCCCTGCCATGCCAGGTGCCTGCTTCTGACTGGCACTGCATGTGCTGCTATTTATCTGAATAATGATCTTCAAGGGGACAACTTCAATTGCTTATAAAATTGGGTCCCTTTATCAAATTGTCCTGTATTTTGGCATAAATGACAGGGAAAATATGTGATACATTCCTGCCAAATGTCTTGTAAACGGGATCAAATATAAAAATATTACAGCTAGAAATGTATTTTAAAGTTAATGACTTACGTCATCAGGAACCTTTATCCAATCTTTCCAAAAAATGGCAGGAGTGCTAAGCTTGTGGAGGGACATAATATTCACGTATTTCATGCACATTGGATGGAAGATAATGAAGTTGTATTCATGAATATGTATGGAGCTTTTCTTAAAAGCACAACATTAAATTGCTTCTAACATTGGTCCCCTTTACCTAATCATTTCAAAAATTGGAACACATGGTGCCCTTTATTGGGGGTACAATCTCCCCAAGTTTCATCAGAAGTGAATAATAATAATAATAATAAAAAACTATAGCCAGAAATACATTTTTCAGTTTTTCCCTTTATTTTAAAAGCAAAAAGACATTTTCATTTCTATTTTCATTATTATTATTTGTAATTTTCATTATTGCAACAAAAATAAAGAAAATGACAATTTTTGTTATCATCATTGTAATAACAAAAATGACATGCACACCCATAGCGCTCCATAGCCATCCCAGTCAGCGGTCATGGACCAGCCCCCAGCCACGCTTATTTAAAAACGGCTTTTATCTTGCTTATTTTCTCTTAATCTATCTAAAAACCACTGATTTAGCAGTAATTTTTTTTTGTTTTATGCTACATTTTCCATTTCACAGGAACATCGATTAAAGTCATTTCTTTTATACTTAAACTTTGTCCAGTTATATTGAATATTTTACTCTTAAAATATTTCCCCCCCCAAATATCCTTGTTCTCTTGGAATTATTTTTTTTTTCTTTGAGTCTGAACATTTTTTCTAGAAGCATTTGTGTTTGCATCAAATTCATCAAGCTACATCCACATTGTCACCCCTTTAGAGAAATATTTTCTGCCTCAAAACATTTTCAAATTATCCATGGAATTTACCATTCCTTTTACACAGTGGTCCTTTCAACAAACCATTTATTCTATTTACCTTTTCTCCTATCTGAGTAGAGGTGTGTACTGAATATATCAGAATGATGATAGTGCTTCAAAAGAATCTTTAAAAGCTAATTTTAACATCAGCCTTTTTAATGTATGCAGCATTGAAGAATAGAAACTAAAATATACTAATTACCTCACCCAAGGACTCCTTCATTAACTCCATCAAATGCTGCTTTTTCAATTCATTGAAATTCATAGGTTGTTTTTTTTAATTGTTAACCTTTTTAAAACAACTTGAGTTGCAGTGTCATGTGACTTTGTTCTAGATATAATATGCAGACCAAACAACTGTGTTCTGAAAAATTCTGGCTCCCTCCTAACACAGAGGTGTCTGAAGTTAATATTGCTACCCAGTGATAATCCCAAATTGGTGGATCCAGTCCTGCTTTCTGATGCCCTTCCTGACAATGCTCTTGTCCTGTCCCTTTAGATGTTATCACTATATTATCATGGTAACACTGGTTTACTATGCCTTTCTATGCGTGGCAATAGCTATGTATGAAACTATAGCTTATTATATTAACAAGTACAATTCACTGGTTAAAAATTCTTAAAGCTTTCCATCAAAGGAGCTAAATAATTACTAAACTTCACAGTACACTCATCAAGCACAGGCAACAGTCATCCTCATTTTACATTAGGAAATGAAAGACAGCGAGATTAAGTAGCATGCTTAATGTTACACACAGAGTTATTTATGGCAAGATTAGAAACCAGGTCTCTTGATCCCCAGCTCCACACAATGACTATGGGTGAACACAGACATACACCTTAAATCTGCTTTAACACCACTTTAATATTTCTTATGCATGTTGCAGGGCTGCATAGGGTGCCAATACAGTCCTGCAACATGCATAAGAATTGTTAAAGCGCTGTTAAAGCGGAGTTATGTGCATGTTTGTTTTCACCCTATGAGACCACAATCCCTCAACCTATCATTTCAACTGTAGCATGCTGAGATATTTGCTACAATGCTGGCATCTGACAGCAATGGTAACTGGTGTTTCATTGTTGACCTGATTACCTTACAGTACAGATATACCATCTAGAAACTGTACATTGTTAACATTACCAATAAGGTTTTTTTTTAATCTCTTACAGAAATCCCTAATAAAATAAATCGTGGTGAAGCCAAACATCTTGCAGATGACTCGGGGTCAGAAAAATCAGAAAGAACTACAAAGCGATCCAGAGTGTCGACCATTAGAAGGATATTTGATATGGCAAAGCACCGAACAAAAAGATCATCTTTCTTCCCAACTGGTGTGAAAGTCTGCCCTCAGGAATCAGTGAAACAGATTTTAGCAAGTCACCAAGCTTACTATAGGTTAAGAGGTGAGCTGTTGATTGCTGCCCGTATCTGCTCTTAAAATCGTTCCTTTCATTTAAGAAAGTATCTCTTTGCCACCTTAATTCTAGACAGCAAGCTGGGCACTTACTCTCTTGCTCCATATATTTTTAAAGATATACTGTGTAGATTGATGGAAGGATGCATGTATATCAAAGCATTACAGATGGAACAAGATACTAATAGTTATTAGAAATGCAGAGATGCTAACAAAACTTACTGTGTTACTATTGCCATTTTTGAAGCTGAATCAATGCATTCTTGTTTAATGAGTAACAAACAGGGCATATATTAACATATAAAGTGGTGGTAAAAATCCCTGCCAGCACCTAGAAATCTTCAGCAATCATTTCAAAATTCCCCACCAGTAAATTGCCCTTCTAAAATAATCATAAAGAGAATGGCATTTTTGTTCCACTCCTCTCCTGCCTGGCTGGCTTTTCCCCTTCCCTGCTAGCCAGTCCTAGATTTATAGTGTCTCTAATGGCACCATGAAACCAAGTCCACAGGATCCCATCCCAATCAGCTGTACTCTGTACATGCACACTCCAGGAAAGCCTAACGTCTGGGCTTTGAACTCCTGATTCTACACATAAAAAAATATGTCAAAGATACTATTTTTCCTGAAGCAGAGCAATTTCTATGGCATCATGAGGAAAGTTACACAGCACCAGGCCCAGCTCAATGATGCTGTGTTGAACATGCCTGGTCATTAGAAAAGAAAAAGCAGAAGTCCATGGCTTTTTGAAAGCAAAATCCACCTCTTTTCCCTGACAGCCCTTCATGCCTGGAACTCCCTCCCTGAACACATCCGCTAGGCTTCCTCCCTGCAAATCCCTCCTCAAAACCCACCTCTTCTATTAAGCATTCCGTGGCTCCTCATTCCCTTGTTGGCTTATCCTGATTCTTCGTATCTTGTGTAACATTAAATGAGTAACTACATCTTTGTAACTAAGTCATGCACGTGCACCTGAGACCTCAAGAGAAGAGAGATTTAGAATGATCTTTTAAGTGCATCTTCCAGCTCTGGTCCTTAACTCCTGGAGTGGTAGACAAACTTCTGACAGCATTTGCAACCTTATGATGACACTCAGTACTAACTTATAGGGATGTGCAAACGTAGTTCTGAAGTTCGGGGCTCAGCCTGAACCCGAGGTGTTCGGCCCATTCACTAACACCCCAAATCCAAACCGACCCCCACCCAAACTGACAGAACAAAGTTGGAGTTCTGAACGCATTTGGGAGGGGGCGGGGGGCAGGGAGGAACCCAGTTTTCCCTCCCCCTCCAGGCTGCGTGGGTGGAAGAGGTGCCGGGGAGCACCTCCTCCCCCACCCTGCCCAACCTGGGAATTATTATTTTTTTTAGCCCCACCCCACCCCAGGGATCACCCTACTTGGTGGTGCCAGGGCTCCGGCCCTGGGTCCGGCGGTGGCAGCAGCAGCAGCGTGTCCGGTGGCGGCAGTACTCCGGAGCGCTTCAGGCCACTACTAGGCTTTCTGGGTCAAACCGGAAGGCCTAGTAGCAGCCTAAAGCGCTCTGGAGCACTGCCGCCGCCGGACCCAGGGCCAAGGCCCCGGCACCACCAGGTAGGCTGGGGTCTGGGTCTGGCAGTGGCAGCGACAATAGGTCTGCTGGCAGTGGTGCTCCAGAGCGCTTCAGGCCACTACTAGGCCTTCCAGTTTGACCCGGAGGCCTAGTAGCGGCCTGAAGCACTCCGGAGCACTGCCAGCGGACCCACCGCCACTGGACCCAGGGCCAGATCCCCAGCACCACCAGGTAGGGCGATCCCTGGGGTGGGGGGGTTAAAAAAAAAATCCCAGGCTCAGCAGGGTGGGGGGGGAGGTGCTCCCCAGTGCCCCCTTCCACCTGCACAGTTGGGAGGGGGGAGAAAAAACTGCCCCCCCTGCCTGAATGGGTTTGCCCTTCCCCACCGAACAGGTCCAGCCCAAACGGGCTGAACCGAATGGTTTCGGGTTCGGCCAAACCCCGAACCCCCGGGGGTTCACACATCCCTACTAACTTATAGAACTGTGTAGCTTTGTAATCTTGCTGTGAATGGCATCCAAACAAGAATGACACTGCAGCAGATGCACAGCTTGCTCTGAATTGGGTTGGCTCGAGTTGCTGTGATCCATGAGCCCAACCTGCTGTTATTCACTTTCCTTCGGTCAGAGACTGAGCATAACATCATGCTGATAAAAAAGAAGCCTGTTCCCAGCAGGAATTGTGATTAATCTGTTTCACCAAACTGGACATTTTAAAGACGTGTCTAATTGCAAAATTTCATTTAAAAGGTCACATATAATGTTAAATAGTAGATAGAGGAAATGTTACTTCCTCTGTAGAAATCTTCTTTAAATGTTTCTAGAGATGGGATAAAAGTACCCTTGAGTTCGTTCTCCATCAGTGCAAATTCCATTTTTAAAAATGCTCTCATAACAACCAGGATATGACTGCACTAATAAGGAAAAAAAGAAGAGACACCTTTTGTAATCAAGTACCATGAGCCACCAGTTGAATGTCGCAAGCTTACTGCTTTCTTCCATACTGTAGCAGGGTGCCCTTCTCAGCCCCAACATCAAAGGCTATAGGTACCTTAATCTGGATCTGAATTAAATTGCTTATAGTTATTTAGATGGTGGTAGCTTCTCTGGTGTGCTAGACACATTCCAAACATGGAGGAGGTGACAGTCTGTGCCCGATCCCAAACCCCATGGATGCTGTGTGCGTGCACATGTGCAGAGTCCGCAGGACTTCTTACCGACAATTGGGATTTGTGTGATGTATGCATGGCTCTGCACACCAGGGCTGAAACTCGATTTCTACTTTTTCACGGTTATTATCACCAAGAATTGAGATTCTTGTCTCATTTTAAATGAGAAATGATAATCGAAAAAAGTGCCATCTCTCAACAATTCTCAGTCAAGAATCTTTTATTGAATTACCGGTTGCCATTTACCGGATTGTCATTTACCATTGGCTTGCCGGTTATGAAGTTACCGTTTACTGGGTTGTTGGTTACCATTTACCGGGTTGTCTGTGAGCCAAATCAAATAACCAAGAAACACAGTAACCAATAAACATGGTAATAAACTAATAAACCAATAACCAATAAACACAGTAATAAATGGTAAATCACTGAAACCGGTCAACATGGCACATGGTAAATCACAATACCGATAAAACTGATAAATGACAAAAACTCACGATAACCGGTAAACACGGTAAACAATAAACAGTAAATTGTGGTAACCGATTAATCAAGTTTCATCTGAGATCTCGATTGGGGTTCGAAAAAGCTGCAAAATCTCAGCAGCAATTCTTGATTGCCTTGAAATTTTCACGAGAGTCAATTTGATTCTTGTTTCAGAACTACCACACGCATACAGCTCCACAGGGTTTGGGATGGGACTTGCTGGGTACTTTCACACAATACTCCTGGTCAGAGAAAGGACATAGAGGAGCACATGTGTTGAATCCCATAAGCAGAGTTTATATAGCAGATTATATAGCAGTACCCCGCCTGCAACAGGATTTGCTTCACTCCGAGGAAGGGGGAGACGGAGTTTGACTTTGTTGCTGGAAGACTGGATCAAGAGGCTGCTGCTGTTGTGTCAGCTCAGCCACTTGAACCTGCAGTAGCAGCACCCTCCCAGTCTGCCTGAGGGAGACAGAAGATGGTTCCAGATGTTACAATACTCTCATAACTAGGGTCCGATGAGTCTACCAGCTGATTTGTGCATCTACTTTTCCAGCCTTTGCTCAGGGCCAGAACTGCAAAATTGTACTACTTAGGGATGTGCATTCATTTTAGTTAGTATTAACTAAAATGAAAAAGTCATTTTAATTTTAGTTATTACAATAACTAAAATGAATGGGTTAATAACTAAAAATGAATAAATTTTAGTATTAGTTATTAGCTCTGCTCTGACTGCTGCATGCAGGACTAGAGCACATGCCATGGCTCCAGCCTGTCTGAGCCTTACTGTAAACAAGAGTTCAGAAGAGGATCAGAAGGTACGGGGAACCATGAGTGAAGTTTTCTGTACCAATCAGGGACTCAGGATGGCTTTGGGGGGAGGGCATGGTGAGTGAGTGTTCTTCTTAACCTTCTGCCAACCTGAGGAACTTTGACAGTGTTAGTTCAGGCCGTATTCACATCTGCGGTGGCGAGACCCGTAAGGGAAGATGTGGCAGCAGGGAGGAGTTGGAGAGCAGAAGAAAAGCCGGTGCAAACGGGGATGTGCCGTGGTTTCCCTCGCGAATGCTAGGGCAGGATTTTGCTCCCTGACATGCGCGAGGGATGCCACGGCACATCCGCATTTGCACCGGCCCTTCTTCTGCTCTCCAGCTCCTCCACGCTGCCACATCTTCCCTTGTGGGTCTCGCCGCCACAAATGTGAATACGGCCTCAGTCTCCTACAGAATGCTTGCTGTTTTTTCTCTGTCTCTGTACGGTTGCTCTAACTCAGCCTCACTTAGACAAATTGACCGTTATAAAAACAAAACAAAAATTCTCTGTCTCTCTGTGTCTCATCCCTTCCTTCCCATTATTCCCACGGTTCATTGTCTTTGTCTGTAATCCTTGTCTGTATGTCTGTATAATGTTCATTGTTCTGTACTGTTTTTTGAGGCGTGTCAGCACTGTCTTGTGCACTGCAGAAACCTTTATACGATCTTTCTGAAATTTGGTAAGGATGATCCCCTGGGGGCGTGGTACAATCCTTCCAAATTTCATGAAAATTGGATGACAAATGAAGACGTTGCTGCTGGAAATCCATTTTCTCCATTGAAACCAATGGGATGGGAATAACTAAAATAATAACTACTAATAAAACAGTAACTAAATGTGATTTTAGTAACTAAAACTAAAATAAAAACTGATACTAATATTTTTTTTTTCTGCACACCGCCAATCTGTTATTTGGTACCACCAATCACCCTGAGTGCTCTCAGGGGAGACCACTGGGGCTGAGTCTGATGTTTCTGCATCCAACCATGGGTGGGAACAGGCAGCGCAACAGAGGTGATAGGGTCTGGAAGAGGCACCAAGGCTAAATCCTGGCACAAATTTAAACCTCAACTAAACAGAAGGGGCGGCGGAGGTATGCTTAAATATCCTGCAACATGTGTTTGTGTATTGTGTGCCAAGCCCAGGGTGATTGCCTGAGAAAAATCTGAAAGACCCAATTTTTGGTTTACACATAGCCATTGTTTTATGTAGAAATAGTCCCTCGCTAGTAGCCAGTGCTGCTGAGGGCTGAATTGGAGGGGCGGGGTGCTTTCACAGCAAGGAGCAGACACTGTCCAGTTTGCCAGCAGCGGTTCCTTCCTTGCCATGGCCGCTGCTAGCAAACCCAGAATGCTCTGCCCACAGTAGCCCTGCATTTAGGGTTGCCAATATGCAAATTCTTAAAGAACACATGAGATATACAGGTTGCAGGGCTGCATTGGAACCAATGCAGCCCTGCAACCTGTATATCTCATAATCACCCTTTAAAAATCAGGCCCTCTAAAATTTGCATCTATTGCAACCCTACCTGCATTAGAAGAATGTCACACAGCAGAGTGAAATCCTGCTACAGGAGTTCACATGTATTGCTCTCTGTACCCTTTCTGTGAGCATGGAGACCATTCTGAAACACCTTACGCTGATGTAGGCATTCACAAGTTACACTGACTAGCTGAAATCCATAAACATAGGAAATTGCTCCCTGAGCCTTGTGAGTAGCAGAAACTGTGGTAATGTGGCAGCTGCAGGGATGAGAGTGGTGACAGGAGGGAGCGCACTGTGGGATGGTCCCACCCCCAAAACCTCAGGTTTGGTGGAGGATTGCTGCCATTGCTGGGGAGTTTAAAACTCCCATCACCGGGACACCCACCCTCTTTCCTCTCACTGGGTCTTGGAATTGCCTGTGTTTCTGCATTTTTAAGCTCTCACTCTCACCACAGGGTTGGCAGAGGTGTCTCTCAGGGAGTTTCGGCTTTTCATGTCTGGGTTTCTTCTCCTTTGGAATATCTCATAACTATGTATATATAACTATAGGCACACCCAAACACACACAAAAACTATTCTCATGGTCAAAGAATAGTATTTGCAAATAATCCAAAAATAGAAAAAGGCACCACTGTTTATTTAAAGAACCAATCCTGTGGCAATCACAGGAAGAACTGCCAATATTTATGACAAATTACTTGTGTACAGTCAGATTCTTTCACTCTGAGATCTTAATGAGAGCACAATCCTCCACCATGAAAGTCAATGTTGGGAGCTGGGAATAAGTAACGGGAAATGGATCACTTCATTATTACCTGTTGGATACTCCTCTGAAGTGACCAACGATGGCCACTGTCAGACACAGGATACTGGTCTTGCTAAACTATTTGTCTGACACAGCATGGCACTTATGTTAAGGATATAAGGGAAAGGCTCCCATTGACTATAATGGTGGAGGATTGTCCTGCAAGTAAGTAGATATGATAATAATCCTGTTTTTCCCCCATGGGCTGTTTATAGAGAAAGGTACTTCTGGCCATAGAAAAGGGTGACAAAGTATATCAGAGAAAATAAACTGACTCCAGGTGGGACTCGCTGAGCCTTTAGATGTGGAGAACCATGGAGTCCCAAGGAACTGTACTCCCCTGGTTGACTTTGACATGCTTGGTGACGAGGCAATCCGTGCATTATTGGAATCGTTGACACCCACCATCTTTGGCTCTGTCCCGTGCCCATCCTGGTTGTTGGAAGTAAGTGCTGGGGTGGTAGTACCTTTATTGGTAGGCAGTGTTAATGCCTCCTTTATAGAGGGGAGGGTGCTGGACAGCCTTATATGTCCAGAGGTTTGGTCCCTTCCTCAGGAAACCAACACTTGATGTTGGAGTACTTGCCAATTATCGCCTGATCTCCAACCTGCCTCTTTTGAGGAAGGTGATTGAGAAGGTCGTACCAGTACAGATGCAGAGGCATTTTGACTCCAATAAGAAGTTCAATAACCTTTAGGAAAGGTTATTGAACGGGTTATGGCTCATCAGCTCCAGGCACATTTGGACAGCATCGGTTTTCTTGATCCCACGCAGTCTGGCTTTTGCCCAGGTTACGGCACAGAGCCAGCGCTTGTGGTCTTGACTGACGACCTTGGTCATAGAGTTGGACGAGGGTCGTATGACCCTGTTAGTCCTACAAGATCTATCATCAGCCTTCAACACTGTTAACCATGAGTTTTTGGTGACTCTTCTGTGGGACCTGGCGGGAAGTGGATGAAACCATTTTACATTGGTTCTCTTCCTACCTCACAGATAGATCCCAGCGGGTGGTGCTAGGAGACTGTACTTTGTTCCCTGGTAGCTTCCCGTGTGGGGTCCCGCAGGGTTCCATGCTGTCCTCTCTCTTGTTTAACATGTATATGAAGCTGCTTGTGGAGGTTGTGTGCAGCTGGGGGGTCCGCTGTCATCAATATGCAGATGACATTCAGCTGTATCTGTCATTTTCATCTGACTCAGGTCCCGCTGTCTCCTTGCTGTCTTGGTGCCTGGCTGCTGTGGGGGATTGGATGAAATCGAGCCGATTGAAGCCAGAGATGGTGCTAGTTGGTGGTGCTAGTTGGTGGGACTGGTGATCTGGATGTGGTTGTCTGGGAGTGCCCTCCTGGAAGTCCCACATTACCGGCGGGTTTGGAAGAACAGGGGGGCATTCTCAGCAGCCGTATCATTGCTTTGGAAGTCCCTTATAGTGGAGGTTTGCCTCAGCCTGAATCTTTTCACCTTCCAATGAAATCGTAAGACCTGGCTTTTCCACCAGGCATTTGGCGGGGGAGATGGGGAGGGTGGGATAGGTATGTTGGGGTAAATTTCGGGGGTTGTTTGCACTGTGGGTTTTATTTTGTGCATGAATGGAGTTTTAATATATTTTATATTTTTATATTTACACTGTTTTTTATTAATTTTGTGAGCTGCTCCGAGTCGCTTTTAGTGAGACAGGCAGGGTAAAAATGTACAAATAAATATTGTGGGTAAAATTGCAGTCTGGGTTCCACCTTTTCTGTGCGGTGGAGACCACACTTGTCAGGGTGATGAATGATCTGCTGATAATTTTAGATCAAGGACAGATGGCCATTTTGGTCATGCTGGACCTCATGGATGCATTCAATACAATTGATAATGGGTTGCTGCTTCAGCAGTAGAGGAACAATGCTGGTGGGACAAGAGCTGCCAGTTGGTATTTTCAGTCGTACCTAGAGGGGTGGATGCAGTCAGTGGTGATGGATGATTATTTGTCATCCTTGGCAGATTTGAAATGTGGCATTCCTCATGGCTTGATTCTTTCACCTGTTTTAAATTTAAATTGATTTTTATACATGAAACACTTTGGGGATGTTATGACCAAGAACAAGGTTGAGTATCATCAGTACGCTGATACACAGTTTTATATTTATTGCCCCGTGAATTCTGCCACCTCAGCCTCTGCCTTGGAGGAATGTCTGAGTGAAAGAGCCATCTGGATGCTTCAGAGATACCTCATGCTCAGTCCAGGGAAGACTGAGTTGATGCTGGGCAGCCATCGATATGAGGATGTCCTCACTTCCCTCAGGCCCCTGAATGTTGATGGGGTCTGGGTGGAGGTGGTGTGCCAGGTAAAGAAATTGAGTGTCATTTTTGACCACGCTCTCTCCATGAAAACCCGGGTATCAGATGTTGTTCAGAGATGGTTTTTTCAGTTATGTAATTTGCATAAACCACTCTGTATTTATCCCAGGCTGACACATGCACTGCTGCTTTTTAAAGCCCTGAATGTCATAGACCCTGGCAATATTTGGGACCTGCTCCTGCAGCCTCGCACTGTTGGGTATCCACACTCAGAAACTACCCGCTGTTCAGGGATCCTGCCATTGTACCTTAAGTTGGCAGGTGATCGACTCTTTGCTGTGGTGGGATCTGTCAGTGTGGAACCCGCTCCTTCCAGATGTCCATCTTAGTTCCTCTTGCCTCACCTATAAAAAGCAGCTGAAGACTCAAGTGCTTTTAGGATCCACTGTTGGTTTCTGTTTTGTGTGTCCTTTCCATCCCCCTTTCCCTTTTAAATTGTCTTAAACTGGATTTTTATTTTTAATTTTTATTTTAAATGTATTTTATATAGGTTTTTATGTTGTAAAGCACTTTGAGCACCATTTTGGCAGGGAGGCACTATAGAAATCTATTAATTATTATTATTATTATTCATCCCTAGACAGCTAATAATTGTGAACACATTTGTAGGAAGCACAACCAATTCATTAGTAATTCATGAGCAGGGGGAAATAGGCTGTCCTCATTAGTTAAAATGTTCACTGTGAGCAATTTGACCATCTCTGTTTAGGAGAGAATTGGCACTGTTGTAGGAGGTGTTTTTAAATTCATGATTGAGATGCATTGGCACAGGAGTCCGCAGAGCATTGCACAGTACATACCTATACTCGAGTCTGAGAATATCCATTTTTATCTCTGACTGTATTAGTTTTAGAGACCCTGAGATTTTAAAACCTGTCGGCAATTATCTACCTTCAGTTACAAAAAGTATCCAATATTAAAAGTAAAAGCTCTGTCTCACAGATATAGAAGATTCAAAATTAGATCTTTAAGTGCTAAAGGATACAGATTTTAAATTGTGGAAAAGCTCTGTGCAAAAATTCAAATACATTCTAAGAGGTTTGACCTTTCTTCCTTCCTTTGTCTTGAAACGTACGCTTTTTTAAAAAAGCAATTGCACCTTTCATTCTGAGTGAGTTCTAGCACTATCCTTTTTCAAAGCCAAAAATTTAGCAAGACGCTGACAATGAACAAAGGAAACATTCAGCAAACAATAAATGAAGAAATCATCAAAAACAGGGAGGGAGAAAAGGATGGACCTTACCAGAAGAAAAATAACAATCACAGCAGTACAGCAGCAACGGAGTTCCTGTTTCACAGTCGCTTTCTGGTTTAGGCAATTAGTACTGATAGAGGGGAGGAAATGTGAACATTTAAGTATTAAGAATTTGCAGGTCGCCACATAATAAAGACAGATCATTCCTAAAACTGGAGTTGGAAAGGACCTCCTGCCCTTTGACTAGGAACCCATGTTCTCTGCATTTCCCCATTGCCAAAAAAGGTGAACACACAGTGAACACAGGTTCCTTCCTGCCTATAACTTAAAGCATCCCTAATTGCAGATGTTTGCAGACCAAACTATATATTAATAGTGAAGCTCTGCACAGGATGTCCCCCCAAAAAGTGTTTCTCTCATGATCTCTTATGATAAACTGGTTCCCACCCACTCCTTCACTGAATAATTTATTTTCCAGTCACTCCCACCTCACCCAGCATAACCCTGAACTTAATTCCAGCCTTGGCTCCAGCACTGTAAGCAAGGCTGGGCAGCTGTTTGAAGGGCTAGACCCACCCACTCCTACATCGGTGTGGCTAGTCTGTTTCCACTGATCACTGGGGATCAAACTAGTCTTGTCTGTATACAGGCCCAGGGATGAGTGTGGCTATCCTCCTGTCAACTGTTTGGTAGGAAGCAGATTAACGCCAGTACTGGGGATGGACTGTCCCGAACTGCTTCTCCAGGCTGGACACAAAGTGTGCTCCTAAAAATTGCTGTAGGAGAAGACGTGTGCCCACCCAATGCTCTGCTGCCTTCAGGAGAGGAAATATTTTCTGCTCCTGCAAGCAAGTCCCCGGACCTGATGGGACCTGTTCCCACTTCAGGGCTCTAAACTGACAGAAACAAGTTTAGTGGGACAATGTCCTATATGTAGTACCCTGACTCGCATAATCCTTTGAAAACATTGTGGGGAAATGGTAATTTTGGAAAGCACTAGTAAATGAAGTCAGAATGCCAGAAGCTTGAATGGGCATGTATTAGGCTACTTTGTGACACCAGCTAGGTGGGCCCCTAGCTTACAAGATAGGTAATCAGACCAGCAAGGTTCAAATGTAGAAGATTGGGGGATTGCCTCTCCTGGCCCTGCACACACAAGAAGTTAGGTTGCAGTGCCTGGATGAACCCCACGTCTAGCAACCTGGGTGGTGGCTAGTCTAGCAGCCTGCATGAGGTTACCCCTGCCCTACAGAGAGGAGATAAATAATTGTTGGACCAGCATAAGCCTGCAGGGGATACACACTTGCAGGCCAAAGGATCCCTGGTGCCCAAACAGACTCCAGGTCTAATCAGACAGAGCAGCATTTTTGTGCGGGTGAGAAATGCCTCTTGTACCCGCTACGGTGCACTGCTGTGTGGGGTCAGCCTTAAAATTTGAAAAAGCTGGAGCAAATGGCAGGGTCCCAACGTGCTCCTTACCCCAAATCCTGATGCTGATGGGGTCCATACTTTGGCAGTCCTGCGAGGAGGAGGGGAGTGAGGACTCTGGACTGAGGAGAAACAGGTTCCCTCAGGTTCTGCTTTTGTCTCCTCACCAGCTGCCTCCCTCCTCTAGCAGCTGCAATGGAGGAGACAGAGAAGAATACAGCTGGTGAGGGGACAAAGGCAGAGTTGCTGCTGTTGCTCAGTCCAAGTTCTTGCTTTCCTCCTCCCCAGCACAGCAGTCCTGCAACTCCTCTTCCACCCAAAGTACTGCAAGGCCCTAGAAGGGCATGGCCTATGGCCATCAAGCCATTTGCCTCCAGTGCAGCCTCCATTTTAAGAACCTAAGAACATAGGAAGTGCCATACTGAAGCAGAATTCGATAAGATGGAGGTGATGCTGGTGGGTTGGACTGAGGGGGTGGTAGCCCCTGTTATTGATGGAGTCTGCCCCCCTTTAGCATCCCAGCTCTGTAGTATGGGGATGTTTCTCGATTCACAGTTCTGCCTGGATTTCCAGGTGGCGGCTGTGACGAGGAGCGCCTTTCACCAGTTACATTTGGTGTGGTGGCTGTGGCCATATGTTTCAGACTCTGACCTCGCCACCACCATCCATGCCTTCATCACCTCTAGACTGGACTATTGCAATGCACTCTACATGAGGCTACCTTTGGCAATGGTCCAGAGGCTGCAGCTGGTGTAGAGCGCGGCGGTCCATCTCCTTACAGGGACGGGTCATCGCGAGCACATTACACCGGTGCTCCGTTCTCTGCACTAGCTGCCTATTGTCTTCCAGGCCCAATTCAAAGTGTTGGTGTTAACCTATAAAGCCCTAAATGGCCTGGGCCTAGCTTACCTGTGGGACTGCCTCATGTCCCAGGCCCTGGTGCGGCCCCTGAGGTCAGCCAGGGATGCCCGACTCGAGGTCCACCGGGTCTCTTGGGTGGCGATGATTTATTTATTTCTTAGCATTTTTATGCCGCCCCCTCATGCCCACGGCATCTTGGGGCAGCTAACAATACGGGGGAGGGCGTTTTCTGTGGCTGCTCCTAGACTGTGGAATTCCCTCCCGACGAAGGCCCGCCTAGCCCCAGACCTCCCCTTTTTCCATAGACAGTGCAAGACCTGGCTGCTCCGTCAAGCCTTTGGGGAGGGAGACAGGGAGGGTGAGAAAGGTTGGGTAGGGTGGGGGGGAATTGGCTCCGCTCCTGGTAGTTTTATAAATTTTATCTATGTGTTTTAAATTTTTTAACTGTTTTTATATTGTACTATTTTGATTGTGAGCTGCCCCAAGCTGCATATGGCCAGGAGAAAGTGGGGTAAATGTTTCTTGAAATAAAAAATAAATAAAACATAAAAAATACTAGGTCAGACTAATGGTCCATCAAGCCCAGGACCTGTCTCCAACTGTGGCCAATCTCAGTCACTTGGAAGTACCACCGAACAAGTCACAATGGGATAATCCATTTCCTGTTGTTTACTCCCAGCTCCCAACAGTAAGAGGTTACATTCCCCAAACCTACCTCTGACTAATAGCTGCTAATGGACCTATTCTCCAGAAACTTGTCCAATCCTGTTTTAAACCCAGATATACTAATGGCCTTGAGCACATCTTCTGGCAACAAATTCCACAACTTAATTGTGCGCTGAGTGAAAAAAATACTTTTATTTGTTTTAAATCCGCTACTTGCTAGTTTCATGGAGTGTTTCCTAGTTCTATTACTATTTCAGAGGGAGAATAATTGTTCTCAATTTACTTGTTCCACACCACTCATGATTTTATGAACTTCTATCACATCCCCTCTCAGACATCTCTTCTCCAAGCTGAAGAGCCCCAAAACGTCTAGCCTCTCTTCATATGGGAGCCGTTCCATACCCTTTATCATTTTTGTTGTCCTTCTCTATTTCAACTATATCTTGCTTGAGTTGGGGCAACCAGAACTGCACACAGTATTCAAGATATGGTCGTACCATAGATTTATACAATTAATAATCAAGAATCAATAATTAATAAATTAAGTCCACTGACCATGTCAATATCAATATTACATGACAAAGTAGATACAATGATACAGGGCAGTCAAGAAACCTTGCACAACATTAACATACTAAGACATTACAAAAATAATTAAAAACAAAAAATATTAACTACAAACTATTACATATGCAAATTATCTAGCATATTGAACCCCCTTTACAGTCAACACTAATGGAATTTTTTTTTTTAAACTCCCAAGAGAGGCAGCTTTAATAGCATAAATTGCTACCTCCTGGTTTACATACAAATTCTCACCCTTTAATGGAAAGTTTAATTTCTCCTTTGAGCAGCAAAATATGAAGGGTCCAAGATAACTATCTCTGGATTCTGCAAAAAGTTGACAGTACTCTGGTACATAGTGAGCCAAGTTCTCCAAAGCTGCAAACCCACAAATACACAATCTGTCATGCAGGGAAATACCCTGAAACCTCCCTGTGTGTCAATTGTGTCAATCTGTTCAAAACGTAACCAAGTAAAAGCTTTATGATGAGCCATTTTTAAAGGGGCTAGTAAATACTTTTCACAACAGTTCATGGATTTTATACTAGTCAACTACCAAGCATTATTTGATATTGAGAGCACAGCCATATCAGATTGAATGCCCATATCAATCACTCTTCGTCTGAAAATGTTCTTAGCTGCAGACCCAAACAGGCCCAGAGCTTGCAAAGAGAATCCATAGTGTACTAACAGTGCTGAAAGCTGGTGCAACCAGCTAAATCAGGAAGGACTTCCCAAGCTCTGTTCAATAAGACATAGCTTGGGGAGTCTATCATTCTCCATTAATACCATCCTACACCAGAAACTAAATAGCCTGGCATGTATGGTGCATGTAACTGCTACTATAGTAAATTCCACTTTAACCAAATATGCAATGGTACTTTTAGGTAACTCTAAAATCACCCATAGATGTAACGATTGAATATGATTGAATATGTATAGTTGCTTTTAAATGACTATTTTGCAAGTGTGCAACCCAAGAGTCAGTGGAAGAGAACGTCAAACCAAGGCTGTTTTCACACAGACGTCCCCCGCTGGGAGTGCGGGAGGGTGTTCCACCAGTGGGGGCATCCATAGAA
The DNA here is from genome assembly GCA_003113815.1 of Sphenodon punctatus. Lineage (NCBI taxonomy): Eukaryota > Metazoa > Chordata > Lepidosauria > Sphenodontia > Sphenodontidae > Sphenodon > Sphenodon punctatus. Next base: position 10,970,146 of record QEPC01001041.1, on the reverse strand, counting down.
ATGGCCGGTGGTGGGTGCAGGGATAGGTGTGCACACAGTATGCATCGGTGCAAACACCGCAGGAGATGGATGGGAGTGCATGTGCGCTCCCACACAACACCCACCTCCACCCACGGGGTCCTCTGAAAAACCAGGAGGAGGCCCCGTGAGTGGAGGTGGGTGTGTTTCCGTGTAAAGGGACACACACACACCTCCACCCACCGCACCAGAACACCCATCCCCCCACGTCCATGTAAAAATGGCCCAAGATAACAATATGACTTCGTCTGCTCTATCTCCAGTTCATCAATACACCACTTGTGCAGACCACTCTTTCTCCCAAAAACCATTCTTTTTGGAGTTAGTACCATTAATAAACAGATCATTAGCCTGACAAAAGGCACCAAAGGAGGTCAAAAGTCTCCTCATGCCAACTTGAGAGGTTGAGGGCAGTATCATATCGTCAGCATAGAGAAGTATGTTAAATGATCTCCCTAAATTTTTTGGCATATGAAAACTATAATTTTTGATAGCTTGAACTATATCAAGAACAACTGAAGAGAAAAGGTACCAAAATACAACCTTGGTGCACTCCCTTAAAGGTGGGAATTTGATTTATTAGTGCACCATTTGAGCCAGTTCTTACTTTCAGATAGGGCCCTTTTCACACAGACACTCTAACACTGATAAAATGGGTGTTAAATTTTATTATACATGTTGCAGGGCTCCCAGAGAGCACACCTGCAGCCCTGAAACATGTATAATAAAATGTAACACCCATTTTATCAGTGTTAGAGTGGGGTGTGAAAAGGACCTACATTTCCAGATACAACATCCAAATCATAAACAAAAGTCTGGGGTCAATATTTGTGTTGGCAGGCTTGATCTAGAGGTGAGTTCTATTAGTATCAAAAGCTGTGCTGAGATCAATAAAAACTGCATATAGTTGAATACCCACAGCTGCATATTTGGTTAAGTTCAGTAACGTAAAACAATGATCACAATTTAATTGCCCCTTCTTAAAACCTGCCTGTTTCCAGGGTTGGCCTTAGCATAAGCGAGGCCCAGGATGGGGAACAAAGGCAGGGCCCCTAACTTAGGGGCACTTCCCGGGTAAGGGGGTGCTCCCTGGTCCGTGGGCAGCGCATTACCCAGGGCCTGGGCTTGGAGATGGGTGGCGGGGCACTCCCCTCAGCCCATGCCCAAGCCTGAGCGGCCATTCAAATTACTTACCTGATCCGCTGTCACTGCTACCGCCATCACCTCCACCGCCACCGCCACCTCTGACCTGGGCCCTGCACCAGGCTTGGAAATTCAGGCGGGGTGGGCACCGTGGAAGCAGATTAAATCTGCTGCCGCGCTGCTGCCCCCCCTACCTGTCAGTCTCTCGGCCAGGGGAAGTGAGGGAGAGGCGGGGCCTCTGCCTCCCGCTCCCTCATTTCCCCTGGCTGAGACTGTGACAGGCAGCAGAGGGGGCGGGCATGGAGTGTGGGAGAGGCAGGGTCTCTGCCTCTCCCTCACTCCTGCTGGCCCCCTCCACTGCCTGTCAGTTGGAGTCGGCCGGGGCCCCCGCGCTCGGAGTCTTCAGCTCCCGGCCACTGTCAGGCCGGGATCTGGGGACCCTGAGTGTGCACCCCCCCAGGAGCGGGGCCGCTCCGGCAGTTGCCCCGAGCCACCCCGTGGTAGAGCTGGCCCTGCCTGTTCCTCCACCAGTCTGTGGTTCTCCTCTGCCCAACCGGTGGGATCAGGCAAAGCATAGTCAGCAGCAGGGGACCACGACAGCTGTCTGAGCTCTAACAGGTGGTAGTACGACGCCCCATGGGAACGCTGGTAGCCATGGGCCCCTAGGATGCAGCAGAAGTAGCCAGGGCAGGGCCACAGCCAGGGCAGGGCCACCCTCCTCCAGACAGGTCTGGAAGCTGGACAAGGTACAGAGAGTAGAGGTGGGACCCCAGGCCCATTACCGGCTACCGGATTTACCGGTTACCGGTTCTCTGAAAACCGGATTCCCGGATTAAATCCGGTATACCGGTACCGGATTTATTTCATTGATTTCAATGGGGCGCTGTGTCCCCATTGAAATCAATGAAATAAATTAATTCCCTCCCCCTCCCCCTCCCAGGCTGCGCGGGTGGAAGGGGGGACACCCCCCACCCACCCTGCCCAGCCTGGATTTTTGTTTAAAAAAAGACTCAGAGGCGAGCCCACCCCCCAGCACCAGCGGCCGCGGCGTCCCCGCAGCCGCCGGTAAGTATGACCCGATCCCTGGGGGGGGGGTTTAACACCCCCCCAACCCCCCAGGGATCACCCCTACTAAAGTTCAGTGCGCTTACCTTGCGGAGCTCCGGCGGCGGCGGCGGGCGGTCCGGCGGCCTCAGCGCCGGCTGTGGCTGCCGGCGTCAGAGACGCTCTAGGCCTTCCGGGGAACTTCCGGGTTTCCCCGGAAGGCCTAGAGCGTCTCTGACGCCGGCAGCCACAGCCGGCGCTGAGGCCGCCGGACCGCCCGCCGCCGCCGCCGGAGCTCCGCAAGGTAAGCAAGCGCACTGAACTTTAGTAGGGGTGATCCCTGGGGGGTTGGGGGGGTGTTAAACACCCCCCCCAGGGATCGGGTCATACTTACCGGCGGCTGCGGGGACGCCGCGGCCGCTGGTGCTGGGGGGTGGGCTCGCCTCTGAGTCTTTTTTTAAACAAAAATCCAGGCTGGGCAGGGTGGGTGGGGGGTGTCCCCCCTTCCACCCGCGCAGCCTGGACTCGGGGAGGGTTTGTTTTTTTTAACTTTTTTGGTGGGGCTTTAAGTTTTTACATTGCAGCCATTTTTAAATGGCTGCAATGTAAAAAAATCCGGTACCCGGAATCCGGTACCCGGACCGGATTTACCGGGTCGAATCCGATAATGCCGGTACGCCCGGTACCGGCATTATCGGATACCGGATTTACCGGTTTTCCCGCCCCTAACAGAGAGTCAGAGTTGACATCATTTCAGAAGCAGACCATGACCCCCTCAGCTCCGAAATGTGCCCATCTGGAAAGGGATGGAGGCCCAGCTCCACAGCATGGACCCGGCACTCGCAAGCAGTAACCACATATCCAAAGCGCCGAAGGCCTGAGCTCAGACAGCAATAGGCATCTGGGAGGGTAGACAGGGAGGCAAGGAACAGCTGGATGCCAGGGGAATGCCACAAGTCAGCTAGAGCCATGGTCTCACTGTAGGTCCAGAAACGCGGAGCGGCTGCGAAACCGCTCAGTGGGAGCTCTGCTTCAGCAGCATCGGCTATGTTGCAGCTGGCAGAGGATCTGATAATCAAGGACAGTGGGTCCCCTCAAACCATGGTAGGCAGGAATGGCAACGAGGGAAGCTCCAAGGCCACGCAATAAGGGTAAGGGCAGCACAATGGGATGGCAGGGAAGCGATGCGTGGGGAGTGAACACAGCACAGCTGCAGGTACCCAAGGCCAGAGACGGCCTACACACAGAGAACAGTGATACGCACACAATATTCATTCACTCTCCAAGGCACCGTTACACCACCTACATGCCGGGGGCACAGCCCTCCCCCCTCCCATGCACCCGAGCACCCAACACCCCAATAGCCAGGGACCTGAGTTGACTGTGTTGCTGCAATTTGCAGTGATTTTTGCAGAATCAGCCAATCCTCACAGTGCCATGCTGAAATTGCAGTGACACTGCAGTGGGGGCTATCTGCAGGATCTTTAAATCCTGGCTCAGGCACAAACTTGTTGCCTGACCCCAAACTAAAACTGCTGCTGCGGCTGCCATCTGTCTGGGAAGTGTGACCATGACCTGAGGGTAAATAGGCTCCTGGGAGATGAATTGTGGGTGGGTGGAGTCTGAAGGCCATATGTTTGGGTGAGGGAGGTCTGAGGTTTGAATATGAGGTGGGAATTCTGGGGTGCTGAAATTCCAGAGGATTTGAGTCCCGCCAAGCAGTGTGCCAGGCACCTACCAGCTAAGGCCCTCGCAGGTACCTGACATGGATGAGAACCAGCGGGGTGCCTGCTGGCTCCTACTGGAGATCAAAGCTGAGTGGTACCGCCAGCACACTGAGCTCCAGCAGGTTACCACAGAGCTTCTCGAGATGTACACAGGGGTGAGTGAATGCCTGGCCCAGTTCATTACAACCAGCCTGCTCCCCCACCACAGGCGCCGTCACATCGAGACCATGCACACGGCACACTGGCTTTCTGGAACGTACCGCAGGGCCCTGCTAATTGCACGTGTTCATCTGGCTGTCCTCAGGCAAGAAGCTGCACACCACTACTGGAGGATGGCGGCCCTCTTCAGTGCTGTCCGGCTCGCTATGCTCATCAACAGGCACCTCTGGACCGTGCCCAAGGCCCAGCAATGGTGGGAGGGGGCCCTGACACGATGGGATGCTGCTGCTTGGAGGGTACACTTCCGGATGGACTGGCAGAGCTTCTGCGCCCCTGGCTGGAGTGGCTACACACCCCCATGCACTCCCCTATCCCATGATGCCTGAATCCTCACCATCTCCCCCCTCTTCGCATGGATGTACAGGGGGGACTATGCCAACATGTGGATGACCCATATCGAGGAGGTGTTGATGCCCCCTACATCATCGGGGACCCGGCCTATCTGCTGCTCTGCTGGCTCATGAAGGCCCATCCAGTGGCCCAGAACCAGATGGAGGCCCTGTACCACACCTGACTGTGCACCAAGGACCATGGCCGAGAGGGCCTTCAGTGCCCTCAAGCAGAGATGGAGGTGCCTGGCTGGGCACCTGGACTACTCAGCGGAGACCTCCACCCTGGTAATCAGCGCCTGCTGCATGTTGCATAACATCTGTGAGACCGATGGAGCAGCCCTTGGGTATCCTAGGCCACAGCGGCCAGCTGGCCCCATTCCGCTATACGTGAATGTAGAAATCCCAGGGAGTACTGTTATGCGAAACGGATCCAAGCAGCACTTACGAGGCACATAGCATGGTTGCCCCAGGCCTGAGGCTCTCGGGGTCCGTGGGGCAGGACCCCTGCCATGCCCGGGAGTGCCCGAGTCACAGCCGCTGAGCTCGGGGTCCCTGGTGCATGTATCAATGAATGATAGACATGATGGTTACAGTGAATAAAGGTGTCTTGATTGTATGTACAGTGATTCCTGTGCCCTACTTCCCCCTCCCCTTACCCCTGCCCCTCCTGATTCCTGGGGTGACCTCTCTGTCACTGTGCGGGCTGCGAGTCGCTCTCTCTGCCACTGGTGTCCCCCTCCGTCACTTTCTGGCTCTGCGCAGCCTCCTGGCTCTCTTCTGTGGCCGCTGCTGGGGGCTGGTCCGGGTCCAGAACTGGCTGCTGCTGCTGCTGCACCTGGCAGGGTGGCTGTTCCCATCTCAGACCCGGCGGGACGGGGAGACGGATGTGTGGACCCTGTGCTCAGGGCTTCTCCTGCTGCTGCTGAGGGATGGGCAACCGGTGGTGGGATGGCAGGTGGGTGTGGGGCTGCAGCCGGTATGGCGCCAGGGGGTGCTGCTGCCATGATGCAGGCACTCATCATGCCCACATGTAGCAGCAGTGAGGTACCGATCTCTAGGGACTGGTCCAGCTGCTGGGAGTGCTCAGCAGCCCGGCAGTTTATGGTGTCCGTCAACCACTGTATCACCTCCATCTGGCTTGTGTGGTCCCATCTCTGCAGCCGCCTCTCCTTCCGCATCTTGGCTAGGAGGTGCCTGTCCCGTCCCTCCACCTGCTCCATTGCCCTGCCAGTGGCCACCTCCATCCTGTCACTGGAGGTGATCATTGCCTCCCCCTGCTCTGTGCTGGTCTTCATTATCTCCTCCACCAGGTCCTCCTGCCGGTGGCGCACACATGCCCTGTGCTCCCGCATTCTCTGGGCCCCCAGAACTGGTCTTTCTTGGGGCCAGGCCGGCTGCCGGGGCAGTGGATCTGCGGGATATGGGTTCGGTTAGCTCTGTCAGGTAGCCGGTAGCTGCACGTGTGCCCCCCCTGGAACGGTGCTGGGATGCCTACCCATCCCTCCCCCTTCCTTGAGTGGCCAGGTCCCCTCCCCTCCCCTCCACATATCTGTGACCCGCTACCCCTCCCCTGTTCCCTCATGGTCAGCCCCACCTGTCAGCTCTGGCCACCAGTCCCCGGGGTCCCCAGGAGCTGTGTGTGTGGGTCAATCCACTCCCCCTTGGGCCGACACCCTCTGCCGGCCTGTTAGTCATTGCCCCTGCTCACCTCACTCCACCCGCTGTTGCTGCTGGTGGTGATCCCCCTCTGCCTCGCCTCCCACGGCAGTAATATCGGTCTTGTGTAGAAACGGCCATGGGGGTGTGGCGTTGGGGTTCCCCTCTCCCTACCCCCGTGTCCCACCTGCCCCCCCTCCGGTGGGTCCTGTCCCTTCTGTTTACCTTCCACCACACATTCCACCAGTCCCGATGCCCGTTCCCCCTCCATTGCCTCCTCCTCTTCCTTGATCACTCCTGCGGTAAGGATGGAGGGGATGGTGGTGGTATAGTTCCCTGCCTGTTGTACCCCCCCGATCCCTCACTGGATCTGTGCAGGCCCCTGTACCTACCTCCTACGTCCATCTCCGAGCCCTCCATGGCCAGCTGCTCGATAGGGCTCCGGTCAGAGTGCTCTCCACACATCCTGCATGACCGGACCACTGGTTATTGCCCTTTCTGTTCTCCTTGGCGTTGGACCAGCACTGTGCTGCCAACCTCTGGTATCCGGCCTCCCCCATGTCCCTCACTATCAGGTTGAACACGTGCTCATTTTGCTTGTTTACCGCGAGCTCCACCTGGTTTTCCAGGGACCCCCAGATTCTGATGAAGTTCTGGGACTCCTGGACTCCCTACTGTCCCCCTCTCTGGTACCTCCATCACCATGCTGGGCCCTCCGGCTCCTGTGCCACCACCTCCTCCTCTGGCTCCTCCATGCTGGTGTCCTCTGGGGGTTCCGGGGCTCAGGCACATTTCCTGGTCTGTTGGGTGGATACAGGGGGTTGGGTGCTGTGGTTGTGTCGTTCTTGCCCCTGGCCCCCACCCTCCCTCCGTGGCTGTCCGCTACTCTTCACCCCCACCACCCCGGCCAACCCGTTGTGGTCTCCTTACCCATTTAAGGGGGGCCTCCGTCCCCTGTTTGGTGTCTCCCTGTGGGGCGGGTTGCTCCGGCTCCAGCTGCTGCTGCTCCTCACGCTCCATCACTGTCCTGTCTCTCCACTCTTTCTCCCTGTCTTGCCACCTCATTCCCCTGCTGCAGTGTGCCCTTTAAATATCCCTCCTTGTTCCGTTTGTTGGCCATTGCTTGGCAGCGATGCTGCATGCATTCACCACGACGTGGAATCGTTCTGTGCGATCACGCCTGGCGGTTGCCATTCAGACGTTACTTTTGGTCGTTTCCCGGTGGGGATCTTATTGACCACAGTTCTGGACCTGCTCCCGTCTCGAGCTCCAGAACCGTGGTTGGCCTTGGCCGCTACCAGTGATTAACTGTGGTGAACATCTGGATGCCGCCGAACAGATGTTCAAGGCTTATTGGCTGCACTGGGGGATTGAGTGTGGCTGACTATGATCTCGTAACATCTGAAATTACCCATTACTTCATGAGATAAAACAGGCGACCATACAGGAATGGAATCCGCTTCCAAAGTAAATAGAATATCATTATCAGTACTCATAACTAAACTATCATTCTTAAACAGCTCTGCATAAACATTTTCCCACACAAAAGTGGGAATAGGGGTATCAAAAGTAAACCTCTTTTACCTCCTTTAACCTCCCAGAGACCAAATGCCAGAAATAGGAAGTGTTAATTCAAGATCAGCGACTAATTCAAGATCAGTCCAAAATTTAGCCTGGAAATTCCACTTTTTAGTAGCAATTAATTTCTTGTATTCCCTTCTGAGATTAAGAATAGAGTTAAGTAAATTAGGGGCATCTGTTCTCCGATAGATCCTCAGTTATCTCCTTAGGGATTTCCTCAATTCCCTGAATTCATTATCAAACCAAAGAGACTTCATTGTCTTTTCCTTAGCATGGCCTGAACTGGCTATTAGATATGGTATCAAATCAGCACAAGCAGCCTGGAATGCCTGCATTACCATAGCGGTAGGGAAGTCGGGATCCTGTATGATATTTTTCAGCTGTACAACTGGGAGGAATTCAGAAACTTAGTTATTTTAACAGTATCAATCTGATCCCATTTTAACCTTCTTTCCAGCTGTATTTCCAGGTTCTGGAATAAACAGTGCCCCTTTGGACCTCAACTCTGAGCCTAGTTTTAAATTAATTCTTAAAGGATAATCATCACTGTCTGCCCTAGGCTCCACAATGACCCCAGAGAATAATTCAGCCTGCTTAGTAGAAACAAACATGTAATCTGTCGCACTTCCTGAGTTTGTGGAGAGGTAGGTAAAGAGATAGATGGAATTTGGATCACCAGGGCCCAGTATTTGTAGGCCAAAACCTATAAGCTCATTTAAATAAATGTGTCCCCAAATTATTTATTTACCTATCGCTGGATTGCCAATCGATGTTTATAGGCAGAAAGTCCTCCTGTAGACCACATCTCTCAGCGATTGCTGTCAGTTAAGTCCCAATTCATGTGTTAAAATCACCTGCTATGATTATTAAATCATTTGGGAACCTAACATTGGGTTAATCTAAAAGGTGGTCCAAGTGTGACCAAGCTTCTACAGGGAAGTACTCCAATGACTGTGGGGGATATAAACATTCGCCATCACGATTGGAAATTTGCCTGTAGGAAAAATGTTACTGTCAATATGCTTAGTGGAAGTATAGCTGTACTCTCAATTAATTCCCCCGCCCCCATCCCAACTCCTATTTAACTAAGGTGGCCAATCGACCTATAGCCCTGCCCCTATTTTTATTATTTTCTGGACAGGCTTTATCCATATATTGTACCACAGCAAGGCTGGAATTTCATTTTCCTGAAGCCAGGTTTCTTGCATAGTTATTACTGTAAAGTTGGTGAAAATTCAGTTAATTCAAGGTCACATATCCTTGCCTTCCAACCTGCCATATTCCACAAAAGCAAGCTAACTGGAATACTTTAACATTCCTCTGAAAGAGCAGCTGAATTCTGGAGGGTAGCAAATATAATGCCAATATTTTAAAAGGGTTCCAGGATCTCATCTGGACCCCTTTTTAAATATCAATGTTACATTTGCTACCTTCCAGTCCTCCGATTTTAACAATAGATTTACAATCTGGTAGCAGGTCATGGCTTAGGTGGTAGAGTGCATGCATTGCATCCCATCACCACGCTGACTTCCTCCACTTCAAATTCTGCCTCTCATCGCTTACCTCTGCTATCTCCCTTGCTAGACAGCAGTACTATGCCTCCCACGTTGAGTCCTGCTCCCAGGACCATCACCGCCTCTTTTCCACATTTGACGCCCTTCTCAAACACCCCTGTCCGCCTCCTCCCTCTTCTCTCTCTGCTCAGGATCTTGCTCTCTTTTTCACCTCTAAGATTGACAAGATCCGCCTGGAAATTGCTTCCAAGTCCTCCCTCCCTACTCCTCCCCCCCTCTCCCTCCCCCCCCAACCTCTCTCCTGTCCTCTTTCC
>QEPC01001041.1:10926931-10959702 GCA_003113815.1 Sphenodon punctatus | reverse complement strand
GAGTTTTAAGGAGAGATTTGAAGGTATGAAGGGAGGGGGCAAGGCGGATGTGGACAGGGAGGGAGTTCCAGGCATGGGGGGCAGCAAGTGAGAAAGGACGAAGGTGCTTAGGGGAGCAGGGAAGGCGTGGAAGGGTGAGAGAAGGGACAGAGGAGGAGAGAAGTGCATGGGCTGGAGTATGGAGGGTGATAAGTGCAGAGAGGTAGGGGGGAGCAAGTTTGTGAAGAGCGTATCTCTTCCTAACTCCTCCCTCTCCTCCTCTCTACCCCTCAAGGTCAGGGTTCCCCAAGGCTCCGTCCTTGGCCTGCTCCTCTTCTATATCTACACCCAATCCCTAGGCAAACTCATTGCCTCCCATAGTTTCCACTACCACCTATACACTGACGACACTCAGCTCTCTCTCTCCACTCCTTCCCTCTCCCCCTCTGTTCAAGGTCATCTCACCAACTGTCTCTCCGATATCTCCACCTGGATGTCTCAACGCAACTCAAACTGAATATGGTGAAAACTGAACTCCTGATCTTCCCTCCCAATCCTTCCTCTCCCTCTTCCCTGTCAATTACCATTGACAGGGTCTCCATCCTCCCTGTCCCCCAAGCCCGCAGCTTGGGCTTCATCTTCGACTCGCACCGTACCTTCCAACCCTATATTGACTCCATTGCTAGATCCTGCTGCTTCTCCCTCCACAACATTGCCAAGATCCGCCCTTTTCTGTCTCTCCTCTGCCAAAACTCTCATCCACACCCTAGTCATCTCACACCTCGACTATTGTAACCTCCTCCTCGCTGACCTTCCCCGCTCTCCCCTTTCTCCCCTTATCTCTGTTCAAAACCCTGCAGCCAGGATCATCCACCTAACCCATCGCTTTGACCACGTGCAGCCTCTCCTCTCCTCTCTCCACTGACTCCCTCTTCCGGAGCGTATTCTGCACAAGCTCCTTGTATTCACCTACAGCTCTTCACAACCTCACTCCCCCCTACCTTTCTGCCCTGATCTCCCTCCGAACCCCTGCTCGAGCACTCCGCTCCTCCTCCATCCCCTCCCTCACCCTCCCACGCCTCCCCTGCTCCCCCAACTGCCTTCGTCCCTTCTCCCTCGCTGCCCTACACACCTGGAACTCCCTCCCTGCCCTCGTCCACCTGGCCCCCACCTTCCACACCTTCAAGTCCCTCCTCAAAACCCTTCTCTTCCGCTCCACCCTTCCTAACTCCTGCTAACCATTCCCACCCAGGATTATCCCCCACCTGTTATCTGTAAACTCCCAACTTACTGCAATCAAGCCAAGAACGTGTACCTGAGCTCTCGCATCCTCATGAATTTTGCGTCCCTTGTCTCTCACTCTGTTTCCCCTTCCCTGTCTCCCCTCCCCCTGTCTTTAGATTGTAAGCTCTTGGGCAGGGACTGTGTCTATCTTATTCTTTGTAAAGCACCAGGTACATTGCTTGTGCTATATAAATGCTCATAATAATAATAATAATAATAATAATAATATAAGGTTTCAAGTTCAATCCCTTGCATCTCCGATTCAGGATCTCTGGTAGCATGCCTGGGTAAGGCTTCTGCTGGATAATCCTGGAGGGTCTCAGGTAGCACGGCTGGGTGAGGCCTCTGCCGGAGAGCTGGATTTGAAACCCTGCTTCTGTGTCAGGTTGTGACAATACTGGGCTAAGATAAACCATTGGTTAGACAACTCTTTATATTACAAATTACCAGTAGTAGATCTGCAATTTCATATTTGAGTTCCTTCAGAACTCTGGAGTATATACCATCTGGTCCTGGTCATTTGTTACTATTTAGTTTGTCAGTTTGCTCTAGAACCTCTTCCAGAGTCACGTTGATTTTCAATAGCTCCTCCAATTCATCACCTACAAAGAACAGTTCCAGCGTGGGTATTTCCCCCAGCATCCTTTGCAGTGAAGACCGAAGCAAAGAATTCACTTCTCTGCAATGGCCTTATCCTCCCTGAGTGCCCTTTTACCCCCTGCTCATCTAATGGCCCAACTGACTAACTGACTTTTTGCTCCTGATGTACTTGAAGAAGTTTTTATCATTAGTTTTGACACCTTTAGCAAGTCACTCCTCAAATTTCATCTTGGCCTGCCTTATTAACTTTTTACATCTACTTTGGTAATGCTCATGTGCTTCCCAATTTACCTCATTGGGACTAGCTTTCCATTTTTGAAAAGGATTTCATAGGATCAATTCCAGTGGGTGTTACCAGCTGCTGTGATGGATGTCCTTGGGACTGTAAGGGTCACCTGTTGTGAATTAGATCCGTGCCCATCCTGGCTGGTCAAGGCCTGCTGGGAGACATTAGGGCCGTTGCTGGTGGGGGTTGTCAATGCCTCCCTTAAGGGTGCCGAGCTGCCTCAAAGGGGCAGTGATGAGGTCGCTGCTCAAGAAACCATCTCTTGATATTGACTCCCCGGCCAGCTATCGCCCAGTCTCTAACCTTCCCTTTTTAGGGAAGGTTATTTGAACGGGTGGTGGCTTGACAGCTCCAGGGGCATCTAGATCTGGTCAGTTTTCACCCTGGGTTTGACACAGAGACAGCATTTGTGACTTTGGTTGATGACCTGCACCATGAATTAGACAGGGGCAGATCTTCTATTTTAATTCTATTAGATCTGTCAGCTGCATTTGATACTGTTGACCACAAGATGTTGGTGGCTCGACTGCGAGACTGGGCCAGGGTGGGAGGAATGGTTCTTGAATGGTTCCGCTCATTCCTGGCTGGGAGAACTCAGTGTGTGGTTCTCGGGGAATCTACTCCCAGGACCTCACGTATGGAGTCCTGAAGGGTTCTATTCTGTCCCCCCCTCCTGTTCAACATGTATATGCAGCCTTTGGGCAAGGTCATGAGAGGGTTTGACGTGCGTTGTCATCAGTACGCCGATGACACACAACTCTACCTCTCTTTTTCTGCAGACCCAGACCCGGTAGTCTCGCTGCTCACCCAGTTCTTGGCAGCAGACTGAATGAGGGTGAGCCATCTGAAGTTGAATCCCGACAAGACAGAGATGATGTTGGTGGGCAGGGCTGGGGGGGCGATGGCCACCATCATCGATGGGGTCTGCCCCCCTTTGACCACACAAGTCCGTAGTCTGGGGGTGCTCCTCAGCTCACAGATCTGCCTGGATCTCCAGGTGGAGGCTGTGGCAAGGGGAGCATTTCACCAATTACAGCTGGTACGATGGCTGCAGTCGTATGTTTCGGACTCGGATCTGGCCACCATCATCCATGCCTTTATCACTTCCAGACTAGACTACTGTAATGCACTCTACATGGGACTGCCCTTGGGGACAGTCCAGAGGTTGCAGCTGGTGCAGAATGCAGCAGCCCATCTCTTAGCAGGGATGGGTCACTATGAGGACATTACACCAATGCTCCATTCTCTGCACTGGCTGCCTATTCTCTTCTGGGCCCAATTCAAGGTGCTGGTAATGACCTATAAAGCCCTAAACGGTCTGGACCCGGCTTACCTGAGGGACTGCCTCAGGCCCCGGATTGCACTGCAGCCCCTGCGGTCAGCTGGGGACACCCAACTCGAAGTCCCTCAGGTTACCTCGGTGGCAACGATGGGGAGGGCGTTCTCGGTGGCCGCTCCCAGGCTGTGGAACTCCCTCACGATGGAAGCCCGCCTGGCCCCTGACCTTCCCTCTTTACGTAGACAGTGTAAGACCTGGCTATTCCACCAGGTCTTTGGAGAGGGAGACGGGTAGGGTGGGATGGGTTGGGGAGGGGGAATACTGACCTTTTAGTTCTTTTTATCATTTAAAATGTTTTTAATGATATTTTATGTGTGTTTTTATTGTTTATGCATTTTTTAAGCTGCTCCGAGCTGCTCTGTGAGCAGGAGGGGGCGGGGTAGAAAAATAGTAAAACAAATTAATTAATTAAATAAATGCGTTCCCATAGAGGAAGCCAGTGTAGGATTGAGAGGAGGGGCTGAATGTGGTCAAAGTGACAGGCAAGGTGGAAGACTTTGGCAGCAGAGCATCAAAAGGAGATAACGGAGAGCAGGGGAGACCAGTAAAGAGGACGTTACAGTAATCAAGGTGAGAGATTACTAGAGCATGGACTAGGGTTTTTGCAGTGGAAACATTAAGGCAGGGCTAGAGTTTAGCAAAAATTATACAGGGCAAAGCAGCAGGATTTGGCATCAGCCTAATCTGTGGTATAAAAGAGAGGGAAGAGTAAAAAACTAATCCCTATGTGCCTGAGGGACAGGCTGGATGGTGACACTCTCGGTGGAAACTGAGAGTGCAGTAGAAGGGGAACATTTGGGGGGAAGATGAGTTGAGTCTTGGCCATATTAAGCTTGAATTGGTGGCGAGATATCCAAGCAGAGATATGAGCGAGACAGTCAGCAATACAAGACTGGATGGAGGAGGAGAGCACAGGACTGGAGAGGTAGAGCCAGGCCCGGACTTAGGGGCAGACCCCTCCAGGCCCAGGCCTTGGGTGGTGTTTTCTTGGGGCTGGCAATCCTGGCCCTGTCACCACCCAGCTCTGTTGGTTTTTTTCCTTTTCTCCCTGCACGGCTGGAGGCTGCTGCCCAGGTCCCCATCCCTCACCCAGCTCTGTCTTCTGCCTGCAAGTAGTGCTGCAGCAGCGGGACACTGGGACACCGATAGGACTGGGAGATAAAGCTGTTTGTTTACCAATAACGTCTCCCCATGTGAGTGATCAGAAGGTTGTTGACTTGTAAAGAAGGTTCTTTAAGATGGCTCCTAACATTCTCACAACTGGGTTGTGCATGGCATGCTCACCATATTCAAATAATTGACCACGTGGTCTAGAGCTCCTCTAGTATAAAAAGCACTCCCCCCCCCCTCAGAATGACAGTTCCTTCCAACCCTTTCTAGGAATATAAGGAAAAAATTCCATGCGGGGCTGTAAGGGTGGGTGTTGTGAGAATGTTAGAAGTCATCTCAAAAAACTTTGTTTACAAGGTCGCTACCTTCTGTTCTTCTTCGAGTGGCTCCTCACAGGCCCTTTTTCACAGCTTTCCGAGGTGGGGGGGTCTGTGGGCACACCAGTCTGTGGGCAAGGTTTGTACATGGCCGCACACGCATCCCCACTCACCCCCCACTCATCTGCACCCATGGAGCAACAACCGTTTTCCCCAGTTGCTCCGTGCGCGGGGATGGGTGGGGGATGCGTGTTAGGTGGGTGCGTGCATGCACCCCCCACTCACCATGGGCACGTGTGCCACGTCGTTCACACAGGGCTCCCCCACCCGTGAACATGCAGCGTGGGGGTGGGGCTTGGCTTGGGGGCAGAAGACTGAGAAGGGCCTAAGGGCACAAAATTCTTAAGTCCAGCCCTGGATAGAGCTGCATGTCATTAGCATACATGTGATACTGGAAACCATGAGATTCAATGAGTTTACCCAAAGAAAGAGTGTAAAGGGAGCAGAAAAGAGGGCCCAGGTTGGAGAACTCCCACAGAGAGGGGAAGCAACATAGAGGAGGTACCAGCAAGAGAAACACTGAAGGAGCGGTTCGAGAGATACCAAGACAACCAGTCAAGAACAGTGTCCCTGAAATCAAGGGGGTATAGCAAATCCAGGAGGCGGTCAGGGTCAACAGTGTCAAAGGTGGCAGAGAGATCAAGAAGCACACGAATGGAGTAGAGGACCTTAGATTTAGCAAAGAAAAGGTCATCCATGATTTTGGTGAGGGTAGTCTCAGTCGAGTGGAGGGGGCAGAAGCCCAATTGAAGGGGGTGAAGGAAGGAATTAGAAGAGAGGAAATCAAGACAGTACATGTAGACTGCCTACTCCATGAGCTTGGAACAGCAAATGGTAGGAGAGAAATGAGGTGATAGCTGGAAGGGTCGGAGGGATCAAGAGTGGCCTTCTTAAGGATAGGGGAGACAGTGGCATGTTCGAAGACAGTGGAAATGACCCAGTAGAGAGGGAGAGATTGATGATGGAAGAGCGGCAGTTCCAGAGGGTTCAAGAGAAAGGCAGCTGAGATGGGGAGAGACTGGGGATTAGGTTTGGGGAGAGGGCGCAGTGACAGGAACAGGGAATAGGAGTGGAGGGGGGCTGGGATGTGGAGAGGTAGAGGAAAGTTGCTTGAAAGGGGGAGCTGGGAGAGGAGACCTTTAGGAGATAAGGAGGATAGGTACATGGAAGCAGACCAAATATTTACTGCAAGGAGACAAGATTGGTGGATTGCTGCTGACATGGTGCAGCGATGCTGTAAGAGGTGTAGCAGATCATATGTCACGGCCCCTCCTGTCCCCAAAACAGCCACACCCTTTTGCATCACCCTTCGGCCACCACCCGAGGGCTGCCACCCTCAGAGCTGAGCGCAAGGAAATGAAGGCAAGTTACCTGGAGACAGACAGACAGAGACCACTTTTAAACGTGCACAGCAAAAACGCTGCATAAAATCACACCGCGTGTAAATATCCCACCTGTGGGATTTAGACATGACATTTCACGTGTTCTCTTAAAGCCACAAATGAAATACATGGTGCCTGAATCCCACATGCGGGATATTTACGCGCGGCGTGAGTTTATGGTGTGTTCGCTGCGCACATTTAAAAACAGTCAGAGACACCAGGTGACTTAGGTCCACGTTAGCAGTTTAACCAGATCTGTTATGCTTGTCTGTGAAGTGCCTCGCACTCCTGTGGAGCATTGAATGGAATAAAATTAACACCTGGTGTTCATGCCTGAGTATAGACTGGTTTATTCAATGTATTCAAGCATCCTATTTTTCCTGTATTACACTTATGAAGATTGATGGTGGTGTCCTATTGAACAGCAAGTTAAGTGCTTGTGTATGTGTACAGTGCACCTTACCTCTTGGGATCAAAGCCTTTTTTTCATTATAGTGAATGGTTCCTAACAACAGACGGTGTGATATTCAGTACTCTAATGAGGGTGTGAGCTACCAGGTTCATTATAGCATAAATGCACTGTATGTTAGTCCTCCTTGTATCACAGCCATGGGATGCATAAAGAGGGTGCAATTGCACTTCCCTGTCTCCCGTCCCTTTTGAACCCTTTGAGTGGGGTGCGTGGTCATGTCAGAAAGAGGCAGGTGCACAAGAGCTGTCTTGCCTCTTTCCAACGTGACTATGCTCATCCCTTCCTGAACAAGCTGACTTCACTGTGCTTGTAAAGAGCACATAGTCACATCGGAAAGGGGCAAGCTAGCCTCTTTGCCCCACCCTCTTTTAACATGACCCTGCTCTTTTCCGAACACTGTGACATCATGGCACTTGGAAAGGGGCACTCCTCCTCCCCTGTATTTCCCAGCTGATATGGAACAAGTGATACCAGACCTGTTACGCTCCACTCTGCTACAGCAGTTTGATGATTCATAACCATGCAATTACTTAATGTTTAAACAAATTGGTACACATGTACAAAGAGAGAGAATCCATTGTTGTTTCCAAGGGGAATTGACACAAGTAACTCACAAGGGGAATTGACACAAGTAACTTTCCAGAGGTGATTTAAAACAAAAGAAAAAGAACAGAAGAGAAGAGAAGAAGGTATGATTCAATATCAAACTAACTACTGTTATGACTGGGAAATTTTAATTTAGCTGTTTTGGACTCTTAAAAGTTCAGTCTTGAAATATCAGCAGTAGTTCTTAGCTTCCTGCATTTCCACATTGGGCATTTTTACACATACCTTAAAGTGCTGGTCTTTCAATCTTCTGGGTTTACAAGTCCACAAGTAAGTTCCGGATGCATTCTTCACACACACACTGACCTGAGGCAGCCTAAAGTAGCCGCAGTTGTAGGTGTGAGGGGCTGCCATGAAAACCAAGTGACCACAGCTGCCTGGAGCAAAGCAGTTTACCAGAAGAACTTTTTACACACAAACATTCTGGGAGAAGTTCTATGCAGAAGTTCAAAGAGCCGGATGTTTAAGATCTGGGTGAGTGATTTAGACGCACAGAAAGTTCAGAATGTAACAGCAAACATGCAGGAGAAATGTGTGTGTAAAAACACCCATTGTGATTGAAAGGTAGTTAAGTTTGGTGATAGATTTGTCAGATGAAGTGGAGGAAGAGTGCTTAATAACTTTTGAACCATACAAGGTGGAGAGAAATCAAAAGGTGGTTTTTAATCCTCAACAAGGATAGGATTTTATGTTTAGCCTACGTATTTGTGCATTTGACCATGCAATTTTAATTTAAGTCAGAAAACTTGGCATCCAAGAATGCTTTTCCCAAGTTGTATGATCAAAAAAGTCATTACCAGCTAGCAGAGAACTCTTTTGCTTCAGGGATTGAATATTGCCTTCCTTAAAAGAGGAGAGCCTTTTTAGAATGTGATGGTTTGGGGGTTTCCAGACTTATAAATGTATTCATTATATTACAGCAATGCATAGTGATGTCCAAGTTATTACACAAACAGAGGGTAACAGGAAGGTCTTATTCCATGAATGCTTTACAGCAGTCAGTTCCCAGCCCGGGTGGGGGCTAGGAGTGAGAGTCTAATGTCCAGATGGGAGGAAGGGCTTTGGCTCGGCTAAGAGGAGAAGAGCAGGCAGACTAATTTCCCCTTCCAGCCTAATGAACTACTTTCCTCAAAGCCCCAAACTCCTGTGCCAGATCTTCCCTTCCCAGCTGTAACTTCCTTTCCCCTCCCCTTCTTTCTGCCAGGAAGCTCAACACCCTTTCGTAGCCACTTGGGCCTGAATCATCCAATCACTTCCACCTCAGGGGCCAACAGGAAGATGGGAATTTCACCATTAATCAGTGAGGTGGCAGGGATGCAAACAATGTTACTTACATCCTGGTAGCATTTGCTGGTCTGAATAATTGTATTTCATGAGATTTGTTTTGCCCAGCTCTGCTCTCACTTTCAAAGACAGAGAGACAAAGTGATTCGAATGACATCTTTTGGACCAACTGTTGTTGGTGGAATTAAGCAAGCTTTCGAGCCACACAGGGACTTCTTCAGGCATGTCGCATAGCCAGTAGAAATATATTAAATTATCAAATATAGAGCAGGTATATATGAGGGGGCATGGAATGGGTGGGAATGGATAGAACAAAAGTGGCAGGTGGGTAAAGAGAGAGAGAGAGAGAGAGAGAGAGAGAGAGAGATGTGCCAGACATTTACAAACAACTGTAAAATTATATATTGGTGTAGAAGAACAACTAAGAAACAATAGGTAGTGGTAAACACACAGAGGGTATTTTCAAACATGATGCTACCGCTGGTGGCCATGCTTACCCCAGTGCCAGATGTTTTCTGTGGGTGGGAGCAGAGTACTCCCCAGACCATGAGAGGGTAACTCCAGGTCGTGCACTGGGCTCCCTACCAGCGCACATCCTAGAGTTAAGCCCTGCCACGGTCCAGGAAAAGCAACCGTGGTAGAGCGGGCCATCATGTCTGATGGCCCGTTCTACCTAACTCCGGCCAGTGGCCAGAGCTTTTCCAAGCTTAGCAACCTCATAGGCCACCACATTCACCCTGGCCATGCTGAGCAGCACAGGGGGCGGGACCATGTCCACATGTTCCCCTGCCCTCTTCCCAACCCCAGCCACCAGCATGTTCAGCGGCGGGGCCAGATCCTGCTCGTGTCTCACCATGGACAGGATCAAAGTGTGACGGTGCTCAGCACAGTCACGTGTAAAAATACCCCGACATGGCAAACATATGTGCTGGGGATATAGCGGGAAACAGCTTATCAGGAGAAGGAAAAATGCATATCAAAGGATGAGTTAAGTATTCAGCAGACAAGATCAGTTACAGACAGGGAGACAAAGTGGTTAGAATGATTTCTAGGAACTTGGTACAGAGGAAAACCAAAATTAAAAATGCAGTAGACTGTAAGACATAACAGATATTTGTAGTGTCTCTGTTACGCCACCTATTATCTGATACTTTTCCGCTGCCACCACCCTAGATATTGTAGGCCATGAGTTCCATCCCTCTAGGGAAGATGAGAACTCTACTTTTTCTTTAAACAGATAGGCCCGCAAGCCAGAATAATTCAGTTCCCAATTACTGCCACCAGAGCGTACAGAGGCATATTCGCTAACACACACAGATCTTTTAGATCAGAAAAAGGAATATTACTTTAATGGTATTTTAAACCAAGCATCACAGGCTACAACCATACGAGGTACTTTGAATCCTTGAGCAAGAGCAATTGATCAGAACACAGTTAGGCTCGAGGGCCCTTTTTGTAGCATCTAGCCTAAACTGATCCCTCAGATGTAACATTTAATTACTCACAGCTTTAGGTGCACCTTTGCCTTGCAGCAAAGGGCTTCAGTCCTTAGGTTCAGTTTAGTCCAAACAGGTTAGGAGCCATTCCTTTAGCTCCATAGAGTTCCAAACAAGTCCATAGCAAAAGGGAAGTATATCAGAGCAAACAGAAGTAAAGTGGAGTGGAAGTCTCCTCTTGAGAGGCGTGGCTTTGGTCTTTTTAAAAGTCCCCTACCCCTCTTTTGTGATTGGTCTTTGGGAGGTTACCTGGCTGTACCTACTCCAATCAGAGAAAGATCCCCCCAGCCATGCTGGCTGTAGGCCCCTTCCCCCGGTATTGCAAAATCCTGCCATGCGGTCAGTCGCGAAACCAGGCCTAGTCAACCTGGAAACCAGGGTGTCAGTGAAGGTCACATGGAAAGGCAGGGTTGCTCCTAGCAGCTTCTGCCACATACAGGTCCTTGCTAAGTCATTCAAACCACTTTGTCTCTGTCACTTGGGACCAACATGGCGACCACATTCTACCACTGGATTTCAAAGATAGCACAGAGGTTGGGCTTGATGTTCATATAGCTTAATAAAGTGCATTCATTCCTGACCCTTTCCTGCTTCTGCAGTATGCCAGGAAGCTGTCTGGGAAGCCTTTCGGATTTTTCTGGATCGGATTCCTGATACCAGTGAATATCAAAACTGGGTCAATGCCTGCCAGCGAGAAACCTTCTGCATATTTGATATTGGAAAAAATTTCAGCAATTCCCAGGAGCATCTGGAGATAATCCAACGGGTAAGAAGAACCTGATCCCACCCCTTTAATGCACATGGCCATAGAAGATAAATCACAGACAATGGAGAGGATACTGAGAAATCACCTTTCACTGGGGAGAGGTGTGTGGGGAGAAGGGGTGTGTTAGACTAAACATGTAATACTAAATTAAACAAGGGGCATCCGTTTAAACATAATGTTTAAGTGTATCTCAAACTGTGTTGGGATATTGACACTGGTTGCACCCCGTGTTCAAATGTGCCCCATGTTTAAGACATGCACCCAATTGTGGAGGCAATGGGTGTTCCCCTCCCTATATTTCCTCAGAACGCAGGCACAGCCTCCTATGGATGGGATTTCTAAGCAGTTGTGAAAGCACTTTCTTCTGTGCTTGGTCTTGCAGAGTAGGTGCTAAATGTCCCTTGCAGAGGTTGCCGCCTTGAGGGATATGCAAATTGCCTTCCATTGGGAGGTAATTTCAGGAGTGCTTTCATAGTAATCAAATGAAAAGCTGAGTTTACAACTCGCTTTCAACTGGCACATTTATTTATGTTGTTCCCTTTAAGGGAAATAATACTTGTGCTTCATGAGGACAGATATGGGCAGGAAGGAGCTGGCCAGAGCAGACCCGAGTTCCCTCCAGAAAACACAGTACTTTGTTGATCCAATAACCAGAAGCTGATACAAACACACTACTCAATATCTTTAAACGTAATGCTCCCAACATGCTCCACAGGGAACACGTGAGTTGATATAGCAATGCAATTGTGTTTGCATCCCAGGTTTACTGGGAGCCAAACATGTGGACAAAACAGTGTTCAAATCGTTAGGCTGCTTACACTCAACTCTCAAACACATGCTGCTGGGGCCATGTACCACCCAATCAATGTTACTTTTAAAGATGCACAAAGACTCACAAATATTTGTTCTATGGCTGAATATACCTGGTAAAAACCTCTTCTTTTTTAATCTTTTTGCAGAGAGTAAAACATAGAACCTTCCAAGAAAGGTAAGTAGAGCAAAAGTAAAGTGTTCAAACAGTTGATGCCACTCCCTTTTAATATATATATATATATATATATGGGTATGAGAGAAATGTGTTTGTGCATATACGGTATTGAGTATGTGTACAATGTTGTATATACAAGAGAGATAGGTTTATAATTACAATAAGGACTGCAGAAACATCTCTGTTACCACCTTCCTACCTGGTGGGAAGGAAAATTCTGAATATAGTATGAGTAAACATACGGAGCGTTTTTACATGCCCCGGCTTTCCCCTGGACTTCAAAGTGAGAGTTCTGCAAACTCGCATGCGGAAAGGGGGGGGGGGGAATAGACGCCCCTCCCCTGACTCCTGGAAGTCATCTGATTGCCATTGTAAACAGTGGCACTGGGCAACACCTGCATGTTTTGAGACCCAAACTTGTAAATCCCACAAGTCTGGCTCTCAAAACATGCAGTTGCCCGGTGCTGACTTTACAATGGCGCCTGAACAACTTCTGGGAGGGTGTGTGTGAGCATCTAACACACGAGTTTGCAGAACCTGGACTTTCCGGGAGAAAGCTGGAGTGTGTAAAAATGCCCCTAGAGAGATTGTCTCCATGAGATTTACTAAAACACATAGGTCATGATCCTTAACCTCCGTGTCCTGGATCGGACCCTGCAGTCGTTTGGGGGTGCCCTCTTGGAGGATCCCTGGGTTTTCCAGGTGGCAACCTTTGAGAGGGTATTCTCGGTAGCCACCACCCCCCTGGCTGTGGAACTTCCTCCTGCTGGAGAGCCGCCTCTCCCTGGGTCTCCCCTCCTTCATAAATCCTGTCAGACCTGGCTGTTCCGCCAGGCATTCAGCAAGGGAGATGGGTAGTTGGGTGGGGGGATGTTTTGGGTTTCATTTTCTTTGGGGGGCTGGCGGGGTTTTAGTCTGGCCTCTGTGATTCTTAATTTTAATTAATTTTAATTATTTATATTGTTTTACATTGTTTTATTACTTTGTATTTTTATTTGTTGTACTGAGCTGCCATGTGGCAGGAGGGGGCGGGTTAGAAAGTACTGGATAAATATTTATTTTTTAAAGGAAAGAAAAAAAATGTTGTTGGGGAATCGTGACCATGTGCAAGAAAATTATCCCTCTCACTTAAAACCTCCTTAAAAAAAATATTAGCCAAAGGCCAAAAGAAATCATAGATGAGGAAAAAAAATCAGTACACCACAGTTTAGGGCCTTTGGATAACTTTTGCAGTAATGTATACATTTATACTTTCTTTTAAAATCATCACGCTTCCCTCCAACACATTATAAGGATACAGCCCATAGAGTATTAGCTATGTTCAGCTACTCAGCCAATCCTGTCATGCAGAAAATTGCCTCTAAACAAGCAATAAAAGTAGCAGTTGATGGAGATCAGTCTATCCCTCTCGTGGTCACCTCACAATATGTGAAACTCAGCTGAGAACCATTCACTGAGTAACGTTATTAAATACGAATTTTCTTGTTCCCTTTCTTTTTATAAAAATCCTTACAAAAATTAGTATAACTAAGGAACCGTGTGTAAATCCACGTGATAGCTGCACGGCAGCGACCCAACGTGCCCCGGGGAGAAAAACGGTGGCAGACACAGGCTGGGCCACGCCACCCAACAAAACGTGCCTAAGGGTAGGGAGGGGGGGCAGGGAGAACCAGGAACATGTGGCAGGCCAGCCCCACCCCCCCATCACAATGGGCAGTCCTGGTGGCCAATGATGGCCAGCCATGGGGGCCCCAATCTGGGCCAGGCAGCCACAACCCAAGTCAGGTTGGTGTCCCTGGAATAGATGTGATAGCCTGATGTGGACCACCTTGGCTTGGTCAGGCAGTCTGTGATCTTGGAGGTTTTCCAAGGTCACATCTCAAGCTGGCCACCGACATAGCCCGGAGCAATCCTGGGCCAACATCTGAAAGTGCCTGCACACATGTGCAGGTGAGGAACAGGAAGAGCATGACACAGTAATCCGCTGTTATATCTATTTATTTTATTGTCAACTTAGAATCTAATCAATTAAAAAAGGCCAAGTAGTTTCAGGTGCTACAACTTGTCTCATTTCTCCTGTAAAATATATCTTCATATTTTTAAAACAGTTTTTCTTGGTCCCTTGTTTTGTGAAGGACCCAGATAAACAATAGAGTAAACTAACTAACAAAAAAGGCAGCCCTAGGCACAAAGAAATAGGCACGAAGAATAATATTTTTTTTTGTTGAATCTCTTTTAAATTACAAAATTAGTTACAGAATTATAGCAAAGGAGATGTAATATTTACAAACAAAGGTGGTTTTTCAATTAAAGTTGCCCATAATATTAAATTCAAACATAAAAAACCTGTCCATTTAAGACAGAGGTTAAGGCAACAAAAAGCATGGAAATTATAAGTTAAGGCTCCTGCCTTAACGTATATGCCATTTAAGCAGTAAAGTCGTATATTCTCACATATTGTGCTCGCTTACAACTTAGGCTCCATGCACCTACATTTTGTCTTGGTCTTTCAGCACCAATCCTCTTCCTCTGCAGGTTGAGGGCAACACTGAAGCTGAGGGATAGTGCAGTAGAAATGCTTAATTAGACTATAAGAATGTTCATATTTGAATTTGTACTGTTACAAACTTTCACCCAAAATGCAATTTGTTGGGTTTATTTGTTTAATGAAACCATGCAGACTAGTGAACAGGTGGCAACCGATCCCCAGAATGCTCACTTAAGAAACTGGAGCAGGGGAAGAGGTCACCAGAGGCAGCCTGAGCTCTGTCTTTCATTGATTAGGGGTAAGAACTGGATCCGGGGGGGAGATCTAGGAACTAGAAATGGGCTATATAAAAACCTGTCATGGGCTACATTTCTGGTCTATGGAACAGTAGACTAAAGAGTGCTGCCTTTATACTGACAAGCCTGACCTCAATAAATTGGAAATTTAGTGGGGTGGGGATTCAGGGATGCAAAATTATAAATACTTCACTAGCTAGAAAAAAAAAAAAAAAGACACACACTTTTTTGGCAAGAGAGCAAGTCGATTTTTAGAGCCTAGTAGAAACCCTAGCCCATCAATTGGGGAAGAAGACTGAGTGGGGACAGAGTGTGTCTTCAGACATGTGCCTCCATTACCCACCCATCATGCATGGTGCATGACTACATAGGGCACCAATGCGACCCTGCAACATGCATGATGGGTGGGTGATAGGTGGTGGGCAACAGTGGTGTGATGCTTGTCTAAAAACACCCTCTCTGTTCCCACTCAGTCTGCTTCCCTAATTGATGGGCTAGGCTTCATTCCCCACACATTTCACCACCTTCTTCTTCTTCTTCACATCAGTGGAATTCCGAATCACCCTTCCATACACACTCAGTCACTCCCCCACCCCCCCCACACACACAGTCACTCCCCCACACTCAGTCAGTCATTCTCCCTCCACACATGCACACACAGAATCACTCCCCCTTCCTCCCTTCATGGGAATAGGCCCCCCAGTGAGACGGGGGTGGGTTGATGGGAGGGGGATTGGGAGTGAGAGGAGGTAAGTCCCCTCTGCTACCCTGTTGGGGAGCCTGTCAGGGGGCAGGAGTCAGGCTGGTGGCATCCTCCTGGGGGATGAGGGGGGTGGCAATAGTGGTTGGGGGGAGGATTATGGCCCTTGTTAGGGGAAACATCAACACAAGCAGAGGGAATCAATGACTAGTGCCAATTCCCTGCTCAGCTACCCCGGGCCCAGATAACTAGGTGATCAAGGTCTCAGAAGACCAAGGTCTGTTGCTGGTACTGCGCAACGTGAGGTTGGTTGGGAATAAATAGGGCTGAAACTCAGCTCGATTGTCTCAACAGTTCTCGAGTAGAAGCAGGGGGTGTTCCTGTCTCTCCTCGAGCCGAGAAACCCCCCTCTTCTTGTCGAGAGCAGTCAAGAATTCGAGGGGGCAGGGGTTGCAGGCAGGGGGGATGACAACACGGGGGCCAGAGGTTAGTAGGGGGCAAAGACAAGCCCCCTGAGTACCTCCAGCCCCCGCCCGGTATCCCTGCCTGGGGTGGAAGGAAAAGTTCAGGCGGGGACAGGGACAGGGGTGTACTTACCATCCAGGGGGGTCCCAACACCCCCCACCCCCGAGGTGCTCCATGCCACGCTGGACCCCTTCCTGGGTATTAAATTTAAAACAGCACACACAAACACACACACAGCTGGAACATGCTCAGAGCGCTGCTTGACTCTGCATGCCCTTTTCAAAGATGGCAGCCCCAGAGCCGAGCAGCACTTCTGAACATGCTCAGCCCTACATTCCCTTTTCAAAGATGGCGGCCACAGGGCCGTGCATGCTCAGGAGAGCTGCTCGGCCCCGTGGGCATCATCTTTGAAAAGGGCATGCAGAGCCAAGCTCTGAGCATGCTCCAGCTGGGGGGGTGGGGGCTTTTAAACTGAAGACCCAGGAAGGTGCCCAGCATGGCATGGAGCACTGTGGGAGGGTCAGGAACGCCCCCCCCCCGATGGTAAGTACACCCGTGCCTGAACTTTTCCTTCCCCCCCAGATGTGGAGGTCAGGCAGGGGCCAGAGGTACTCAGGGGGGGCTTGTGTTTGCCCCCTGCTCACCTCCAGCCCCCATGCAAGACCCCCTCCCCCTGCTTGCGACACCCTCCCCCCCCCCGAGTAATTTGTGAGAACTCAAAGGAGGGGCGAGAACACCCGAGATCTTACCCCCCCATCTTGATTCTCGTGAATTTCTCACAAGAATTCCCCCCTCCCTTACTTCAGCTCTAGTAATAAATCATCTATAATTCAAGATGTCATCTTGGATTGGGAAGCCGACCTCGTTTGCATGACAGAGACTTGGCTGGATGAGTGTTCCGAGCCAATTTTGGTAGATCTCGTTCCAGCCAGTTACTCTGTCCAGCACCAGCCCAGACCTGAAGGTTGGGGGGTGGGTAGCTATTGTTTTTAGGGATGGGTTGGCCGCACTGAGGTTTTTAGTGCAAACTGAGTAGAATGGAGTGCATCCACCTTGTGATTGATTTGGTCAGAGGGGATAGACTAGAAATTCTTTTGGTGTACTGTGCACCCCACTGCACAGCAGATTCCTTGTCTGCTCTGGCGACTCTGGTCTTGGATCTGGTTTTGAAGTCCCCTAAGCTTCTTGCCTTGGGTGATTTCAATATCCATGCTGAGACGGGATTGCAACGGGCGGAGCAGAAATTCATGGCCACCATGGGTCTGTCCTAGGCGGTATGAGGCCCAACACATGAATGGGGAAACACTCTGAATTTGGTTTTCTGCACTGACCTTGAGGTGCGGGGTCCGATGATTGGGGGTGTGTTGTGTTCACCCTTGCCGTGGTTGGAACATTACCTCCTGCGTACCTCCATCCTAGCGCACCTGCCTGACCATGGGGGTGTGGGCCCAGTTCGGATGGTCCATGCCCCAGGAGACTTATGAAACCAGAAAGGTTCTGGAATGCTCTTGGGAAGATACCTCTTGACCTCGATGGTCATTCCATCGATGACCTCGTGGCCATTTGGAACAGCTGGCTAATGGAGGTTGTCGATCTGGTGGCACCTAGGTGTCCATTTCCAGTGCGTCATCTCCACAGGTCCCCATGGTTCACAGAGGACCTGGGGTGTCTGAAGAACAAGGGAGGCAGTTGGAACGATGGTGGCACTGAACTCGCACCTAAGATGACCCGTTGCAACATAGAGTATTTTTGAAGTCCTTTGTCGTGGTGGTGAGGGCAGCAAAGAAACTGTTCTTTGCTGCACTTATTGCATCTGCTCAGTCACATCCAGTGGAGCTGTTCCAGGAGGTGAGAAGTCTGGTCGGTCCAGCCTGTCTTTACCTGGAACCGAATGCATCCATGGCCCGTTGTGACATGTTTTTCAAGTACTTTGTGGACAAAATCGCCTGCATTGAGCATGACTTTGACTGCCATTTTAGAAGCAGTAGCAGAGCTAGAGGTTAGAAATGCCCTGTCTGGTCATGGTTTGTGGGATGAATTTCAATTGGTGATGCCTGCCGATGCAGCTGATGTGTTTGAGCCATGACTTGTGAATTAGATCCTTGCTCGTCTTGGTTAGTAAGAGCTACCAGGGAGACAGTAGGGCCAGTGCTGGTGAGAGTTATCAACACCTCTCTTCAGGAGGGGAGGGTACCAGGTTGCCTTAAGGAGGATGTGGTCCAGCCCCTCCTCAAGAAACCATCACTTGACATTGGTTCCCTGGCTACTTACTGACCTGTCTCTAACCTTCCCTTTTTAGGGAAAGTTATTGAACATGTAGTGGCTTGTCAGCTCCAGGTGCATTTGGAGGACATCTGTTTTCTTGATCCCACACAGTCCAGATGTCTCCCGGGTTATGGCACAGAGGAGACTGAGCTTGTTGTGGCCTTAGTCGACAACCTCCTTGTAGAATTGAACATGGGTTCAATGACCCTGTTGGTCCTATTAAATCAATCTGAAGCTTTTGACACCATTAATCATGAGTTTAATGAATTTATTTATTTATTTTAAAGAGTTGTTGGTGGCTCGCCTGCGGGACCTGGCGGGGTGGATGGGACTGTTTTGCAATGATTCTGTTCCTACCTCGCTGATAGATCTCAGCAGGTGGTAATAGAAGATTTTACTTTGTCCCCTGATGGCCTCCCATGTGGGGTCCCACAAGACTATTTTATCCCCTCTCTTGTTTAACATGGATATGAAGCCACTCGGGGAGGTCGTGTGCAGCTGTGGGGTACATTGTCACCAATATGCTGATGACACCCAACTGTATTTATTTATTTATTTGCCGCCCTCTCCTGCTTTCACAGCTTGAGATTGCTCACAATATATAAAAATCAATCATAACATAAAATCACATAAAACATTAAAACAACCCATGACAGAGCAATAAAAACAATATACATTTCCCACCTTACCCCCCGGCCCCCCCCACACACACACACACACACATCTCCATCCCCCTCGCCAAAAGCCTGGTGGAACAGCAAGGTCTTACTCAATATTCAGAAAGAGGGGAGATCTGGGTTTCATCCAAACCAGGTCTGCTGTCTCATTGCTGTCCTGGTGCTTGGCCCCTGTGGGGGATTGAATGAGGTCAAGCCGATTGAAGCTCAATTCCGATAAAATAGAGGTGATGCTGGTAGGTGGATCTGGGTGAGGAGTTTTCTCTTGCTATTGGGGGCATCCATCCTCCTTTGGGTCCCTCTGTGCGGCAAATGGGGGTGCTCCTGGATTCACAGGTACTCCTGGATTCCCAGATGTTGGCTTTGGCCAGGGGCCCCTTTCGCCAAATACATCTGGTGAAGAGACTCTGCCCATATGTCTCAAATTTCAATCTCACCATCGGCATCCATGTGTTCGTCACCTTGAGGCTGGACTATTATAACGCACTCTACATGGGGTTGCCCTTGGTGATGGTTTGGAAGCTACCGCTAGTGTGGAACACGGCAGCCCGTCTCTTGACTGGGACAAGCCACAGTGAGCATACAACACCTGTGCTCTGAGCACTGCACTGGCTGCCTATTGTCTTCCGGGCCCAATTCAAAGTGCTGGTTTTGACCTTTAAAGCCCTTCCCAGCCTGGACCCTGCCTATCTGAGAGATCGCCTCACCCCCTGGGCGGCCCCTGCAGTCATCTGGGGGTGCCCTCCTGGAGGTCCCGCGTTATCAGCGAGTTCGGACGGACAGGAGGGCATTCTTGGTGACTACGTCGTTGCTCTGGAATTCTCTCCCAGTGGAGGTTCACCTTAGCCTGAATATTCACGCCTTCCAGTGAAACTGTAAGACCTAGCTCTTCTGCCAGGCATTTGGCAAGGGAGGGGTGGGTGGGATGGGTTAGATGGGTTGGGTGTGAGGGATTTTATGCACTAGTCTGAGTCAGGGTTTTATTATATTTTTATATTGTTATTCATATTTATGTATCGTGTTCATTTTTATATATTTATATTGTGATTGTGTTTTTATGGTTTGTAAGCTGCCCGAGTCGCTTTAGCGAGAGGGGGGCAACATAAAAATGGAACAAATAAATAAATACACTCTATCACTTTCCCACTCCCCCCCAGCACACACACACTCCCTCCCCCCCTGAAAATAATGTTGGTACTTTTTAAAACTGTGCGATAATAAGGCTGGCCTTTTCTATGGCCATTTTTTAATGGACCACTGCTGGGGTTGTCAGTCCATGTGTGGCCAGTGAGAGCCACTGCAAGGGTCATGCATTGGGGGGAGGGCACAGATGAGGGCGCAACTATCTCCACCCATGGAGCAACCCACCTTTTTGATGATTGCCCCCATGAGTTGGTGGTGGGTGGAGATGCTTGGGTCGTGGGAGCACACACCCACCTCTGAATTCAAACAGAACACTCCCACACGTATCCCATGGGTGGACATGAGTGGGAGCATTTCATTTTAAAATGGCCTAGGTCTCTCTTGTAAAGAAAGAGGTATTAAAGAGTATATCTTAACAAAGTGTATGGAATTTTTTTGAAGGGAAGATAATGCTTGGACTCCAGGGCATTACCATGATAAATATAATAAATACCAATAAGATACAGTAGAGGATAGATTTTTATGTAGGCTAGCATCTAACACAAATCGGGTCCTTAGAGTTAAGTGGCACCAATTAAATCTCTGCATTATATTTTCTGAAGGAGTGCCTACAATGCAAAATTGCTAAGGGAAGCAACAGGGATCACTAGTCTAAATAGATATCTTAAAGATGTAAACGTGAGGGAAAGAATCCTTTGTGATGATTCAAAGGGGAAGAGAAAATTTCCCAAGGTTTCTAAGGCCCTTTTCACATGGGCTGCGGTGGGTGGGGGATGGGTGGGCTGCGCGGTGGGTGGGTGGGCGGCGCGTTCCCATGGACCCTCACCCACCTCCATGCATGGAGCATCAGGCATTGTTGCCTGTTGCTCCATGTGTGGGTGATGGGTGGAGCGTGGGAGCGTGTATGCACCCCCACCCACTGCCCACGCTGTTCCCACGGGTGCCCACCCATCCCTCCCACACCCGCTGCGGCATTCACACTGGCACACCCCCACCCACACATGAGGGGGGGCATGTGAAAAGGGTTTTATTTCCATTTCTATTGGCGCTAAGCAACTTAGGAATAAGAACCCATACTCTGTTTGTGTTAAAAGGAGAAATGTCAATATTATCAGTATGTACTGGAACTGTGATATGAAAAATAAACTATTTTGAAATTATAATGGACTCTTTTTTGGCCCCACCATTGTCCCTGTGAGAGCTGAGGTATTGTGGATAGTAATACATTTCTGAGATTGTAGCGAAAACTCAATATTGTAAACCTGGTTCTAGAAACTGTATGGAACCAGTATCATCTATTTTTATGATGAGCTTGGTTTCTTTTGTATTGGCTACAGATCCTGTGCAACAGATCACCCATTCAGTTCTCTCAAGTCAGTTGCAATGTAGGACCTGATGTAGTGGTGCCTTTTTGCTATTTATAAGCCATTTACTGTTTTAACACAAGTGCCACACTTGTTACTGGAAGCCCTAGGCATAATACTGTTCCCTAATACAATTAGAGTCATGCGTTAAGCAGCCTGCTAGGAAAGACATCCATAAGCACAAAAGAGAATTCTGTACTGCCAAGTAGTAGTAGCATATACAAGTCCTAAACCTTGACAAGCTTAGATGGGTCTCTTGCCCACCATTGCCTTAAAATGCTATTGCTTAGAACAAAGAAGTTTGGACCCGTTCTTTTTTGAACTCTATAATATACAAGTCCTAAACCTGGCAAGCTTCATTCGAACAATGAAGCTTAGAGCCATTCTTTTTAGACCTTCCTGCAAACACATACACACACACTTAATGCCGCCCTCCTTTATCTCTCTCACACACACACGCACACACACTGTTCCCCAGATTTAATCACCTCCATTGCAAAGACCAGTCCACCACTGCCACCGCTACTGCTGCTGGCACCACCACCACCATTTTGAAAGACCCTAGTGTACGCACGTGCACCGTGGCCACATTTCCTGTCTTGCATTCTGGGAAATGTATTTCCAGCATGCCAGAGAGGAATCATGGTCGTGGTCCCAGCGTGCACACAGATGCGGTGTACCTGGGCCTTTCAAAATGACAGCAGAAGCAGCAACAGCAGCAGCAGCAGGCAGGTGAGTGATCCGAGCGGCAGGTAGATAGGCAAACAAGAAACAGGCAGACAGCAGGAAGGCACGCAGATGCAGGGTGGTAGCGTTAGTCCCCTCCCTCACCCAAGCTGCTGCTGAGCAGGGTTCGGTGGGGGGGTGTAGTTTTAAATCCCCTTTTAGTGCCCTACCCCCCTTATGCTCGTAGGCTGTGGAACTCCTTCCCGGTGGAGGCCTGCCTGGCCCCATACGTCCCCTCTTTCTGAAGACAGCGTAAGACCTGGCTGTTCCTCCGGGCCTTTGGAGAGGGAGACGAGTAGGGTGGGGTGGGTCCAGAGTGGGTTCTTTCTGCCCTTTTAGTATATTTTTAGTATTTTAAATAATTTTAGACTGTATACTATTGCGTATTATGTGATTGTGTTTTAGTATTATTATTATTATTATTATTATTATTGTTGTTGTTGATGGTATAATGTTGTATGCTGCTCTGTGAGCAGGAGGGTTGCAGGATAGAAGAATACAGAAAGAAAGAAAGAAAGAAAGAAAGAAAGAAAGAAAGAAAGAAAGAAAGAATCAAGTTCCTAGCTCCGCAATATTAATTCAGCCAATTTGTATATACATAACATTTTCAATTTCTGTTTTTCTAGTTTCACATAAATCTAATATTTCTTTGACTGTAGTCCACAAACCATTTTCTTTGCAGTAGTCCCTCACAACTTGTCATAAAGATGCATACCACAAAAATACAAGATGTACAATATGGTAGACAGGGGCATAGGTGCGTGCATCAGAGACCCATTTCATTTTTGTTATTAAAATTCTTATCGACAATTTTCATTTTTATTTTTAACTTTCATTTTCATTTCCATTGATTTCAATAGGAAATGGTTTTCTGGCTGTAACTTCTTCATATTTCATATTACTTGCATGACATTTGGACAGATTATACCCCTCATGAAAAGTATCATTCCCACCATGTTTCATAAAGATTGGACAAATGGTCCTGATTTGATTAGCAATTTAATCATTTTATGGTTTGCACACACATTTCCAGCTGTAACGTCTTTATTTTCCATCTGATTTGGATTTAATTTGAACTGGTTGTTTCACTCACCAAAGGGATCATCTCTCCCAAATTCCAGAAAGATTGGACAAAGGGTCCCAATTTTATAAGCAATGTACATTTTGTGATTTTAACAGAAGTTGCAAATTTCCTTAAACCACTTGCAGGTATCACCTCTGTTTAGATGATAGAGGTTTTACTAGATGCAGAGATCTACTTTTTGGAGCATTTGTAGAGGATGAATAAGACAGGAGGAGGTAGGCAGAACAGAAGAGGAGCAGGGGCCAGAGGCACTGGCATAGGCGTCACCCCAAAGTCTGTGGTGGCATACATGGGGGAGAGTAGGTACACACTTCTGCTTTTAGAAGCACTTGCAGTGAAGCTGAATACTGCAGCACACACAGTTGCACACACAAAGCAGTGTGCCAGCCTACGAGCCACACAAGATCTAGCCATGGTGGAGGTTATGCAGCTTTGCAGAAGCTTATATTTTCTCCCCAATGCCCACTAGGGATCGGCGAACAGAACCAAGTTCGGAAATTCGGTTCGGTCGACTGAACTATTCGAGTTCAGTCTGAACTTCCAAACAAAATTCGCAAATTCAAACCCCATTGAACTAAATGGAATATTATCTTTTAGGGATGGGCCAACAGAGCCGAGTTCAAAAATCGAGTTCGGATCGGAAGTTCGGTTTGGTCGACAGAACTGGTCGAGTTCGGTCCGAACTTCTGAACCGTGTTCACCCATCCCTAATGCCCACCCCCAAGCCTCCCTGATTTCAGTGATTGGGTAGTGGAAAGTTGGAAGCCTGAGAAGCATCTGCAGAGAATGAGCCTCTCATAGCAGGAATTCTGTTATATTTGTCACAGTGGTACTGTGATGCCAATTGTCCAGAAGAAATGTCAAATGTGTATCCTCATTCTGTGCTGTTCCCACTCCAACCCCCCTGCTTCTTACTGGGAAGTTGGAAGCATCTGCTTCGGAAAGAGCGACTAAAGGATTCTCTTATGTCTACTGTCACAGTGCTGCAGGATACGTTTGGCATGCCAATTGGCCAGCCTGGATGTGTCAATTATGTCTCTTGATTTCTTGGATGCTTTCCCCTTCCCTCTGCCTTGCTACCTGAGTCCCGGTTATGTCCTAAAATGTTCATTTTTGTCTCAAAAAGTTCAGGACTAGTGATTTTAACAGAAATCATGCAAATAAAAATGTTCAATTGCTTATAGAATTGGGGCCTTTTATCCAATCATTCCACATTTTGGAAGGGATTATCCTGCGGTTGAGGGATATACCATATCCAAATTCCATCCACATTGGATGGAAAACAACGACCATAC
This sequence comes from Sphenodon punctatus, assembly GCA_003113815.1. Lineage (NCBI taxonomy): Eukaryota > Metazoa > Chordata > Lepidosauria > Sphenodontia > Sphenodontidae > Sphenodon > Sphenodon punctatus. The sequence continues at coordinate 10,935,230 of QEPC01001041.1, read as the reverse complement.
AGCTGGAAATGTGTGCGCAAATCATGAAAACTACTTTGCTTATAAAATAGAAACCCGTTATCCAATCTTTATGAAATTTGACAGAGATAATTCCTTGCAGGAGAGGTACAATCTTCCAAATTTCATCCAAACAGGATGGAAAGCAAAGACGTTACAGCCAGAAATGCATCAAAAACTATTATGCTTATAAAATCAGGACCCTTTGTCCCTGCACTAGGAATAAGGACACAAATACGAAGGATATTGGGTAAAAGCTGGCCGCAGCTGTATTTATTGAATCCAATCTTAATTAACCTGTTAAGAAAAACAAAACCAATTAATCAAATGTATCCACTCTAATACCTTAAAGAGCGGTGGATGAGATCAAAGCCCAATTAGCCTGAATTTAATTCTTTAAACCCTCGCCTTGCGAAGTAAAACCAGTATTAGCCAATTAATCTCATTTGTATTATTACCGTGCCAATTAAATACCAATTAAATTGTTCCCAATTAAGGTGATCAAACAACAAGGGGAGTGCCATATCAAATCATTATCCAATCCAAATTTTTCTTCACTCCCCACTTTCAGTATCATAGAGTTCCCAACTTTTGGATTGGAGATGCCACTCCGCTCCCCTTCCCATGGACCACATTGATCCATTTCTGTGAAGGACAGATGTTGCTGATGCATATTTCAGGACCACTTGGATCCTCCCCATACACCCATAACATCTCCCCTTCCTTCCTGGGATCATCTGGGGTGTCCATCCCCTAATTTGCTTCCCAGGCTCCACCATGCCGGATGATCCTGATCATCCTCCACTGTACCCAGGCTATAAAGCCCTTACCAATTTACTGTACAGTACTGAAAACTGCCACAAGTTCAGCAGCTTCACTTGCTTGAACACCCCCCAATTTAGCTATTTGACTACTTAACATCCAAAAAACTCCCTAAATTAATGTAAGCATGGTCTTTATATTACCAATATACAAATCCAAACCAATCTCGGATAGGTGAACCCCATCCAGCCAATATAGTTGGGTTTGGTCCATCAAATTTCAGGGTGATTAAACCAAACTCCCCCATGCAATCCTATCCACTTCCTAATTTTGACATTAACTTTTTTTCTGGCTCTATCCACCACTCTTGAGTTAACATCCCCAGGCCACCTGATTCTCTGCAACATTTCAGTGAACACCAGAGTGGCCTGGGGAAAAAGCTGCCACAATCTGACCCAATCCTGCCTAATCATAATTGAAAGATCCAAACCAGATCCCTTGGTGAAACCATTCTCACCCAAATGGATCAAAATCAGATCAGGTGGACCACCCCATGACCATTGGCATCAACTGGGGCCACAGCATACCCCTCCGGCCCTTCCAAACCATGACCGCTTTATCAGCCAAACCGAGCTGTGTGCCCCAACTAGTTGCCCGAACCCTTTTTTCAACCTAACAAATGAAACTGTGGCCCAAATAATTCAGCTGGCCTCCTGAAAGAAACAAGGGAAAAAGAAAAAAACATCACTCAACAGCCCTTTATGTATCTATAGCGCCGGGAACAGGCACACATAAGTTCTAAAAACCCCAGAACGCCGGCGCCCAACCCTTTTAATTTCTCCATCAGTAAAACCAACCACAGCAGAAGAAGATGCTGCCCCAATCCGAAATGAATGGGATCTAAAAACCACCCCAGATAACCCCAGCAAACACAAACAACGCCGAAAAACTGCCATAAATTGATAACTAGTTAATGGCTGCCCCGACTGGTGCACGAACAATGATCCAGGTGTGCCAGATCTGAACCTCAAATACTCCTCGATACATGCCACGGGACAAATGAGAGGCTCGACCGACCTATCCAGAGCAACTCTCGAGCCCCTGCCTAACTGATCAGTCTTGGAAAGCCTGATGCACACCTCCATACCTACTCCCCCCGTGGTCACATTGCTAAGCTGCAATTCTCGCCTACAATGGTCAGACCTGGCCTGCACCACCAATTCACTAACCCTTAGAGCTGCGTAAAAGGCTAAAACAAATGCCGCCTTAAACAGACAAACTTTCCCAGCATCAACACAGACCTCACCAAGTTTCCCAACAATATCCTCCAGGACCTTTGGAGACAGCTGCTGTCAGCCCGCATCCGGCCCTGCCTCCGCCAAGAGACAATCTGTTTTTTGTATGTTTATTTAGGGCACTAGCTTCCGCTCTGCCCCAAACATAAAACAAGGAAACAAAACAAAACAACAACACAAAATAATAGAAAACATAAGGACATAAAATTGCAATTATAACACAAAAACAAGTAGCGCAATTAATATATCCAAAAAAAGCCAGAACATAGTTCCCAAGGATAGGACTTATAATCAATCGTATATAATCCCAATCCAATATAAAATTCAACAGCTACTAGTTAGCATGCTGTTATAAAAATCAAATACAAAGTACAAATGGGATAAAAGAGAGGGTAAAACCAAGGGGGAAAGAAAGGCCCTGCAATTTAAGAAAGGCTAGTAGCCCCTCTCTGAGTAACCTCACTAGGGAGATTCTGCTCCCTAATCCTAGACCTCTTCTGGGATGCCAAAAGGGTATAGGAAGCAAGGGCCACCATAGCCTCCCTTCCCATCAGGGAGAGGAGGAACTCATAACATGCCTCAGGTGCAGAGGGAGAATCCTTTGTTAACAGGGGGGATATCCAAACCTCCCTCAGATAGCTGTAATAAGGGCACCGGAGTAAGAAATGGTCCACAGATTCAATCTCACCCATTGGGCAAGAACAAACTCGAGCTGCATGGGGAGAGCACTTATATCTGCCTTCAACCATAGCGGTATGGACATGGTGGAAGCGCAGAAGGGTCAAGAAACAATAATCGCCTTCAGCACCGGCATCCGCTCCAACTCCTGTACCCGAAACATCTTTGACACAAAGGCCAACACCGACCACTTTGCCACTATCGTGCTGGCCGCCAAACCTCTCTTGTGCAATTCCAAACCGAACTGAACCCACTGCTGTATAGGCACCGGGAATACCACAGGCCATCCCTTACCATGAGCAAACACACAGAATTCCTTGATCGCCCTCTCATACATGAGCCATGTCGCCGGAGACACAGAACCCTTTACTGTGTCCATCAGCTCTAACTTCCAAGGCTCCATAACTCCCTGGGCATGAAGTCCTGTTCCTTCCTCGCCTGGGGAGCAAGCTCCCAAAAACACCACATCTGTAAACCTCTCAGACCTAATCTCCCTACGCACTCCTCCACTTGCTCTCCGCTCTTCCTCTGTCCCCTCCCTCACTCTCCCTCGTTTCTCCTGCTCACCTAACCGCCTTCGACCCTTCTCCCTCCCTGCCCACATCCGCTTTGCCCCCTCTCTCCGCTCCTTCAAATCCCTCCTTAAGACCCACTTTTTCCTTGCCGCCTTTCCCAATGCCGGCTAGTCATTCCCATATACCTACTGTCTGCCCTCCTCGGCAGACTGCTGTAACCAACCTGATTGTAACCAAACTAAGCACACGCACCAGAGACTTCGCATCTGCTTGAATGTTTGTTAGTCTTCTCCCCTGTCTCTCCCACTGTCCCCCTCTCCCTATCTCCCCCTCCTTGTCTTTTAGATTGTAAGCCACAGGCAGGGACCACGTCTATTTCTATGTTTTGTACAGCACCAGGTCACATGTCTGGCACTATATAAATAATAATAATAATAATTAATAATGGGCATCAGCTATCTCGTTCTTCACTTCCGGGACATGCCTGGCACAAAACAGATTATACTTCAAACAGCGCAGCACAAAGACCCTCACCAACCGCATCACCCTCTCTGATTTTGAGGATAAAGAATTAACCACCTGTACCACGGCCATGTTATCGCACCAAAACATAACTTTCCTGTCCCTAAAACTGTCAACCCAAACATGCACCGCAACTACAATTGGAAACAACTCCAAAAAGGTTAGGTCTCTTAAAATACCTGATGCATGCCACTGATCCGGCCACCTCTCTGAACACCAGGCACCCTGGAAATAAATCCCCAAACCCACTGCCCCACCTGCATCAGAGTGTACCTACAACTCTGCTTCCAACAGATACAGGTCACACCACAGGCTAACCCCGTTGTGCATCAAGAACTCCAATCACACCTCCAGATCTTCCCGCATCTCATTCATCACTCTGATGTGGTGATGGGGAAGCAAGACCCTGGCCGTCCTGGCGTATAATTGAGAGAGGAAAGCCCAACCAGGGGCAATAACCCAGCAAGCAAAATTCAGCTTAGCCAGTAGGGATTGCAAAAACTTCAGCAGAACCTTACAAGCCATCATGCATGCCCTTATCTCGACCTGAAAATCCTGAATCTTAGCTTGGGGTAACCGTGACAATTCTCTGACCAAGTCCAGCTCTATGCCCAGGTAGGTTAGCACCTGAGTGGGGCCCTCAGTCTTCTCCTCAGCCAAAGGGACACCCACTAACTCGGACACTTCACGGAATATACCCATCAAGTCGGCCCACTCCAGAGACCCCACCTTTCTGATAAACAAATAATCGTCGAGATAACGGGTCGCATGACCCAGTCCTGCCCTTTGTTTGACTATCCACTCTAGTGCAGTGCTGAATTTTTCAAAAGCAGCACATGAGATGGAACATTCCATGGGCATAGTCTTGTCATAATAGAATTGACCCTTGAAAGTGAAACCCCCAAAAGTTCAAAATCCTTAGGGTGAACAGGCAAAAGGCAAAATGCCAACTTAATATCACTCTTTGCCATGAGGGCACCCCTACCACAATCCCGCACCAATTCCACCGCAACATCAAACGACGCATAGTGCACCGTGCAGATGTTCTGTGGAATCGCATCGTTCATGTATCGAACTGTATTCCCCTGGGGTCTTCTTGGGTACAATACCAAGTGGAGAAACTCTCAAATTGCCCATAGGTAAAACTGTGAAGGGCCCCGCAACCCATACCTCTAAAACCGCTTTTGTCAACTTTCTTTCAACAATATCCTCCAAACCACTAACCAATTTCAAATTACAGGCAAACATGTGCACCCGCTCCCCTTCAAATGGAATCTCAAAACCAACACGAAAACCTTCAACAATGTAACTTGCGTCCTGTACCTGTGGGTAACCCCTTAACAATTCCCTGAGTACCGACCATCTAACTGGGGTTGGTGCTGTTACTAACAACCTGCTGTCCCGCACCCCCACCTCGGCCTCCTCCATTCGGGAAGGGGCGCTTGCCCCTTTGACCCCCGCCCCTCCGTCTCTGGCTGTTGGCAATGGAATGAGGCCCGCCACACTGCAAGCAGATATGTTTGAACCTACAGTTGGCACGAAAACAACGTGACGCATCATTAAAATCCCAACATGCCAGCAACTGGCTCCCTTTCTTGCTAGGCTCGCCCCAAAAATTATCAGTCGGTTGCCCAGCCCCCTTTACAATAACATGGCCACTATCAGCCCTAGTCACATCCTTCTCTTGGATGCATTCAAGTCACAAATCGTGGTCTTTCACATCCCATCGCACATCCGGCGCAATGGCCGCATTTTGCCTGAAGGCCTCGTTGTATCTGAGCCACCTGAAACCCTCCTTCGTCAAATAGGCCCTCCTCACAATATCGAAATACTTCCATAGGGCTATCGCCCTCTTGGGAAATGCCTGCATGATTACCCCGGCGTAAATAATAAACGCTGACTCCCAGTTCGCCCAGTTCTTATCAACCTTCCTTCGCTTTGCCTTTTCATACTCCCTAGGTTCCTGCCTCATGTTAGGATCAGGGATAGGATCGCAAAAGAGAAGGGCAAATAAATCAATGTACTCCCCATCCCAGAGTTTTTCTCATGTGGCTTGCATCAAGTGCATCGCAATGGGGTGCGTAACCACCTCTCAGGGGAGGGATCTCACTCCCTGACTGTGCCGCCATCCCTGCATCCCCAGATTGCTTGACCTGAGCACTGCTCCCTGGTGCTACATGACTCTGTCCGTTACCCACATTCCCAGACTGACTCGCAGCCGTAGTCCCCGCCTGTGGGCGCCACACATTATCTAGCCAGACCAAGAGGTTTGGATCCTGCTGCACATGTAGTTGACCCTGTCCAGCTTGCCCTGTTGTCACAACTCCGCCCCCTTGCAGCTGTGTCGACAACCCAACAGCCATTACCGTACCCTCCCCAGCCTGTGAGGACGACACCTGGCTCGAGGCAGTCAGTGCCCACACCCCACAGCTACTGTCACACATCTGCGGCCCTCCAGACCCGTCATTAACCCATCTACCTCCATCCAGATACTCATCGTGCCCCGCTATTGGGGCCGTCTGCACCAGTGAAACCTGCGCCATTACGAGAGAAGGCACACTCCCTGCCATAGGCCGGCTGCCAGCCTCAATGAACGCCGCTATCCTGGTGATCTGTTGTTCTATCCGGTCCATCTTCTGCGCAAGCTGGGTTATTTTCACCAGTTCCTGCACCAGCTGCTGCAGGTATCAGAGCAGCATGCTCACTAGGCTGAGGTAAAACAAGAGCAGAATCACTCAAACCACCAGTCCTAGTTATACACCGATCGGGCCCTCGCTCTGCCCCCCTCGTGCCAACTGCAGTCAGCCTGCCTATGACCCCATCCCACGCATCCATCCTATCTGCAAGGGACTGCAATAGTGCAATCCCTTCATCCTCCTGACCCCTTAGCCCACCTGGAGCCTGCCTTGCCATTACAGCCTGTGTTGCCCTTGCAACCCCACCAGAGGGGGCTGCATCACAAAATTGCCCAGCAACAGCAGCATGCTGCCGAGCCTGCCCTGCCATTCCCACCTGCATTATCCCTGTAGCCCCACCAGAGGGGGGCGCATCACAAAACTGCCCAGCAACAGCAGCATGCTGCCAAGCTTGCCCAGGCAGTCCCTCTTGCATTGCCCCTTCAGCGCCACCAGAGGGGGCCGCGTCACAAAACTGCCCAGCTACAGCAGCATGCTGCCTAGGGCCAACTTCACTAGCTGTCTGGAATGCCCGCTCAGCCACCCTCTGCCCATCGAGGAAGCCAGGCCCCACATCCATCAGGCCATCATTAGTACCCTGAACCCCCAACTGTGCCAGGGGTGGAAGGTCAGCAGTCCTCCGTCTCCCTCCCCCATTCCCCTGCCAGCAGCCTTTTGGCCCCCGCTCATACCCTCCTCCTCCCCGGGACCTTTTCTCCTGCCCATACCAACCCCCCAGCCTGATATCCCAAGCCTGGGAAATGCATGTTTTAGCTAGTCCACCCCCCACCCCCTTCCTTAATGCTGCCTGAGAACTTAGCCTTTGCTGCCACTCTTCAGCCTGCCACCACATCCTCAAGTCCCTCTGCACCATCACAGTAGCCTCGCAAAATCCGCAAGGGGGTGGGAGGTAGAGAGAAGTTCCCAAGGCCTGGATCAGCCCCTTTTGCTGCGCCCGGCTACACATGTCCTGTTCTTCCGCACACTGCCAGCCTAATGAGAGCTGCACAGCATGCTCCACTATCACATGGCCTCAAACCGGCCACTCGATGCAGCGCAACAGCGCTGAGACTACCCAATGCAAACTGCATCCCCAGAGGGATGCAGATTGCAAGCTGCTGCCAGCCTGATCGCTCCCCAACCAGCGGAAAAGATGCACCCCCCACACACACCACTGTGCCTTCTCCCCTGAGTGAAGCGGGGACAAAGGCCCCTTGCAGCACACAGGGGTGCTTAGCAGGGGAATTTTCCAATCCTTCTGAAATTTGGAGGGATGATCCATTGGGTGAAGGGTATAATTGTTCCAAACTTCATGCAAATCAGATTGAAAACAAAGAATGTACAACCTGAACTTTATGTACCAAATTTTTTTAAAATTCCATAAATTTTCATTTTTATTCTAAAATTTTGGAACTACTCCCCCCCCCCCATTTATACTATTGTAATAATGGAAAAGAAAGTGGGATTTTTGTTCTCATTTTTATAAAATGAATTGCACACCCCTACATAGAGCTAGGTTGGAATGGATACCCCAACCCCTGCCTTTCCACAGCAAGGGATTCAGCTGCACCAGGGAGCATGGCCCCATAGGCATGTGGGCAGTGGGCACCAGTGCGGCTGCACCACTTGTCCCTATTATAGATACATTCTTGATGACAAAGTTCAGATTGGTGTTGGAATCTAGGGTTCAGATTTCCTTAACCATTTTGTATTGGTGGAAATATCAGTTTCAGTTAGGGGTGGGAAACCGGTAGAATCCGGTATCCGATAATGCCGGTATCGGGCGTACCGGCATTATCGGATTCGACCCGGTAATCCGGACCCGGTACCGGATTTCGGGGTACCGGATTTTTTT
>QEPC01001041.1:10916421-10926194 GCA_003113815.1 Sphenodon punctatus | reverse complement strand
GAATTTATTTCATTGGTTTCAATGGGGACACAGCGCCCCATTGAAACCAATGAAATAAATCCGGTACCGGCATACCGGATTTAATCCGGGAATCCGGTTTTCATAGAACCGGTAACCGGTAAATCCGGTAGCCGGTAATGGGCCCGGGGTCCCACCACTAGTTTCAGTTTTAACTGAAACAGCTCGAAAATGGCTGTTTTGGTTTAAAAGCTCCCCCCGCCCCCATATGGTTTTGCCAGAAAACACACACAGCTCTGTATCTCTGCGTGTGTTTGCTGGCAAAGATGCTGGGGGAGGGGCGGGGGAGGCTTTCAGACCGTTGGAACCCTGCACATATTCTGGCTTGCGCAATCCCTCCTGCAGCCAAAATATGCACAAGGGGAAGGTGTGAAAGTGGTCTTAGTTATGCAAAAATGCATATGCAACATGATTTTCCTTGAGGATACAATTTAAAAATTTTATGTTTAGCAATCTATTTTCAAATACCCAGAAACTCCCTCAAACCCAGTTTGCAACAGAACACTCCACTAGCCTATTTCAGTGGAAATCTTAAAACTTTCTAAACTCATCTATTTCTTCCTTGGGACTTTTTAAAAAAATGTTGCCTATATTTTTGTTTCTGCTCATACTTTCTATCAGCTAAAAAATGCTTCTTTTTAAAAAATGTAGCCTAGCAAATTTTAGCCCAGAAGATGAAAGTTTGAGAAAGTTGTGCGAGAGTGAAAAAAAGGTGTTTAAAATGGAAATCTGTTCACCCACCTCACTGCATCGGTTCTTACCAATCCTCCTGTAAAGTTTAGATAGACAGACAGACAAAACAGTAGGCTTGGAAATTAGCTAAGAAATTAATTTTGAAATAAAAATTGCTTGTCTGCCTATCATGAAATGTTGCTTGTTTTCTTCTTGGCCAGTATAATTTTCAATACTTCTCCTTACAGCTATAGAGCCAAATGGATTCATTCACTCACTCACTAACAAAACTCTTGTTCTAACGTGAACAAAGACTTGTTCAACAAAATGAGATTTACATTCAAATAAATATTTTATATATATTTTAAATGAAACATTTGTTGTCATTTTGCTACCGTAATTTTAAAAACAACATTATTCTATGTTGTTCTCCTAATGTGACAAAAACATTTTGCCAGCAGCTGATTTCCACCCCCTCCTCTCAGCAATTGCCGGAGGGGTTGCTCCGTCTTTACTTCAGGCCTGAGTATTTCCCCAAGTATCACTTCTTGTTTTGATCCATTTGTTATTGTTGCCACAGCCCATCACAGCCACTTTCCTCCTTAACCAGAAGGATTGGACACACTTCCATCTCATTCTGTCACTCTCTCTCATATGGTGCACAGGGTGCAAGTAGTTTTAAACAATGTGTGTTTTTAGATGAATGGGGGAGCCTGCCAGAGCCTGGAGCTGCCCCAGGGACTCACCTCCATGGTCACCAGTTACAAGCTCCACCTGGGTCCACATCAGATGGATCAGGAGAGTCCCCAGGTCATGGTCTGCCCACACGATCCCCCCTCTGCATCATAGGGTGAAAGCAGACATGACGCTAACCACCCTTTAACCACCATTGATGGTCATATATGCATGTTTCAGGACTGCATAGGGCACCAATACAGCCCTGCAACATGCATAAATAACCACCAAGGGTGGTTAGCATCATGTCTGTTTTCACCCATAGAGTTACGGGCATTCACCCAACACTGTAGGCTGGGGCAATGGGTGGAAGGGTATGGAGCTGCACTGTGTTGTCATCCCCCGCCCTCCCCCCCATAACGGATGGGCAGCAGTACTACATTTGGCCGTTGCCTCAGGTTTGGCCGGCGTGCTCCTGGATGTTGCAGAACACGCCATGCTGGCCTGCCCCTGAACAGCTCTAGCATGCTCTGGGTCGCACTTCTGGTGGGTGCCCTTTAGATGAGCCTGTCAACTCGGGGTGATAGTGGCATCCATGGGCACCCCTGGAGCTTCCATCTGTCTGTTTACACCCAATGTGATGTGCACTTCTTCACCCTCTTTCCTAGGATGAGGGCAACAACTCTGCTAATCTGGGAAAGAGAAACTAGAGCCACTTACACAAGGTGCTTAGAAGCACCTCTTGAGCCCCGTATTCAAAAGAAAAGCCACGCGGGGAGTGTTTACATGCTCCTCACACTACTGAAAGTGACGTACCGAGTCGACTGTTCTCTTCAGCGGCGGCTGCAGACACAGGGTTTTCGAAGAGGCGTGTTCTATAGATCTGAAAATTGAGATCTATAGAATGTGCCTCTTTGAAAGCCCCGCATATGCAGCCACCGCCGCTGAAGAAAACGGGGGCACATCAGTTCCGGTAGCGTAGGGAGCGTGTAAACACTCTCCACGTGACTTTCCTTTTGAATACGGGGCTCCAGACGTGCTTCTAAGCACCTTGTGTAAAAGTGGCCTTAGTAATGAACTTGGGTATACAAAGCCCTGACACTGTGCCAGCAATTTTTTACAGTAACTAATCTAAAGAGTGTGCGCTGTGTTGGTTTCAAAGCTCTGCGTGGTCTGAAAGTTTACATTCTCTCGCCAACCAAAGTTGGTCCAATAAATGTATCTGAAAAGTTGGTCCAACGTATCTGAAATACATTGTCTCCATCTCTTTAAAAAGCTATTCATATAAGCTAGTCCTGGGGCTCAGAAATGATGGTCATAATTCAGGAAGCCCTGTGGGGTGCCATGCCCATTTAGTTGTGAGATTTGTATTTAGAGTTATGAGACTTGGATGCAGATCTGAATTTAATAATAAATAATAATAATACATTTTATTTATATATTGCCTTTTGCCAAATGATGCTTGAAGCACTTCAAAATATCAATAGAAAAATACAATAAAGCGCTATAGAACAACCTAAAATCCATATAAAATCCATTTAACACAGTTTAAAAGAGGAAGGTAAAGGAGGAGGAAAAACCTACATTAAGAAGAACCAGTAGTGGGTTCTCTAAAGGTACCTGGAGAACAGAAAAGTCTTCAGGTGCTTTGTTGAAGGTGAGGAGGGAGGGTGAGGGAGATGAAGTTCTGCAGGGAGCAAGTTCCATGCTGAGGGGGCCAGTAAAACAGAAAATTGGTGCCTCGGTAATAACACCACCCAGTCCTTGGAGTAAGTGGGTGCCCAACTCAATAACTGAGCACCAGTTGGGCACCCAACAGGCCACCTGGAGGTTTGGGTAGCAAAGTTGTAGCCCATTTCAGCTCTATGAATCTTGGGAAATATTGCATTGCAAGTCTCTCAGGAATGACTAAGAACTACCCATCACCACCAATTGACTCTACTTTTGTAGGTGTGATCAAATATGCCTATGGTTCAGAATGAGTTTGAACCAAGGATCTGGATTAAGATTTACAGTTTGAAAGTGAAAAAGCAGTTGTTCTTGCCTGGCAAAGAGAATGGTTAACACCCTTCACCAGGTGAGAAAAGGAAAAGTGATGGGGATGAAAAGTGAGTCCAGAATTAAAGTTCAAAGACTTAACTAGACTAGACCATGCTTAAGAACAGGGGTTCTTAACTACAGATCATGACTCCAACAAGACTTGCTCTGCATAATTAAATATGCAAATTTACATTATTTGGGATCACAGCGATTTCTTTCATTTCTCAACGGAGTCACAACCTGGGAACCACTAATTCATGCCAAGGCCAATTCTCTCAAGGAAGAGGATACTTATTTGACAACCACCTCTCTCTCTCTCACACACACTCACTCACACACACACACACACACACACACGGCTGTCTTGCTCTCACTGAAGGCAATGGCAAAGTTCATTGACTTCATTAGGAGAAGCAGACTTTACAGGAGCCATTTTATGTTAATGTGAACTGTCACCATGATCCAGCTGTGCAAAGTTGTGCAGGGAAGCAGCACCAGTGCTAGAAGGGTGAACAGCCTTTGCACCACAGTTGCAGTTATACCATATGCCCCTAGCATAGATTAGTTACCCCCACAGCTGGACAGCTTGCTGTTGCGCAAAAGCACACGCTGTGCACCCAAGGGGAAGCATGGGGTTGGCAGAGCACAAAGGTACTAACTAAAGGGGTGGAGGAAGGGTATTGGTGGCCTGATCCTCCTTCTCTGAAAGGGTCAATTCAGTCTTCATCCCCCCCCCCCGAATGCTACTAGGAATGGGTGCCTAGGGGCATGGGTTGCTGGTGTCAGGAGAGGGTGCTGAGCTGGATGGTGCCGAGCACCAGAACACAAAGGATTGGGGGATGACAGGTTTGGAGGGTCCACCTGCAATGTGCTACAACAGCCCCATATGCCACTCTTGTATACCCTGCCCTGGTAACAGGGGTCAGGAGGAGGAGCGGAAGGATACAGAGGCTCCGGTCTCATGCATAACACCTGGCCACAGTAGGCGGGGACAGGACTCACCAGAGCAACATCAAAAGAGGGACAGCTGCTTGGCTCAAGAACTCTGCAGGCAGGCAGTCCTTCAAACCTGTCGGGTCCCAGATGCCAACGCTTTGGATCCTGACACACCATGTCACTCAGTTTTGCCGTGGTGATCCTCCCCATCTGCTCTCCCTATGACCAGACCCCCTCTGTGTAATTACACAGAGCCTGTGAACACACCTATGCAAGATTGCATCCCTCCCATCTCATTACTCAGCAAGCAGAAGCTATGTGGTGGCCATGCACTCCACCCCCAACATGCGGTGGGTGGGGTGGGTAGAGAAGAATGATCCTCTTTGTTACAAATTTCAGTGGCGGTGATGCACAGGGGAAGGAAATTGGACAGAAAATCTATCATGGTGTATGGTGCGTTGACTGACTTCCATGTCCCTTTCTCATCACCATGATCCAAAGAGATGTGTGTGGCTGATTTGGGTTATTGCTAGGACTGAGCCAAATAGTAAAAAATTTATTTGCAAGTATTTCCAAGGACTAGCTCCAAGTATTCAGCCTTGGTACTTGGTAAAATAAATCCAAGTACCGAATATTTTCCGAGTACTGAGTACCTTTATGTAGGTGCAGGAAAAGCCAAATATGTTGCTCATTCAAAGATTTTTTGAGTACCAAATACCAGGCCGATTCCTCAGTTACCCAGTTCTCAGTAAAACCGAGTTGAATGCTCAGTTAAAACCGAGTAACTTCGAATACCGAGTTTCAGCACTCATTATTGCCCTTTTTGCTAGGCTATTCTGGGAAGCACAACAACCCTATGCCTGGTTTGACCAGACACAAATCTGTGCTGCCCCTTGATTTGCCCACCAGCGAAGTGGATTCAACACAAAGGCATCCAGGAAAGTGAAATCCTTTATGGCCACCAACCATGTTTCTCTCCCATGTTTGTGGATTGTGATTGCAATGGACACCATTTGGGCCTGATGTAGGGTCACATGAGACTCACATTACAAGGAGTCAGTGCATAACCTCAAGCGCTGGTGCTGTCTGTGCACAACTGTTGGACCACCAGTGCAATAGGGTCCTGCCAACCACACACAACCAACATGGCTGCTTGTGCCTGGGGTGTCAAGGAGCTGGATCGCGGTCTTTGTATGTATTAATATTGACACAACCTAAAATAACAATTATGTTGTTACCCTGTCTAGGGCCCTCTTTTATTTGTCCACAGTATCATAACCAATCACACATCAAATCTTACAGGAAGTTACAAGTAGGATTATGTCAGGTGCAGTATTCATACAAGTCTGTGGCGTATATATAGATCACTCAATTTTTTTAATGAAAGAAGGACCATTATACTTATATGGAACAGAATTTTTTTTCCTCAGTAAACATTCAATTGATTGGAAGCAAGAAATTTCTTTTATCCTTGCTGCTTCCATATTATATTGTTCCTTTTTTATATATTGATAGGAAAGAAGAACTATCTACAGAGAAGACAGGTGGCAAAAAAACTGAAGAAACTTCAATTTCCACAGGTAAAATTCAATCTTAGCGAGTCTATTTCCAATAAATCTAGAGAGTGTGGTTTTACCGTATTGGTCCCAAATAAAAGACAAAATAGTTCATACATCATTTATTGGACACAGTTATTGGATATCTTTTATTTATTTTGTCCCAGTTTTTTCTCATTAACACAGAATTGTTAGAACTAATTATTACTATTAGAGTTTAGAATTTTTAAATTTGACAAGTGCAAGAAACAATCTATCCAGTAATGTAAGGATTATGGTTTTAGCAACTTAATCTGTATTGAGAATATTTAGATTTCTCTTTGATGAGACTGGACATATTTAAAAACTAAATTTGGATTTTCATCTTATTTCCCATTCACAATTTCTTTTGATATCCCGCCCGCTGCAAGCAGCTCTGGGAGGGGCAGAGGGCTTTGTCTCGCCCCCATCAAAGGGAGGAGAGAGTATGCTGCAGTCAGGATGCTGGTAAACACCTAAGGCCGTGGCCACCTTGCTGTGGTTCCCAGGGCAACAGGTTTGGTGCGCAAAGCAGGTCTCGCATGCAAGACCTGCAGGCTCCATTTTCCACCCACTCTCAGCACAGCCAGCAGTCGGGGCTGATGCTGAGCAGAAGCAAGCACCTACCCACCTACCCTACTTTTAGCACTGCGGGTATAACCAGCACCTTGGTTTAAGGGGCCAGGAAGGAATTTTTCTAATTGGAAGTGCCATTCAGTGTGGTTTGGAGTGCAGGTTATTATATTTGTCACAATCTTGCAGAGGTCCAGTTAGGTTAGAAAAAGAAACTGAATGGTTACGTTCTTGGCAAAGACATCTCCCTATGAGATGAGGGCTTAATGGCTGAATCAAGGGCAAGCACAGCCAGGTTCTGGCCATTGGCCCAGTGGGGATGGCTGAGTTCTGCACTCAAGGACATGGACAGTCTCAGTTAGACGATGGCCTCCTTGCCTTTTCAAGGTCACTGGTTAGATGACATACGTTTCAAACCTGGCCGGGTGGCTGGTGAGGAGAGTGACCTAATTTATTGAGCATAGAGTGATGACAGTTCACGAGGGCATATCAGGCCACACGGAACTGCCATTCATCACCTGGTGTTACTGGTAATCCAACACGCCTGTCCAACCCAGCTGAGTGGCTGGGGGGACAGAGCGACCACCTGGCTGGGGGTGTGGACCACTGAGTGAGGGAAGTACCTGAGTGTGTGGCAGGCTGCCCAAAACTGCTTTGTTTATAGTGTCCTACTGGACCCAGGACTGGGCATGGCCCATCCCCAGAAGATCTGAATTGGATTGAACGAATTTGAATAAAGAGTGCGACCATTAAATCCCAAACATGTGTGCTCATATTCTTCTGGGGTCTGGGACAAACAAACATTTTGGAGTTTGATTTGCATCTGGTAGAGATGTGCACTACTGATTTTGCTTCACTTATAAACTAACATCTATTTTAAAAAGAGCTTATTCCATTTGCTAGAATCACAGAACTAAAGAGTTGGAAGCAACATCAAGGGGCATTTAGTCCAATCCTGAGCCTCCCTGTTCCTAAAGTATCCCAGACAGTCCAGTCTCTTCCTGAAAACCTCTGGGGCAAGGAGACTTCACAACCTCCCTAGTCAGCTTGTTCCCCATGCCCACTGTTCCTTGTGGCCTAGCCATTCTCAGGTATCCTTTCCAGTCCTTTGATGTTCTCCTACCTCTCGCACTTCTTGGCACTACACATTAGAGATTTCTGGTCCATGACGAGACCCTGTAGGATGCCCGCATTCTCCACCAGATGTACAAGGGCTTACAACCTACCCCGAGTGATAGCCCTCTTTTGTTTCTTCCAGTCCTCTCCTTTAGCACAGCTAGTCCCATGGGTCCCAAGAAGACACTGTCCCTCCCAGCCACCGGGTCTCTTGTGTACCTTCTGTGCTTCTTAGGGTGTTTTCAGACGTGACGCTAACCCCAGTTTAACCACACTTTAACCACACTTGAACATTTCTTATGCATGTTGCAGGGCTGCATAGGGCACCAATACAGCCCTGAAACATGCATAAGAAATGTTCAAGTGTGGTTAAACTGGGGTTAGCATCATGTCTGAAAACACCCCTCATCCCATTCTCAGGACAGGCTTCTAGCCCATCCCTTCTCCAACTATCTCGAGTTAGCCTCCTGAGTCACTTTAGCTCTTCTCCCAAGCACACCATTTCTGCTTTTGATAGTGGGAATCAAGGCCAGCGATTTCAAGAATCTGGCCTCACTGGAGCCCTCTTCCAAGTCTCCCGCTCTCTCTCTGGCATCCCTGCTCTTAAATGGATAAAGTGGAGCAGGGGCTCTCTAGCCACACTGCTACCAACATAATTTAAAATTTGTTTTAGGAGGGTTGCCTAAAAGGGTCTTTAAAATGTTAGTATGTAACTGACAAAAATATTGTTATAAAGTTAGTAAAAATATTGAAAGATGGATATTTTTACAGCTGTTCACATGAACATTTGAAATTTCAGTATTTGTCAAATAAATTTCAATATAGCTTAACAGATGTCTGACTATATTAACTGAATATTCATATATTCAAATTTTGATACATTTAATTCTGAATCAAAATTTTAGATTCATCAAATTTTTATTCAAAAAGATATTTTGATTTCGCTCTAGAAAATTTTAAATATTAACATTCTGGTAATTTGTGCTCTGTCTTAATGTATGCATCATAAAAGCTATACAAATTTACTTCAACTAAGATGTAGTCTAATGAGACAAATTAATTTACTTTAATAAGTCTACCAAAGAAATAAGCATCACAACTGGTGAAAGTCAAATATATAACAAATGCATTGTATAGCAATTTAAATCAACACAATGAACATACAGCTTGTCATTACATATCCACACACATAGGGCTTGCCTGAGATATTTGTCACTCTAGGCAAAGCACCTCAAACTCCTGAACCTACTGCAAGCGTTCACAGTAGGTTCAGGAGTGCAAGACGTTTTTCTTTTGCCTAGAGTGACAAAAAATGAAGTGGGTGGCATGATGTGGGTGGTGACAGAGTGGGCAGCATGGCCTGGAGGTACTCTTTCTTCCCACAGTTCAACTGGGGAGCAGGAACATGGCCCCATTGCAAAGTCCAGAGAAGTGCTTGCAGTGTTGTCGGGGTGCAGCACTTTGTCAATCAGTTGGTTGACAGGGAGCAGGAGACCAATTGACACTGCAAATCACCAGGTCCCTGAACCAGCCTTATGGGTGTTGCTCTGGGAGGTCAGTTGCCATACTGGTCAGGGTTCCTGCGCGGGGCAGAGTGCCCACCTTGCCCAATGAGCAGGATGACACTGCATACACAAAAGGTTAAAGTCCGCTTTCAATTATATGTGTGCACTTTTCTCACTACTGAAAACCTAAGTTTTTTTTTTGTTTTTTTTTAAAGAAGGGCTTTAGTAACATCATTTGAACAGTTCGAACTCTCCTCCATTCCCACCGCACACATATTTAGAAATGAATGTTTATTGTCAAGCGATAGCTGAAGGACAGAGAAAGGTCACTGTTTTGCCATTGTTCTAATATATGTTCCATTCTTATTGCTTTTTTATTTTAAACTTCAGCAGGTGCCCTTCACCCCTCTCAACTGCCATACGCACCAGTTCCAAATGGCACACTGCTCAATGAAATCGTCAATGACACAAAGGCTCCTGTGAAGGTGAGGACAGTTTAGCATCCTACCTTGCTATTCACAGTCTGCTGGTTTTTAAATTCAGTGGCTTACAGAACTTTGCATTTCAAAGTTATTAGTGCTTCTCTTTATTCACTTTGATAAAGATTTAAAGGTTCTATTAGCATCTATTCTGTCCTCTAATCATGAATAATGTTTCCGTTCAT
>QEPC01001041.1:10908921-10911421 GCA_003113815.1 Sphenodon punctatus | reverse complement strand
TGGGTACAGTCTCTCTCAGACACACCTACCCACCCACATGGGTGGTACTAGACAGACAGACACACAAATTGGGGCAAGCAGGCAATCATACACACTCTCACACTGAAACCTGGAGGATCATTCTTTTCTCCGTACTGTGAAGGCAGCGATTCTATTCCCCACAGCTGGGGAACAAGATTGTGCTGGGAAGCGGCAGCCATGCTCCCAACAGTTGGAAATTTTAAAAGGAGCATCTGACTCCTCAATGTGTTGCAGTACAACCCCTGTAAAATGAATGGGCTTGCACTTCCCAGGAGCATAAACAGCTTGGAGTCCCATAAAGTGCAGAGCCTTAGGCAGTTGCATATTTCTAAGTGCTCAGAGGCAGTTTAGTCTGTTTTCACAGGTGGCTTGCATTGCCATGATGGTTGGATCCAGGAGAATTATTTAAAAATACAAGTCAGATTGTAATTCCCTCACCTTCACTGGTATAAATCTAATGTCTCTGGAACGGGGTGGGGAATAAAGCTGAGAGATTTTTAGAAACCTGTGGAGAAATGAGCATAAGATTTCACAACAGAATTCCCTACACAAGACACTGAGGGGCAGGGTTCAAATGATAAGGAAAGGGGTATGGGGGCCCACAATGAAATCATGCCCCCCGTAGCCTTCTAAAGCCAGTAGCTAAGGGGGGCCATCAAAAAAGGTAGTGGGGCCCCAACCCCCTGTAATTTGGGCACTGCTGAGGGATGTATATTTGGCATTTCTTAAGCCTTCTCTGTGTGCTGAACCTTTAAATGGAGTGAAGTCCCCTTCCCTGGTTCTGAACCCTCTCCTTTTTATGTAAAACCCTCCTTTGGAGAAGAAAATTATGTGTCGAGTGGCGTGAGGGCAGGGGACAGATTCCAGCTAAGCCTATGCCAAACTAAATAATAATAAAAAAGCACTTTTTAAAAAAGGATATATTTGAGACGCCTCTTGTATAGACTCATCATACTTCTTCAGTGTTAAAAAAAGTTTAAAAGCATACCTTTCTCCTTTTAAAATGTATTTAAAAGTTCATTTCCCCTCTCTTTTGCTCAGGGACTAGAGCCGGATGTCACAAACACAGTCCCAGAGCTCCCTGTGGAGCAGATGGTGGAGTTCAGCGTCACCCTCACTAATCAAGAATATACAGAAGAACTGAGTGATCCTAGCTCCCCTCAGTACCAGGAACTAGCAGCTAAATTCCAGCTTCAGGTAAGAAGACTTTGTCCAGTTACAAAGAACCAAGCATGTACTTCAAGATTATTGTTTCTTATTTAAGTTAAGTGTATTAGGATCTCAGCTTTTCTCCATAGTCCAACAGGGAAACATAATATAGGATCAAAATTTACAAGAAAACAGTCAAATAAAAATATAAAAACAAGGAACAGAAAATCATATTAAAAAGCCCAGCAATAAAAGTAATCAACAAAAACCCTACACCTATCATAATGTATCTGTTGGGGGATGATGCCACTTGAGCTTCCTTTACCGTGTTGCCAGAAGGAAAAACAAGGCCCATGACTTCAGGATAGCAGAGTCTTGCGCCATTAAAAGAAAAATAATGTGCTGTGAAGAGGAACAAAAAGGTCTATGTGCCAATAATGGGTCAAGCCATACTGCCTAAGATCATTATCACCCTCTTATTTAATATCTATATGCAGCCGTTAGGGGAGATCGTGAGAGGGTTTCAGGGCATGCAGTGTCATCAGTATGCTGATGGACACTCAGCTCTACCTCTCTTTTTCCATCGACCCAGACCATGCAGTCTCCTTATTTTCCCAGTGCCTGTCAGCTGTGGGGGCTTGGATGAGGTTGAGCCATCTGCAGCTGAATCCTGACAAGATGGAGGTGATGTTGGTGGGTGAGGGCTTGGGGGGCCTGGGAGTGGTTGAATCTCCTCTTGTTGGGGGGTGTTCGCCCTCCCATGGTCTCTCTGGTGCGGAGTCTGGGTGTGCTCCTTGATTCACGGCTCAGCCTGGAATCTCAGGTTGTGGCCGTGGCGGGGAGTGCGTTTCGACAGTTACATCTTGTCTGGTGGCTTCGGCCGTATCTCTCAGACTCTGACCTCGCCATATCATTCATGCCTTCATCACCTTGAGGCTGGATTACTGTCACCGTCGCCGCTGCCGCCTTCATCCCTGCCGCTGCTGGGTCTGCCGCCGCTGCTGCTTCGTCCCCGCAGGATACCTGCGGGGACAAGAAGAATCAAAAAACTGTGAGTTGGGGGTAGGGGGGGAACGCAGAGGGCAGCCACGTGGGCTGTCCTGTCCCCTCCCCCCCCACCCGGAAGTAGCAGGGGCTAAAAGCCCACAGGCAGCGGCTGGAGCCGCAGGCTGCGGCCGCGGGCTCGCGGCCGAAGGGCCGCGGCCAAAGGGCGCGGCACTTCGGGGGCACTTCTGGGGGACTGCAGGGGGGCAGGGGGGTTTTGTGTTTTTTTGGGCAGACTGTTTTATCTTTCAGGGCTAGGGTGGTAGGGTGGGGGTATTGTGACGGG